>JAGIQG010000019.1:529649-678636 GCA_024679065.1 Sphyrna mokarran
ACAAACACAACATCCCCCCGCCAACACCAGACCAATCACACAAACACAACATCCCCCCGCCAACACCAGACCAATCACACAAACACAACATCCCCCCGCCAACACCAGACCAATCACACAAACACAACATCCCCCCGCCAACACCAGACCAATCACGCAAACAACCACATCCCCCAGCCACACCAGACAATCACACAAACACAACATCCCCCAGCCAACACAGACCAATCACACAAACACAACACCCCCACCAACACCAACCAACACACAAACACAACACCCCCCCAACACCAACCAACACAACAAACACACACCCCCCACCAACACCAACAATCACACAAACACAACATCCCCCCGCCAACACCAGACCAATCACACAAACACAACATCCCCCGCCAACACAGACCAATCACACAAAACACAACATCCCCCCACCAACAATAACACAATCCTCACAACACAACATCCCCCCGCAACACCAGACCAATCACACAAACACAACAACCCCCCGCCACACAGACCAATCACACCAAAACACACCCCCCGCCAACACAGACCAACAACAAACACAACATCCCCCAGCAACACCAACAATCACACAAACTGACAATCTGCCCCGCCAACAATAGACACAATCCATCACAAACACAACATCCCCCCACCAACACCAGACCAATCACACAAACACAACATCCCCCACCCAACAATAGACACAATCCATCACAAACACAACATCCCCCCACCAACACCAGACCAATCACACAAACACAACATCCCCCACCCAACAATAGACACAATCACAAACCAACATCCCCCGCCACACAACCCATCAACAAACACAACATCCCCCAGCCAACACCAGACCAATCACACAAACACAACATCCCCCAGCCAACACCAGACCAATCACACAAACACAACATCCCCCAGCCAACACCAGACCAATCACACAAACACAACATCCCCCAGCCAACACCAGACCAATCACACAAACACAACATCCCCCCGCCAACACCAGACCAATCACACAAACACAACATCCCCCCGCCAACACCAGACAATCACACAAACACACATCCCCCCGCCAACCCAACCATCACCAAACAACTCCCCCCCCACACAGACCAATCACACCAAACACAACATCCCCCAGCCAACACCAGACAATCACACAAACACAACATCCCCCCGCCACACCAGACCACCACAACAACACACATCCCCCCCACCCAACAAAGAAAACACAACATCCCCCCGCCAACACCAGACAATCACACAAACACAACATCCCCCGCCCCAAACACCAGACCAATCACACAAACACAACATCCCCCAGCCAACACCAGACCAATCACACAAACACAACATCCCCCAGCCAACACCAGACCAATCACACAAACACAACATCCCCCCGCCAACACCAGACCAATCACACAAACACAACATCCCCCCGCCAACACCAGACCAATCACACAAACACAACATCCCCCCGCCAACACCAGACCAATCACGCAAACACAACTCCCCCCGCCAACAACCAGACCAATCACACAAACAAACCCCCCCAACACCAACCACAAACAACATCCCCCAGCCAACACCAGACCAACACACAACACAACATCCCCCCGCCAACACCAGACCAATCACACAAACACAACATCCCCCCGCCACACCAGACCAATCACACAAACACAACATCCCCCAGCCAACACCAGACAATCACACAAACACAACATCCCGCCAAACCAGACCAATCACACAAACACAACATCCCCCCGCCAACCCAGACCAATCACACAAACACAACATCCCCCCGCCAACACCAGACCAATCACACAAACACAACATCCCCCCGCCAACACCAGACCAATCACACAAACACAACATCCCCCCACCAAGTGTTACGGCAAGGTTATATAAGGTATTGGTGAGGCTGAATTTAGAGTATTGTGTACAGTTTTGGTCACCTAGTTACAGGAAAGATGTAAATAAGATTGAAAGGGTGCGGAGAAGGTTCACAAGGATGTTGCCGGGACTTGAGAAGCTGAGTTACAAGAGAGATTGAGTAGGTTAGGACTTTATTTCTTGGAGCGTAGAAGAATGAGGGGAGATTTGATGGAGGTGTATAAGATTTTGATGGGTATAGATAGAGTGAGTGCAAGCAGGCTTTTTCCACTGATGCTAGGGGAGGAAAAAAACCAGAGGGCGTGGGTTAAGAGTGAAAGGAGAAAAGTTTAAAGAGAATAATGGGGGGGCTTCTTCACAGAGAGAGTGGTGGGAGTATGGAATGAGCTGCATGATAAAGTGGTAAATGCGGGGTCACTTTTAACATTTAAGAGAAACTTGGACAGGTTCATGGCTGAGAGGGGTGTGGAGGGATATGGTTCAATTGCATGTCAGCGTGACTAGGCAAAAGTGGTTCAGCACAGACAAGAAAGGCCAAAAGGCCTGTTTATGAGCTGTAATTTTCTATTGTTCTATGTTTTCCCCCTTACAACACCAGGCAACCCACTACACACAAACATAATATCCTCCCAAGGCATAATATCCAAGGCTTTGGCCTTGTGGATCCAGAACTGGCTTGCCTGCAGAAGGCAGAGAGTGGTTGTGGATGGCTCTTTTTCTGCATGGAAGTCGGTAACCAGTGGAGTGCCCCAGGGATCTGTTCTGGGACCCTTGCTGTTTGTCATTTTCATAAATGACCTGGATGAGGAAGTGGACGGATGCGTTAGTAATTTCGCCGACGATACAAAGGTTGGTGGTGTTGTGGATGGTCTGGAGGGATGTCAGAAGTTGCAGTGGGGCATAGACAGGATGCAAGACTGGGCGGAGAAGTGGCAGATGGACTTCAATGCGGACAAATGTGTGGTGGTCCATTTTAGCAGGACCAATAGGATGAAGGAGTATAATATCAAGGGTAGGAGTCTTGGCAGTGTTGAGGAACAGAAGGATCTTGGGGTCTGGGTCCATAGGACTCTTAAATCTGCCCCGCAGGTGGAGGATGTGGTCAAGAAGGCATATGATATACTGGCCTTCATTAATAGAGGAATTGAGTTTAGGAGTCGGGATGCCACAACTTTATAGGACCCTTGTCAGACCACACTTGGAGTATTGTGCACAGTTCTGGTCGCCTCACTATAGGAAGGATGTGGAAGCTATTGAGAGAGTTCAGAGGAGATTTACAAGGATGTTGCCTGGATTGGGGGGCAGGCCTTATGAAGATAGGTTGAGGGAGCTAGGACTCTTCTCCCTGGAGAGATGAAGGTTGAGAGGCGACCTGATAGAGGTTTATAAGATGTTGGGAGGAGTAGATAGAGTGGATTCTCGGAGGCTATTTCCCAGGGCTGAAATGGTCGCTACGAGAGGACACAGGTTTAAGGTGCTGGGGGGCAAGTACAGAGGGGATGTTAGAGGTAAGTTTTTCACTCAGAGGGTGGTGAGTGAATGGAATCGGCTGCCGTCGGTGGTGGTAAAGGCAAACTTGCTGGGGTCTTTTAAAAGACTTCTGGCTGAGTACATGGGATTTAATGGGATTGGGAGTTATAGATAGTTCTATGGCCTGGTAGGTACTGATATGATCGGCACAACTTGTGGGCCGAAGGGCCTGTTTGTGCTGTAGTGTTCTATGTTCTATGTTCTCCAGCCTTCCCCACACTAGACTACCCACAAACCCTGTGGAAATCAGTGTGCTGATATGGTGCCTGATTGTTTGCAGGAATTGCATGGTGACATCAGGGTTTGTGCTGCTGCATCACAGCATCAGGGACCCAGGTTCAATTCTGGCCTCGGGTGGAAAATTGAACTCTGGGGTACTGTGCCCGACATGCTGGACACTCCTACAGTGCTGCTCTTTATCTTTACCCTTCGAATGTCACTCACCCTGCAATGTAGCCAGTGGATGAACTGAAATTGGGGCCATTACTGCTGCTGCTCCTATTGAATTACATGTCTATTACCATTGATTACCTTGTAAAGTGCTGTTGATTCCTGGGTAGCAGTGTTGCCATGGTGAAAGGGCAGCACATGTGCTTTGAACAGGAACGGTATTAGTCTGTGATCCTATTTCTCAGTCAGTGCAGCAGTGTATCCTCATTAAATTCAACCCAATAAACACCACAAGGCAGAATTTAGCTGGCAAATCCTCACTGAAATACAGAAGTCATTTCCAAGCAGTGTGACAATTAGAGTTGGCTTCCATGTGAGGACATGGGTGTATCATTCTGCTGAATTGAAAGTTCTCACTTGGTTGGAAGTTATTTGTTCAGTCCAACTCTCTGTATTTCACATTTAAGAGCCCAATTTTCCATTAATTTTGGATGGAATGGATCCCGTGGCATGTTTTGAAGAGCAGAGAATCTGAACCCTTATATCCATCAACCAAAATCATACAGGCAGCACAGTGGCACTGTAGTTAGCACTGCTACCTCACAGCATCAGGACTTGGGTTTAATTTCAACCTTGAGTCACTATCTGTGTGGTGTTTGCACATTCTTTCCATATCTGCACGGGTTTCTTCCAGGTGCTCCAGTTTACTCCCACACTCCAAAGATGTCCAGGTTAGGTGGATGAACTATGGTAAATGTGTGGGGTTTGGGGATAAGGTGGGTAAAGGGCTAGGATTAGATAGCCTGTCAGAGAGTCGCTGCAGAATCAGTGGGTTGAATGGTCTCCTTCTGCACTGTAGGGATTCCATGGTTTCAACAACAATCATCTGTATTCATACAGTGCCTAAAATGTAGCAAAACATCTCAAGAAAAGCACAGCAGTGTTAACAACAAAATTTAACATAGGGACATCACAACATTGAATGAAGCTAAAGTCAGAAATCTTAACAAACATTCTGTTCTGGGGCAGGTCAGAAACTCCTAACTATATCATAAAGTTCACCGAGGCTCCACCCTCTCTTGATTTTGGCATTAATACAAACAGAAGGTGTTTTCACTTCCCTTGATTCAGTAGGAAGAGTTTATTAAAACAAACTTTATTTAAAAACATAGTTAAAGAGAACAAAAATAATTAGTTTAATTTTTACCAATTGAAGTATTTAAACATGACAACGTCTTCACAACTAGCTATCTCTATAGTTCCAATTTAAGCAGTATCCCCACAAACACACATTCTTCTTCAGAATCAATGATCACAAAAAATACATAGGCTCACATGGATGCTAGATTCCTTTCACAGAAAGATATGTTCTTCTGATACCCATACAGCAGCCTCCAGAGAGAATCTATTTTCAAACAGCAGAACTTCAGAGCAAGAGATCCATTTTCTATAGGTCCCAATCAGGCATCATGTCTCTGTTTATGAAAGAGGATTCTTTGACCTTACTATGGAGGACTGGGCCCAACATGTAGAGCAAATGTGCTTCTTTAACGGTAATGACATAGTTTTAGATAAAAAGCAATGGGATATTCTTTTGACCACACGTAGACCGTCAACATTTTCAGTTATGCGTAGCATATATAAATGATTTGGAAGAGGGAGTAAGTGGAGTGATGGGCAACATTGCAGACGATACAAAGATGGCTGGACTTGCGGATAGTGAGGAGCATTGTCAGGCGATGCAGCAGGACATAGATAGGCTGGTAGCTTGGGCAGACAGATGGCAGATGGAATTCAATCCTGATAAATGTGAGGTGATGCATTTCGGGAGAAAGAATGTAGGGAGGAGGTATATGATAAAGGGAAGACGTATTAAGAGTATAGAAACGCAGAGGGACCTGGGGGTGCAGGTGAACAAGTGTCTGAAGGTGGCAGAGCAAGTGGAGAAGGTTGTGAAGAAATCACATAGTATGCTAGCCTTTATAGGAAGGGGTATAGAGTACAAGAGCTGGCCTTTAATGTTGCAGTTGTATAAAACGTTGGTCAGACCTCATTTGGAATACTGCGTCCAGTTCTGGTCGCCTTACTACTGGAAGGACGTGGAGACTCTGGAGAGAGTGCAGAAGAGGTTTACAAGGATGCTGCCTGGTATGGAAGGTCTGAGTTGCGAGGAGAGATTAGGCAAATTGGGGCCGCTTTCCTTAGAAAGATGTAGACTTAGAGGAGATCTAATAGAGGTGTACAAGATTATGAGGGGTATAGATAGAGTAAACAGGGTTAAGCTTTTTCCTAGGATGGTCTCGAATAGCACGAGGGGTCACGGACTTAGGGTGAGGGGTGTAAGGTATAATTTGGATGCGAGAGGGAGGTTTTTCACACAGAGGGTGGTGGGGGTATGGAACGCGCTGCCAAGTTAAAGTG
Organism: Sphyrna mokarran; assembly: GCA_024679065.1. Taxonomy (NCBI): domain Eukaryota; kingdom Metazoa; phylum Chordata; class Chondrichthyes; order Carcharhiniformes; family Carcharhinidae; genus Sphyrna; species Sphyrna mokarran. The sequence goes on from JAGIQG010000019.1 coordinate 535,899, forward strand.
GTGGAGGCAGGCACTCTGGAGTTATTTAAGAAATATTTAGATGGGCTCATGAACAGAATGGGAATGGAGGGATATAGAAAACTGATTTAAAATCAGTTGGGAGTTCCCTGGGAAGTGTGTAAATTGTCGATGTTATTGATGTATTTGTTTTTATCCACAGGTACTTTGGTCCACCTTGTTGTCTAACGAGGGGCATACACGCAACGGGTCGTGAGAGGGCTGCTCTTGGATTTTTCAAGAGTATCCTAGTGCTACACGTTGTTAGTGTACGCTTGACCTGGACCATTTGATGGGCAACACGACAGCTCAGTGACTATCGCTGTGCTGTGCGGATACATGGATTTGGGCCTGTGTCTGTGGGAGTTTGCGCATTCTCCCTGTGCTTGCGTGGGTTTTCTCCAGGTGCTCCAGTTTCCTCCCACATTCCAAAAATGTGCTCTTAGGCTAATTGGCAAAACAAATCCTCCCTAAATTGTCTCAGATTTAGTTCTAATGCATAGATCTATAAGTATAGACAGGGATGACAGTGATCACGGGTAGAGGTGGGAACATCGGGGTGACGGCGCAGGCTCGTTGGGCCGAAGGGCCTGTTTCCCATGCTGTTTTGTTCTTTATTCTTTGTTCTTAACCTCCCCAGAGATCCCTGATACTAACACATTCTGGGAATTGACAGACCTAGTGAAAGAACATTATGACCCTAAGCCACCTCTGACCCTGAGACTCAGCCATCCGGGAAATGGTGGAGTCTGTCATGACTTTAGTAATGGAGCTAATCTAAAATCTGTTCTTTTCACTTTGATCGTTGTGAGGGTCAATGGAGCATTATGGAGTGGTCATTAAGTGACAGTAATTTATTGCTTTCACATCCATGACTTGTTCATGTGGTACAGTATATTAGTGTGCACTATGTTTTAAAAACAGGTTGCAATAAAATCAATCCGGAAAGATCGAATTAAGAACGAGCAGGATATGGTACACATCAGACGAGAGATTGAGATCCTGTCATCTCTCAATCATCCTCATATCATCAGCATCTATGAAGGTTTGTGCCTATTTACACATTTCGGCTTTATCCATGGCTTTCAACACCGTTCCACTAGCTTTGTGTTAGCTTTGTTACAGAAACAAGAGTTCTAATGGAAATGGGCAGCCTGCTTCTTGGGGAACTTTACAAAACTTGGAAACTGGAAAAGATCAAGGCTTGGGAAGGATGGATCATGTGGCAACTGAGAGGGAATGGGAGAAAATGTGGGACACTGAACAGGGTGAGAGAGATTGATGCTGATAGAGAAGATCTTGGTGGATGATGAATGAAAAGGATGTATGAATAGTTTGAGTCATGTTGACATCAAAAAGAAGAAGGTATTGGGGTTTTTGAGAAACATTAAGGTAGACAACTCTCCAGAGATATAACCTAGAATACTGAGAGAGGGAAGGGAAGAAATTGCTGGGGCTTTGAGAGAAATCTTTGTATCTTCACTGGCTACAGGGGAGGTCACAGTGAGAAGTCTCACAACACAACAGGTTAAAATCCAACAAATTTATTTGATAATAAACCCACAAACTTTGGGGGTTTGCCCCTTCATCTGGTGAATGGGAAGTTCTGATCATAAACAAGGCATACACTCAGTTTACATAACACTGATTAGAATGCAAGTCTTTACAGCTAATCAATTCTTAAAAATGCAGACAATGTGAGTGGAAATAGCATAAGTTAAAGAGATGTGTCTTGTCTCCAGACAGGACAGTAAGTGAGATGTTGCAAGCCCAGACAAGTCATGGGAGTTACAGCTGGACTTTAAGCTGCTGTTGCGAGATTTCTTTCTAATCTGTTTTACGCTAGTCCAATGCCGGCATCTTCACTTCAATTCCTATCCCAGCTGAGATTATTCTCCTTGCCTGAGGTGTGGTGATCCTCAGATTAAATCTGGGATTTAAAATTGGACAGTGATAGCCTTTTTCCTCGGATGGAGAAAGCTAGCACAAGGGGACATAGCTTTAAATTAAGGGGTGGTAGTTATAGGACAGATGTCAGAGGTAGGTTCTTTATCCAGAGGGTGGTAAGGGTATGGAATGCCCTGCCTGTTGCAGTTGTAGATGCGCCAAGTTTGGTGGCGTTTAAGAGGTTAGTAGATAAGTTTATGGATGAAGAGGGAATGGTTTAGGTTAGAGGGTCATTGTTTCTTCTTAATTGGTCGGCGCAACATCGAAGGCCGAAGGGCCTGTTCTGCGCTGTTATGTTCTATTGTGAGTCACCACCAATCAGCTCTCCTGCTTAAAGGGGAGAGAAGCCTATGGTCATCCAGGACTGTTGATGACTTTATCTCTCTGCTCTACAATTCTTTGATTACATGACTTATAGTTTCATCTTAATTTAACCTATACTCATCTTTAACTTATTCCAGCTGGTTATCTTCTCCTCGGTGAAGGATTGGGAATCGGATTCTATTTCATGCTTTTTAAACCAATTTGTGCTTGTGCAATGTGAACCAATCTTATTTCTCCCAATAAACATTGTTCTGTTTGTGTCAGCAGTTTTCGAGAACAAGGATAAAATGGTGATAGTTATGGAGTGTGCAAGCAAGGGTGAATTATATGATTACATCAGTGAGAGGCGAAAGTTAAGTGAGAAAGAGACCAGAATGTTCTTCAGGCAGATCATAGCAGGAATTCACTATTGTCACAAGGTAAGTGATTGTAACTAATACACTACTGTTACAAAGTCAGTGAACATAGCTGTTTCACACTGCTGGTCTTTTTCATTAATTTGCAAGATGTGTGTATTGCTGGCTGGGTCAGTATTTATTATCCATTGCTGTGTGCTATTGGAAAGGTGGTGGTGAGCTGCCTTTCTGAATTGCAATCCATGTAGTGTAGGTCCACCCACTATGCTGTTAGGGAAGATGTTCCAGGATTTTGACCCAGTGACACTGAAGGAACAGCAATATATTTTCAAGTCAGGATGGTGAGTGGCTTGGAGGGGAACTTGCAGGTTGTGGTGTCTGCTGCCCTTGTCCACCTAGATGGACGTCAGTTTGGAAAGTGTTGTTAAAGAAATTTTGATGAGATTTTGCAGTGCGTCGTGTAGCTGCAACACATGGCTGATACTTTGTCAGTGATAGAGGGAGTGAATATTGCAGGTGGTGGATGGGGAGTCATTAGAGTGGCTGCTTTCTCCTGGATGATGGTTATGAGCTTCTTGAATGTTGTTAGAGTTGCACTCATCCAGATACGTGGAGAATATTCCATCACACTCTTAACTTGTGCCTTGTAAGTGGTGGACGGGCTTTGGGGAGGTGAGTTACTCACACAGGACTCCCAGCCTCTGATCTGCTCTTAGAACCATAGAATATTCAGCTCAGAAACAGAAAGGCTTTTGGCCCTTCTTGTCTGTGCTGAACCATTTTCTCTGCCGAGTCCCACTCTCCTGCATTTGGACCATATCCCTCCACACCCCTCTCATCCATGTACCTGTCCAAGTTTTTTTTAAATATTAAAAGCGAGCCTGCATTTACCACTTCACCCGACATCTCATTCCACACTCCCACTGCCCTCTGTGTGAAGAAACCTTCCCCCTTAATATTCCCTTTAAATTTTTCCCCCTTCACCCTTAAACCTATTTGTAATATATATAAATGATTTGGAAGAGGGAGTAAGTGGAGTGATCAGCAAGTTTGCAGATGATACAAAGATGGCTGGACTTGTGGATAGTGAGGAGCATCGTCAGGCAACGCAGCAGGACATATATAGGCTGGTAGCTTGGGCAGACAGATGGCAGATGGAATTCAATCCTGATAAATGTGAGGTGATGCATTTCAGGAGAAAGAATGTAGTGGGGAGCTATATGATAAAGGGCAGACCTATTAAGAGTATAAAAACGCAGAGGGACCTGGGGGTGCAGGTGAACAAGTGTCTGAAGGTGGCAGAGCAAGTGGAGAAGGTTGTGAAGAAAGCATATGGTATGTTAGCCTTTATAGGAAGGGATATAGAGTACAAGAGCTGGCCTTTAATGTTGCAGTTGTATAAAATGTTGGTCAGACCTCATTTGGAATACTGCGTCCAGTTCTGGTCGCCTTACTACCTGAAGGACGTGGAGATTCTGGAGAGAGTGCAGAGGAGGTTTACCAGGATGCTGCCTGGTATGGAAGGTCTGAGTTACGAGGAGAGGTTAGGCAAATTGGGACTGTTTTCCTTAAAAAGACGTAGACTTAGAGGAGATCTAATAGAGGTGTATGTATTTAGGCTATGCAGGGGGCTTTAAACTGATTCGGGGGGGGGGGGGATCCTGAATAGTTGGGGTGCTAAGAGGGATGAGAGTAAGGGGGTCATAGAGGAAAGCCGTAAAACACAGCAGCATACGGGTGGGGTGGGGCATGGTTTGAAATGCGTATACTTTAATGCAAGGAGTATTCGCAATAAGGGGGAGGAACTTGCAGCTTGGACCAGTACCTGGAACTTCGATGTTGTGGCCATTTCAGAGACTTGGGTAGAGCAGGGACAAGAATGGATGTTGCAGGTTCCGGGGTTCAAATGCTTTAGTCGGAGTAGAGAAGGAGGTAGAAGGGGGGGAGGAGTGGCATTATTAGTCAAAGACTGTATCACAGTGACAGAAAAGAAGTTTGATGAGGACTTGTCTGTTGAGGTAGTATGGGCTGAGATTAGAAACAGGAGAGGAGAGGTCACCCTGTTGGGAGTCTTTTATAGACCTCCTAATAGTTCTAGAGAGGTTGAGGAAAGGATTGCAAAGTCAATTCTGATTAGGAGTGAAAGTAATAGGGTAATTGTGATGGGGGACTTTAACTTTACTAATATTGATTGGAATAGCTATAGCTCTAGCTCGTTAGAGGGGTCAGTTTTCGTACAGAGTGTGCAGGAAGGTTTTTTGACTCAGTATGTAGATAGGCCAACTAGAGGTGAGGCTACATTGGATTTGGTGCTGGGCAATGAGCCAGACCAGGTGTTAGGCTTGGAAGTTGGTGAACATTTTGGTGATAGTGACCACAATTCGGTTACGTTCACCTTAGTGATGGATAGGGATAGGCATGAAGCTGGGGGCAGTAGTTATAGCTGGGGGAAGGGTAATTATGAGGCCATCAGGAGAGAATTAGGGTGCATAGATTGGACTAGAACTACAGGGACTGGGAACATCTGGAATGTGGAGCTTATTCAAGGAGCAGCTGCTGCGAGTCCTTGATAAGTATGTCCCTGTCAGGCAAGGAGGAAATGGTCGAGTAAGAGAACCTTGGTGTACGAAAAAAGTTGATTTGCTGGTTAAAAGGAAAAAGGAGGCTTATGTCAGGATGAGGCTTGAAGGCTCGGTTAGTGCAATGGATAGCTATAGATTAGCCAGGAGGGAGCTAAAGAGTGAATTGAGGAGAGCTAAGAGAGGACACGAGAAGACTTTGGCTGATAGGATTAAGGAGAATCCTAAAGCTTTCTTTAGATATGTTAAGAATAGAAGATTGGTTAGGGCAAGATTAGGGCCAGTCATAGACAGCAGTGGGAAGTTGTGCGTGGAGCCTGAAGAGATTGGAGAGGTACTGAATAAATATTTCTCTTCGGTATTCACGCAGGGTGATGTAAATGTAGTTATGGAGAACACTGAGGTACAGGGTAGCAAACTGGAAGGTATCGAAGTAGATAGGGAGGATGTGCTAGATATTCTCGAGGGTTTGAAGTTGGATAAGTCCCCTGGGCCGGACGGGATTTACCCTAGGATTCTCTGGGAGGCAAGAGAGGAGATTGCAGAGCCTCTGGCTCTGATCTTCAGGTCGTCGTTGGTTACGGGTGTGGTTCCGGAGGACTGGAGGATAGCGAATGTGGTCCCGTTGTTCAAGAAGGGGAAGAGAGACCTTCCAGGGAATTATAGGCCAGTGAGTCTTACTTCTGTTGTGGGCAAAGTATTGGAGAGAATAATTAGGGATAGGATTTATAGTTATTTAGAGAGAAATGAATTGATTGGGGATAGTCAGCATGGTTTTGTGAAGGGTAGGTCGTGCCTTACAAACTAACCTCATCATGAGTTTTTTGAAAAAGTGACCAAAGAGGTGGATGGGGGTAAGGCGGTTGATGTGGTATATATGGACTTTAGTAAGGCGTTTGATAAGGTGGCCCATGGAAGACTTCTGCAGAAAATGCAGATGTATGGGATAGAGGGTGATTTAGCTAATTGGATTAGGAATTGGCTAGCGGATAGAAGACAGAGGGTGGTGGTTGATGGGAGATATCATCGTGGAGTCGGGACAAGTGGTGTGCCTCAGGGGTCTGTTTTGGGGCCCTGCTGTTTGTAATTTTTATAAATGATCTGGATGAGGGTATTGAAGGATGGATTAGTAAATTTGCAGATGACACTAAAGTAGGTGGAGTGGTAGATAGTGAAGAGGGGTGTTATAGTTTGCAGAGGGACTTGGACAAGTTGCAGAGCTGGGCCGAGAGGTGGCAAATGGAGTTTAATGTGGAAAAGTGTGAGGTAATGCACTATGGCAGAAATAATAAATGTGTAGAGTATAGGGCAAATGGTAGGATTCTTAGTAGTCTAGATGAACAGAGGGATCTTGGTGTGTATGTGCATAGATCCCTGAAAGTAGGCAGTCAGGTCGAGAAGGTTGTTAGGAAGGCATATGGAGTCTTGGCTTTTATTGGTAGAGGGATTGAATTTCGGAGCCGCAACGTCATGTTGCAACTGTACAAAACTCTAGTGCGGCCGCACTTGGAGTATTGTGTGCAGTTCTGGTCCCCACATTATAAGAAAGATGTGGAGGCATTGGAGAGGGTACAGAGGAGGTTTACCAGGATGTTGCCTGGTATGGAGGGCAGGTCTTATGAGGAGAGGCTGAGGGATTTGAGGTTGTTTTCGTTAGAAAGGAGGAGGCTAAGAGGGGACCTGATCGAAACATATAAGATGATTAGAGGTTTAGATAGGGTGGACAATGATAGCCTTTTTCCTAGGATGGAGAAAGCTAGCACGAGGGGACACAGCTTTAAATTAAGGGGTGATAGTTATAGGACGGATATCAGAGGCAGGTTCTTTACCCAAAGGGTGGTTCGGGAGTGGAATGCCCTGCCTGCAGCGGTTGTAGATGCGCCAAGTTTGGTGGCGTTTAAGAGGGTAGTTGATAAGTATATGGAAGAGAAGGGAATGGTTTAGTTTGGAGGGGCATTGCTTTTTATATTGGTCGGCGCAACATCGAAGGCTGAAGGGCCTCTTCTGTGCTGTAATGTTCTATGTTCTGTGTGTACAAGATTATGAGGGGTATAGATAGAATAAACAAGGTTAAGCTTTTTCCTAGGATGGACTCGAATAGCACGAGAGGTCACGGACTTAGGGTGAGGTGGGGTAAGGTATAATTTGGATGCTAGAGGGAGTTTTTTCACACAGAGGGTGGTGGGGGTATGGAATGCACTGCCAAGTAAAGTGGTGGAGGCAGGTACTCTGGAGTTATTTAAGAAATACTTAGATGGGCACACGAACAGAATGGGAATGGAGGGGTATAGAAAACTGATTTAAAATAGGGATCATGAGCCTTGGGAGTCCTGGGAAGTGTGTAAATAGATGATGATATTGATGTACTTGTTTTTATCCTACAGGTGCTTTGGTCCACCTTGTTGTCTAACAAGGGGCATACACGTGATGGGTCGTGAGAGGGCTGCTCTTGGATTTTTTTCGAGAGTATCCTAGTGCTTCACGTGGTTAGTGTACGCTTGACCTGGACCATTTGATGGGCAACACGACAGCTCGGTGACTATCTCTGTGCTGTGCAGATACATGGATTTGGGCCTGTGTCTGTGGGAGTTTGCGCATTCTCCCCGTGCTTGTGTGGGTTTTCTCCGTGTGCTCTGGCTTCCTCCCACATTCCAAAGATGTGCTATTAGGCTAATTGGCAAAACAAATTCTCCCTAAATTGTCTCAAATTTGGTTTTTAATCCATAGATCTATAAACATGGACAGGGATCACGGGTAGAAGTGGGAACATCGAGGAGGCGGAACGGGCTCGTTGGGCCGAAGGGCCTGTTTCCCGTGCTGTTTTGTTCTTTGTTCTTTATACTGCATTCTTCGGTGTCCTACCATTTACCTTGTAAGTTCTATCTTGGTTTGTCCTTCCAAAGTGCATTACCCGACACTTATCAGCATTAAATTCCATCTGCCATTTTTCAACCCATTTTTCTAGCGGATCCAAATCCCTCTGCAAGCTTTGAAAACCTTCCTCACTGTCCGCTACACCTCCAATCTTTGTATCATCAGCAAATTTGCTGATCCAATTTACCACATTATCATCCAGATCACTGATATAGATGACAAACAACAATGGACCCAGCACTGATCCCTGTGGCACAGCAGTAGTCACAGGCCTCCACTCAGAGAAGCAGTCCTTCACTACCACTCTCTGGTTTTCTCCATTGAGCCAATGTTTAATCCAATTTACTACCTGTCCATGTTTACCTAACTAACCTCCCATGCGGGGCCTTGTCAAAGCCTTACTGATTTCCATGTAGATAACATACACTGCCTTCCCCTCACCCACTTTCCTGATAACCTCCTTGAAAAAATCTAATAGATTGGTTAAACATGACCTACCACGCACAAAGCCATGTTGACTCTCCCTAGTAAGTCCCTGTCTATCCAAGTATTTGTAGATCCCATCTCAGTACTCTTTCGAATAATTTACCTATTATTGATGTCAAACTTACTGGCCTACAATTTCCTGGATTACTTTTTGAGTCTTTTTTAAACAATAGAACAATATGAGCTATCCTCCAATCATCTGGCAATCTTGTAGCCACAGTATTTATATGGTTAATCCAGTTCAGTTTCTTATCAGGGTATGAGGATAGTCAGGATGATGTGGATGTTCATAGTGTGGAATTCATCGATAGTAATGCCATTGAATGTCACAGATTGCAAACTTACTAACTAAAGAGGAGGTGAAAATCTCTCTTGTTGGAGATGATCACTGCCTGGAAATTGTGTGGTGTGAATGTTACTTGCCATTTGTAAGCCCAAGACTGGATATTGTCTGGTCTTGATGCATTTTTTAAGAAGTCTCACAACACTGGGTTAAAGTCCAACAGGTTTATTTAGCAGCACAAGCTTTTGGAGTCTTGCTCCTTCATCAAGTGAGTGAAGAGCTGTTGCATTTGGACGTGGACTGTTTCAGTATCTGAGGAGTCACAAACAGTGCGGAACATTGTGCTGTCATCAGTGAACATCCCCACTTCTGACCTCATGCTGGAAGGAAAGTTATTGATGAAGCAGCTGAAGATGGTTGGTCCAAGGACACTACCCTGAGAGACGACTGTAGAACGTCTTGGCAGTGAGATGATTGACCTCCAACCATCCACAACATCTTCCTATGTGCCGGGTATGACTCCAACCAGCAAAGAATTTTCCCCCTGAGTCCCATTGACTCCAGTTTTGCCAAAACTCCTTGATAGCACGCTCGGTCAGATGATTTTTTGATGTCAGGAGCAGTCACTCTCAGTTCACCTCTGGAACTCAGCTCTTTTGCCCATGTTTAGAGTCATAGAGGTTTACAGCATAGAAACAGGCCCTTCTATGTCACCCTTTTTTTTAAAACCCCGAAGCTAATCGCAATTGCTCGCATTTGGTCCCTATCCCTCTATACCCATTGTATCCATGTAACTAACTAAATATTTTTAAAAGATACTCTACAACAACCCTGGCAGCTTGTTCCAGATACTCACTACTCTCTGTGTGAAAAAATTGCCCTATCTGGGCTCCCCTCTCAAATTAAACCCTCTAGTTTAGTCTCCCCTACCTTTGGGAAAAGATATTGACTATCTACCTTGTCTGTGCCCCTCATTATTTTATAGACCTCTGTACAGTCACCTCTCAGCCTCCTACGCTCCAGAGAAAAAAAAGTCCCAGTCTATTCAGCCTCTCCTTATAACTCAATCCATCAAGTCCCGGTAACATCCTAGTAAATTTTTTCTGCACTCTTTCTAATTTAATATTATTCTCTCTATAACAGGGTGACCAGAATTGCACAGAGTATTCCAAATGTGGCCTTACCCAAGTCTTTTACAATTTTAATAAGATCCAAACTCCTGTATTCAATGTTCTGACCAATGAAACCAAACATGCTGAATGCCTTCTTCACTACTCTGTCCACCTGTGACTCACTTTCAAGGAGCTATGAACATCTACCCCAAGATCGCTTTGTTCTGTAACTCTTCCCAATGCCTCACCATTAACTGAGTAAGTCCTGCCCTGGTTCAATCTACCAAAATACATCACCTTGCATTTGTCTAAATTAAACTCCATCTGCCATTCGGCAGCCCACTGACCCCAATTGATCGAGATCCTGCTGCAATTGGAGATAACCTTCTTCACTGTCCGTCAAGCCACAAATCTTGGTGTCATCTGCAAATCTATTAACCATGTCTCCTATATTCTCATCCAAATCATTAATATAAATGACAAATGACAGTGGACCCAGCACTGATCCCTGAGGCACACCGCTGGGCACAGTCCTCCAATGAGGAACAACCCTCTACAATCACCCTCTGGCTTCTGTCAAGAAGCCAATTTTGTATCCATTTAGCTATGTCACCCTGGATCCTGTGAGATTTAACTTTATGCAACAACTGAGTATGCGGTACTTTATCAAAGGCCTTGCTAAAGTCCATGTGGACAACATCAACTGCACTGCCCTCATCTGCTTTCTTGGTTCCCCCTTCAAAAACTCAATCAAATTTATGATATGTGATTTTTCCACTCACAAAGCCATGCTGACTGTCCCTAATCAGTCCTTGTATCTCTAAATGCCTGTAGATCCTGTCTCTCAAAATACCTTCCAACAATTTATCCACCATAGATGTGAGGCTCACTGGCCTGTAGTTCGCAGCTTTTCCCTGCAGCCCTTTTTAAACAAGGACACAACATTTGCCCCTCTCCAATCTTCAGAAACCTCACCCGTGACTATCGATGATTCAAATATCTCGGCAAGGGGACCTGCAATTTTCTCCCTAGCCTCCCACAGTGTCCTGGGATACACTTCATCAGGACCCGGGGATTTATCTATCTTGATGCGCTTAAAGACTTCCAGCGCCTCTTTCTCTGTAACGTGTACACCTTTCAAGACGTCACTAGTTATTTCCCCAGATTCCCTAACATCCATGCTTTTCTCAACAGTAAATACTGATGAGAAATATTCATTTAGGATCTCACCCATCTCTTGTGGATCCGCACATGGATGACCTTGTTGATCTTCAAGAGGCCCTACTCTCTCCCTTGTTATTCTTTTGCCCTTTATGTATTTATAGAAGCTCTTTGGATTCTCCTTTGCCTTATCTGCCAAAACAATTTTGTTCCTCTTTTTGCCCTCCTGATTTCTCTCTTAACTCTAATCCTAAACCCCCTACACTCTTCAAGAGATTCACATAATCCCAGCTGCTTATGTATGTCATGTGCCTCTTCTTCTTGACCAGAGCTTCAGTATCCTGAGTTATCCAGGGTTCCCTACTTCTGCCATCCTTGCCCTTCACTCTAAGAAGAATGTGTTTAACCTGAACTCTGGTTAACACACTTTTTGAAAGTGTACCACTTACCAGACATCCCTTTTCTTTCCCACAGACTCCTGCAATTAACTTTCGAAAGTTTCTGCCTCATACCATCAAAATTGGCCTTGTCCCAATGTAAAATATTAACTTTTGGGTCAGACCTATCTTTCTCTTAAAACTAGTAGTTTTAAGTTCATTGGTCCCAAAGTGGTCCCAAACTAACACTTCTGTCACCTGCCCTTCCTTATTTCCCAAGAGGAGAGAGGAGGTCAAGTTTCTAGTCGGACCATCCACAAACTAAACCAAGGCTGTAATGAGGTCAGGAGCTGAGTGACCCTGGTGAAACCCAAACTGGGCGTCACAGAACAGGTTATTGCTGAGGAGGTGCTGCTTGATAGCGCTGTTGATGACCCCTTCCATCACTTTACTGATGATTGAGAGTGGATTGATGGGACTATAATTAGCCAGGTTGGATTTGTTATGTTTTTTGTATACAGGACATATGGGCAATTTTGCACGTTGCCAGATACAGCTTAGCTGGGGGAGAGGCAATGTCTGCAGCACATGTTTTTAGTGCCAGTGCTGGAATATTTAGGGATTTTTAGATATTCCTGGTATTGCTCCTGGCATGTCCTCCTGTAATCCTCATTCAATGAGGGTTGATCCCTGGTTTGGTAGTTATGACAGAGTGGGGGATATGCCCCACAGTTGTGTTTGTGTACAATTCTGCTGCTGAACCTGTGAGTATGCTTACACCGGGCTGTTCTCTGTGAGACAGCCCTCCCAGTTATTGGCACACACCCCCTGATGTTAGTAAGAACTTTGTAGAGAATCAGGGCTGAGATTGCTGTTGCTGTTTCTGGTGCCGAGGTTGAAGCTGGGTGCCCTGGTGGTCAGTTCAGTTCTATTTCTTTTAGGTTTCTCTTTTTAGCCAACTGATACAGCTGAGAACATTTTAGAGACATTTAAGAGTCAATCACATTGCTGCAAAATTAGAATCACATCTTGGCCAAGTGATGACAACAGCTTTTCTTGTAATACTCTCAGCAGGTCTGCTCCCCTCAGTCCAGTGTCAACCTCAAGGCCTCAAACTGCAGCTCAGTTCTGCAGCAGGGCCTCAATTAATCCTTGAGGCAAGTGTCTTTCTCCTGCAAAACAAATCCTCTTCTTCCTTGCTGCAAATTCAGCAACTGTAGATCTGGGCCTCCTTCAGAGCTCCTTCGCAAAGAAAATGACAGATTCCCAATTGACAGAAATGGTTAATCCAGACAGTTAGACTCCTCCAGCTCAGTAGAATCACAATTACCTGTTGCTAATACTATTTCAGGCTGAAACAATTAAACTAAATTAACCAAAGTGAGTGACAAACCAAGAGGACCACCCCTTAAGGAGATATTGCATCAAATAAAAACAAATCGCAAAGGAAACTTAAAACATCAAATAAAATGTGATTAAAGGGGTCAGTAAGGCATCCCAGTCCCTGCAGTGCTCAATGGACCCATGGAGACCATACACTCCATCTCTTGTGGCTGTGAATGTAGCCACGGTAAAGGGGCAGACAGTCGGGTGTGACGATCCTCTTCGTTGACCGCTGCCTGGACCTGTTGATGGTGAATTTGGCCAGGCCCAGGAGCAGGAGGTCCTCCTCCTTCCCTACCTCCCCCTGCACTGGGTGTCTGTAGATCAGGAGTAAGGGGCTGAGGTGCAAAAAAAATCAATGTAATGCTCCTGAAAAGAGCAATCATTGTGTGGAGGTATAAGACAGATAGAGATATTTTGTTTTATCTCCTTCTAACTCCTTAATTTTAACTTAAAGTTTTTTTGTTAGTTTACTCTTCAATGGGATGAGACGAACAAGATCAACATTTACTGTCCATCCCTAATTGCTCTGATCTGAGCAGTTTGCTCCTCCATTTCAGGGAATAGTTAAGGGTCATAGAAATATAGTAACAGACAAAGTAGGAGCAGGAGGAGCCATTCTGCCCTTCAATCCTGCTCCAACATTCATTCTGGTCACAGCTGATCATCCTGCTCAATAGCCTGATTTCCTCCTCCCCCATATCTTTTGATCACCTTCACCCAAGTGTTTCTTGAAAACATTCAATGTTTTGGCCTTAACTGCTTTCTGTGTAGTTAATTCCACAGGTTTATCACTCTCTGGGTGAAGAAATTCCTCTCCATCTCAGCCCCAAGACCCTGTTTCTGGACACTCCCTCCATTAGGAATTCCTTCTAGTCCTGTTAGAATATTATATTTTTCTATGAGACTACCCCTCATTCTACCAACCTATAGTGAACATAATCCAAACTGACTTAGTCTCTCTTCATATGTCTGTCTGGCCATCCCAGGAATCAGTCTGGTAAACCTTCTCTACATTCCCTCTATAGCAAGAACATCCTTCCTCAGATAAAGAGATCAAATCTGTATACAGAAAAGATTTACCAGGATGTTGCCTGGTGCGGAGGGCATTAGCTATGCGGAGAGGTTGGAGAAACTTGGTTTGTTCTCACTGAGCGATGGAGGTTGAGGGGAGACCTGATAGAAGTCTACAAGATTATGAGAGACATGGACAGAGTGGATAGAACATAGAACATAGAACATAGAACATAGAACAATACAGCACAGAACAGGCCCTTCGGCCTTCGATGTTGTGCCGACCAAAATAAAAAGCAAATGCCCCTCCTAACTAAACCATTCCCTTCTCATCCATATACTTATCAACTAACCTCTTAAACGCCACCAAACTTGGCGCATCTACAACAGGATAGTCACAAGCTTTTCCCCAGGGTGGACGAGTCAATTTCTGGAGGGCACAGGTTTAAGGTGCAAGGGGCAAAGTTTAAAGGAGATGTATGAGGCAGATTTTGTACACAGTGGTGGGTGCCTGGAACTCGTTCTGGGGGAGGTAGTGGGAACAGACACGGTAATGAGTTTTAAGGGGCATCTTGACAAATGCATGAATAGGATGGGAATAGAGGGTCTCCGGAAAGGAAGGGGGTTTTAGTTCAGTTGGTGCAGGTTTGGAGGACTGGAGGGCCTGTTCCTATGTGGTAATTTTCTTTGTTCTTTGTTGTAGATTCTAAAAATGATTGAAGCTTGTGATGAGGATAAGAAAACAGGACCATTGAGGGCTATTGCAGGCTAACATGTTAATATGTTTTAAATAGGAGTGCTCACGTCTGTCACTTGATGAAGGATGGTGCAGATATTGTGATATTGGTCTTTGCCGGGTACAGATGGTGTTGAGCTACATCCTACAAAGAGCAGCATGTACTTCCAGGAAGAGGTGAATCAACACTCTGCATCACTGTTTTGGATTATTGTCTGTTAGGTGTCTCCTCATTAAATCAATGAAAGAATAATCAGGAATGTATGAGAGCCAACGGAACCAATATCACCTGCTTTACACCAGTGTTCAATGTCAAAGTGACCACAACATGTACCCTGACCCCTTGGATAATATATTGTGCTGATTGCTTTGAGCTTTGAACTTTGAACTCCTCACATGAGAGTACATGGGAAGATAAAAGGAATCATCGATTCTACAGAGAGGGATCGGGGAGTATCAATTGTTGGAATTTGTAATTGCAAAACAGTATTGTCAATATATATTGACTTCTAATCCATCAAGTTATTTGGGATTGGCACCAGCACATGGGAAGATCTTGTAGAGATGAGGAATCAGGAAGGATGTTGGAAAAAGAAGAAGACATCACTGAGAGAATTGAGTGCTGCTGAAGGGAAAAAGCATTTGTCAGCCTCGGGTTAACAATATTCATCTACGCCAACTGACACTGCTATCAAATTGGCCTCCACACACACAACAGGCAATGTTCAATCCAGAAGTGACTTCACCCTGGGCTCAATCCATCATTTCCCAATACAGACACAACCGACATCACCTCCTGTCAGGGGAATCCAGAGCAAGTGTGAGACCAGGGATTGGCGAGTGTGACCAGGGTGTGCATATATAATGCAGTTTTCATTTGAAAGTCATATATTCTGTCCTTATTCCAATCTGCTACTTTGGGTTTATCTTATTATTTACAGTTAACTAATAGTTTGGGAAGTGAAGCAGTGGAGCTGGTTACAGTGTCGGTACAGACTGAGAACCCAGCTGACGCAGGATATATTCACTTTGGCACCACCAGAAATATGGGTAAGGCGGTTGATGTAGTATATATGGACTTTAGTAAGGCGTTTGATAAGGTGGCCCATGGAAGACTTCTACAGAAAATGCAGATGTGTGGAATAGAGGGTGATTTAGCTAATTGGATAGGAATTGGCTGGCAGATAGAAGACAGAGGGTGGTGGTTGATGGGAGATATTCATCGTGGAGTTCGGTGACAAGTGGTGTGCTCAGGGGTCTGTTTTGGGGCCCCTGCTGTTTGTAATTTTTATAAATGATCTGGATGAGGGTATTGAGGGATGTATCAGTAAATTTGCAGATGATACTAAAGTTGGTGGTGTGGTAGATAGTGAAGAGGGGTGTTTTAGTTTACAGAGTGACTTGGACAAGTTGCAGAGCTGGGCCGAGAGGTGGCAAATGGAGTTTAATGTGGAAAAGTGTGAGGTAATGCACTTGGCAGGAACAATAAATGTGTAGAGTATAGGGCTAATGGTAGGGCTCTTAATAGTGTTGAGGAACAGAAGGATCTTGGTGTATGTGTCAATAGATCCCTGAAAGTAGGCAGTCAAGTGGATAAAAGTTGTTAAGAAGGCTTATGGAGTCTTAGCTTTTATTGGTAGGGGGATTGAATTTAGGAGCCGCAGCATCATGTTGCAACTGGACAAAACTCTAGTGCGGCCGCACTTGGAGTATTGTGTGCAGTTCTGGTCCCCACATTATAAGAAAGATGTGAGGCATTGGAGAGGGTACAGAGGAGGTTTACCAGGATGTTGCCTGGTATGGAGGGCAGGTCCTATGAAGAGAGGTTGAAGGATGTGAGGTTGTTTTCGTTAGAAAGGAGGCGGCTAAGAGGGGATCTTATTGAAGCATATAAGATGATTAGAGGGTTAGATAGGGTGGACAGTGATAGCCTTTTTCCTAGGATGGAGAATGCTAGCACGAGGGGACACAGCTTTAAATTAAGGGGTATGAGTTATAGGACGGATATCAGAGGTAGGTTCTTTACTCAAAGAGTGATTATGGATTGGAATGCCCTGCTTGCAGCTGTTGTAGATGCGCCAAGTTTGGTGGCGTTTAAGAGGTTAATTGATAAGTATATGGAAGAGAAGGGAATGGTTTAGTTTGGAGGGGCATTGCTTTTTATTTTGGTCGGCACAACATCGAAGGCCGAAGGGCCTGTTCTGTGCTGTATTGTTCTATGTTCTATATGTTCTATGACAATCTTCCATTGGCAGTTTGCATTCTAAATGTTGACATATTGGGAAAGCTAACACAAAGTAAAGAACAAAGAACAAAACAGCACGGGAAACAGGCCCTTCGGTCCAACGAGCCCGTGCCACCACCCTGATGTTCCCACCTCTACCCGCGATCCCTGTCCATGTTTATAGATCTATGGATTAAAAACCAAATTTGAGACAATTTAGGGAGAATTTGTTTTGCCAATTAGCCTAAGAGCACATTTTTGGGATGTTGGAGGAAACCGGAGCACCCAGAGAAAACCCACGCAAGCATGGGGAGAATGCACAAATTCCCACAGACACAGGCCCAAATCCATGTATCTGCACAGCACAGCGATAGTCACTGAGCTGTCGTGTTGCCCATCAAATGGTCCAGGTCAAGCGTACACTAACGACGTGAAACACTAGGATACTCTCGAAAAACATCCAAGAGCAGCCTTCTCACGACCCATCGCATGTATGCCCCTTGTTAGACACCAAGGTGGACCAAACTTGGAGTATTGTGTGCAGTTCTGGTCCCCGCATTATAAGAAAGATGTGGAGGCATTGGAGAGGGTACAGAGGATGTTTACCAGGATGTTGCCTGGTATGGAGGGCAGGTCTTATGAGGAGAGGCTGAGGGATTTGAGGTTGTTTTCATTAGAAAGGAGGCGGCTAAGAGGAGACCTTATCGAAACATAAAAGATGATTAGAGGTTTAGATAGGGTGGACAGTGATAGCCTTTTTCCTAGGATAGAGAAAGGTAGCACGAGGGGACACAGCTTTAAATTAAGGGGTGATAGTTATAGGACGGATATCAGAGGCAGGTTCTTTACCCAAAGGGTGGTTCGGGAGTGGAATGCCCTGCCTGCAGCAGTTGTAGATGCACCAAGTTTGGTGGCGTTTTAGAGGTTAGTTGATAAGTTTATGGAAGAGAAGGGAATGGTTTAGTTTGGAGGGTCATTGCTTTTTTCATAATTGGTCGGCGCAACATCGAAGGCCGAAGGGCCTGTTCTGCGCTGTAATGTTCTATGTTCTATGTTCTATGTTCTAAAGCACCTGTAGGATAAAAACAAGTACATCAATATCATCGTCTATTTACACACTTCCCAGGGACTCCCAAGGCTCATGATCCCTATTTTAAATCAGTTTTCTATACCCCTCCATTCCCATTCTGTTCATGTGCCCATCTAAGTATTTCTTAAATAACTCCAGAGTACCTGCCTCCACCACTTTACTTGGCAGCGCATTCCATACCCCCACCACCCTCTGTGTGAAAAAACTCCCTCTAGCATCCAAATTATACCTTACCCCCCTCACCCTAAGCCCATGACTCCTCGTGCTATTCGAGTCCATCCTAGGAAAAAGCTTAACCTAAAGGTTTGCTGACAGGAAGTATAAGCAAATATAGGATTTGAAATATAAAGGTTATTGTTGATTTTGCTTCATTATTGAAGATTTCTTGAGTACACAGAGTCACTATGAAGAGCTTGCATGTCTTTCCACAGTGTGGGCAAGGATGAAATATTTGATTTTGCTGAGACTGTCTGGTCTTTGAGTTTGCTTTTTGTCCTTTGCTGCCTGTATTCTTTACTGTGTGAAGGAAACAGTGTCACTATTTGAGATCATTGTGCATCTCTCTCACAGTCCAATAAACAGTAGTGATTGATCTGAAATGATAACTACACTGTCCAGCCTTATCCCTATAACCCTCAATTCTCTTACTGATTAAAAAGTAACACTGAACACTATATAATAACACTACACTGATCTGACTGAATATATACATAAAATTAAAACACTGAGGCTGAGGGGTGACTGAGCTGTACAAAATATGAGGGGCCTTGATAGAGTAGACAAGAAGGAATTGTTTCCTCTAACAGAGAGGTCAATTACGAGAGACACAGATTTAAGGCAATCAGTAAAAGGATTAGCAGGGATATTAGAAGAATTTTTCAGAGGATAGAGTGTTTGGAATTCACTGCCCAAGTTGGTGGTTGAAGCAGAAACACTCAACTCTTTTAAAAAGTAGCTGGATCTATAACTGACTTAGAGGAGATCTAATAGAGGTGTACAAGATTATGAGGGGTATAGATAGAGTAAACAGGGTTAAGCTTTTTCCTAGGATGGACTCAAATAGCATGAGGAGCTTAGGGTGAGGGGGGTAAGGTATAATTTGGATGCTAGAGGGAGTTTTTTCACACAGAGGGTGGTGGGGGTATGGAATGCGCTGCCAAGTAAAGTGGGGGAGGCAGGTACTCTGGAGTTATTTAAGAAATACTTAGATGGGCACATGAACAGAATGGGAATGGAGGGGTATAGAAAACTGATTTAAAATAGGGATCATGAGCCTTGGGAGTCCCTGGGAAGTGTGTAAATAGATGATGATATTGATGTACTTGTTTTTATCCTACAGGTGCTTTGGTCCACCTTGTTGTCTAACGAGGGGCATACACGCGATGGGTCGTGAGAGGGCTGCTCTTGGATTTTTTTCGAGAGTATCCTAGTGCTTCACGTCGTTAGTGTACGCTTGACCTGGACCATTTGATGGGCAACACGACAGCTCAGTGACTATCGCTGTGCTGTGCAGATACATGGATTTGGGCCTGTGTCTGTGGGAGTTTGCGCATTCTCCCCGTGCTTGTGTGGGTTTTCTCCGGGAGCTCCGGTTTCCTCCCACATCCCAAAGATGTGCTCTTAGGCTAATTGGCAAAACAAATTCTCCCTAAATTGTCTCAAATTTGTTTTTTAATCCATAGATCTATAAACATGGACAGGGATCGCGGGTAGAGGTGGGAACATTGGGGTGGCGGCGCGGGCTCGTTGGGCCGAAGGGCCTGTTTCCTGTGCTGTTTTGTTCTTTGTTCTTTGTTCTTTGAAATGCTTTATCCTACAGGGCTATGAACTGGGTGCTGGAAGTTGGGATAAGAATGGCTGACTACCTTTTTTTCAGTCAATATAGACATGATGGGCTGAATGGTCTCTTCCTGTGCTGTAACTTTTCTATGGTTCTACATATATGTTTTTATATATATATATAACATATATTGTATATATAAATGTATATATAAACGTGAATATCTAATACACAATATATATTTGATGTTATATGTATCTCACATAACTCTACACTGCAGTTTCACTAAATACATGTATGCATGACTGATATATATATATATATGTAAAACACTTGATTTATGTGTACAATGTGAATATATGTATATCACTGATTTATGCATATCATTGGACACAAATATAGATTTACACCATACTGTAACCTCACTGAACTCTGACATACATAGAAAATACTCATATATGCAATACAGTTAATTTCTTAGTCATAAATAAGCTTACGTTCACAGTGCAATGAAGTTAGCGTGCAAATCCCTTTGTCGCCACACTCTGGCACCTATTTGAGTACATTGAGAGAGCATTTAGCATGGCTGATGCACCCTAACCAGTACGTCTTTGGACTGTGGGAAGAAACTGGAGCACCCGGAGGGAACCCATGGAGAATGTGCAAACTCTGTAGAGATAGTGACCCAAGCTGGGAATCGAACCCAGGTCCCTGGTGCTGTGAGACAGCAGTGCTAACCACTGCCACTGTGTCACCTGACATCTGTATAAAATACTGATACATGTATGTAATGCTGATTCATGTGAGTAACACTGACTCATGCATGTAACACTGGTCCATGCGTGTAATGTTGGTATTTGTACAAGACTGATCACTGCACATTGATTTATAGTAACAACACATTGCAACCTCACGGAACACTGCAGCATGTTTAACCTTCTTAATGTGTTGTTGAAATGCCTTCCCTATTATTTAGTGCAATAAGAGGGTAAAGGATTAATTAAATCATGTCTGAATTAGAACATAGAACATTACAGCGCAGAACAGGCCCTTCGGCCTTCGATGTTGCGCAGACCAGTTAGGAACAAGCAGTGACCCTCTCACCTAAACCATTCCCTTTTCATCCATAAACCTATCCACGGACCTCTTAAACGCCCCCAAACTTGGCGCATCTACAACTGCAGCAGGCAGGGCATTCCATACTCTTACCACCCTCTGGGTAAAGAACCTACCTCTGACATCCGTTCTATAACTACCACCCCTTAATTTAAAGCTATGTCCCCTCATGCTAGCTTTCTTCATCCTAGGAAAAAGGCTATCACTGTCCACCCTATCTAAACCTCTAATCATCTTATATGTTCCAATAAGGTCTCCTCTTAGCCGCCTTCTTTCTAACAAAAACAACCTCAAATCCCTCAGCCTCTCTTCATAAGACCTGCCCTCCATACCAGGCAACATCCTGTAAACCTCCTCTGTACCCTCTCCAATGCCTCCACATCTTTCTTATAATGCGGGGACCAGAACTGCACACAATACTCCAAGTGCGGCCACACTAGAGTTTTGTACAGTTGCAAATGACGTTGCGGCTCTGAAATTCAATCCCCCTACCAATAAAAGCTAAGACTCCGTATGCCTTCTTAACAACCTTCTCGACTTGATTGCCTACTTTCAGGGATCTATGCACATACACACCAAGATCCCTCTGTTCATCAAGACTACTAAGAATCCTACCATTTGCCCTATACTCTACACATTTATTAGTCCTGCCAAAGTGCATTACCTCACACTTTTCCACATTAAACTCCATTTGCCACCTCTCGGCCCAGCTCTGCAACTTGTCCAAGTCTCTCTGCAAACTATAACACCCCTCTTCACTATCTACCACTCCACCGACTTTAGTGTCATCTGCAAATTTACTAATCCATCCTTCAATACCCTCATCCAGATCATGTATAAAAATTACAAACAGCAGGGGCCCCAAAACAGACCCCTGAGGTACACCACTTGTCACCGAACTCCACGATGAATATCTCCCATCAACCACCACCCTCTGTCTTCTATCTGCCAGCCAATTCCTAATCCAATTAGCTAAATCACCCTCAATCTCATACATCTGCATTTTCTGCAGAAGCCTTCCATGGGGAAACTTATGTGCCTTACTAAAGTCGATATATACCACATCAACCGCCTTACCCTCATCCACCTCTTTGGTCACTTTTTCAAAAAACTCAATAAGGTTAGTAAGGCACAACCTACCCTTCACAAAACCATGCTGACTATCCCCAATTCAGTGCCATTAACTAGGACTGTACCAGCTGTTTCATTCACTCAGCTCTGATATCAACCTGCACAAAACAAAGAACAATACAGCATGGGAAACAGGCACTTCGACCCAACAAACCCGTGCCACCATTTTAACATTATGAGTGCCCTCCTCTACCTATGATCTATGTCTACATCTATTGGGGAAGATTGAGGGAAGACTAATTTTGGGACAATTTGTTACATCAATTAGCCTAAAAGCACGTTTTTGGGGTGTGGGAGGGAACCGGAGCACCCAGTGAAAACCAACACAATCACAGGGAGAATGTGCAAACTCCCTCAGACACCAGCCCAAATCCATGTATCTGCACAACAAACAGTGATAGTCTGACAAATAAACCATTTGTCAGAAATCCGAGAAAACATATCCCTTTATACATGAAGCTGATATTTAGCTTGAGTGTTCCTGGAAGTGTGGCAACACTGGGAGTATCATTGTTTTTACAGTAATTAAGATCTTCTGTATAGTTGATTTTCCACACAAGTAACCTATATTAATTTTTAACGGATTAAAAGTTTTAGTATTGATATGAAGTTGCTGAAATTTATATGTCACAACATCCTCCATTCTCAGTCTCCAATCACAGATAAACAGAGTTAGGCATCCCTCACTCAGCTCCCTCTAAACAGAGTGCATTGAGTTCAGTCCCTTTCTGATTGATTTAGGACAATAGTTGCCCTTTGTAACTGATCTTGCTGTTGGAACAGTCCAATCAAATTGAGTAACACAAATTGTCAGGGTTTTATAAAGTCGGACAGTTTAAAGGAATCCATTCAAGAGCCCTCCAATTAATCCATCTTCAAGAATCACAGAAACCCTACAGTACAGAAAGAGGCCATTCAGCCCATCAAGTCTGCACTGACCACAATCCCACCCTCATATTTCACCCACTAATCCCTCTAACCTAAGCATCCCTGGACACTAAGGGGCAATTTTAGCATAGCCAATCAACCTAACCCACACATCTTTGGACTCTGAGAGGAAACCAGAGTACCCAGAGGAAACCCACGCAATCACAAGGAGAATGTGCAATTTCCACACAGGCAGTGACTCGAGCCGGGAATTGAACCCAGGCCCCTGGAGCTGTAAAGCAGCAGTGTGAATCACTGTGCTACCGTGCCATCCAATTACTGAGCTCTCCGATTTTCCCATTCCTCTTTACTCTTCCCTCTTAAATCTCTACTTTGTTTTCTTTTCATGTATTCATCCAATTTCTTTATGAAAGTTCCTGTTTTCATCATTGTTTCTGGAATATGTTCCAGATCAACTTGATTTACTGCTTTTGCCTTATTTAAAAAACAAAACCCACCTCTGAGGAGTTCCACAGATTATACACTACACAATACATTGAGTGGGGTAGTGAGGGACTGAGTGAGGAGGGGGTAGTGAGGGGCTGAGTGAGGAGGGGGTAGTGAGGGACTGAGTGAGGAGGGGGTAGTGAGGGACTGAGTGAGGAGGGGGTTAGTGGGGACTGAGTGAGGAGGGGGTAGTGAGGGACTGAGTGAGGGGGGGGTAGTGAGGGGCTGAGTGAGGAGGGGGTAGTGAGGGGCTGCGTGAGGAGAGTAGTGAGGGGCTGAGTGAGGAGGGGGTAGTGAGAAGTTGAGTGAGCAGAAGGTAGTGAGGGACTGAGTGAGAAGGGGTAGTGAGGGACTGAGTGAGGAGGGGGATAGTGAGGGACTGAGTGGGGATGGGGCAGTGAGGGACTGAGTGATGAGGAGATAGTGAGGGGCTGAGTGAGGATGGGTAGTGAGGGGCTGAGTGAGGAGGGGATAGTGAGGGCTGAGTGAGGAGGGGTAGTGAGGGACTGAGGAGGAGGATGGGCAGTGAGGGATGATTGAGGAGGGGGTAGAGAGAGGACTGAGTGAGGAGGGGTAGGTAGTGAGGGGATGAGTGAGGATGGTGTAATGAGGGGCTGAGTGAGGATGGGGCAGTGAGGGACTGAGTGAGGATGGGGCAGTGAGGGACTGAGTGAGGGAGAGGGGGGAGGGTGAGGAGGGGGGTAGTGAGGGGATGAGTGAGGATGGTGTAATGAGGGGATGAGTGAGAAGGGGGTAGTGAGGGGCTGAGTGAGGATGGGGCAGTGAGGGGCTGATTGGAGGGAACAGGAGATGGTACATGAGGATTGATGAGCTGTTTTTCTGCCTTTCTATTGCAGAATGGAGTGGTTCACAGAGATCTGAAATTAGAAAACATCTTGCTGGATGACAATTATAACATCAAGGTACGATTGATTCTATTGGCACTGTCTGTGTGTTGAAAGTTTATATTAATAGAATTGTTGGGCATTATGCCAGAAATTGTTGATTTCGGTTCCCTTTCTAACCTCCAGATTTCTTTCGTGATATAGAATGAAACAAATATATGTATCTGCATCAAAGTGCATCATTAATTCTGGGTTATTAATTCAGGGAATGGATATAATGCTGTGGTATAAGGAAGGAGCAGGAACACTCTTCTCCATGGTCCAGGAGTGTTGCTAACAGCGACCTTGTGACATGAACTTTCACATCTGTGGAATCAGTTGCTCCCACTCAATCTCTAGTTATCAAATAGTAGCACATGGATACAGTGTCTGAGTGAGATACATCAGGACAGAGTTTCGGTGAGATACATCGGGACGGCGTCTCGGTGAGATACGTCGGGACGGCGTCTCGGTGAGATACGTCGGGACGGCGTCTCGGTGAGATACGTCAGGACAGAGTTTCGGTGAGATACGTCGGGACGGAGTCTCGGTGAGATACGTCGGGACGGCGTCTCGGTGAGATACGTCAGGACGGAGTTTCGGTGAGATACGTCGGGACGGAGTCTCGGTGAGATACGTCGGGACGGAGTCTCGGTGAGATACGTCGCGACGGAGTCTCGGTGAGATACATCGCGACGGAGTCTCGGTGAGATACATCGCGACGGAGTCTCGGTGAGATACATCGCGACGGAGTTTCGGTGAGATACATCGCGACGGCGTCTCGGTGAGATACATCGGGACGGAGTTTCGGTGAGATACATCGGGACGGAGTTTCGGTGAGATACATCGGGACGGAGTTTCGGTGAGATACATCGGGACGGAGTTTCGGTGAGATACATCGGGACGGAGTTTCGGTGAGATACATCGGGACGGAGTTTCGGTGAGATACATCGGGACGGAGTTCGGTGAGATACATCGGTAGGGAGTCTCGGTGAGATACATCGGTAGGGAGTCTCGGTGAGATACATCGAGACGAGTCTCGGTGAGATACATCGGGACGGAGTCTCGGTGAGATACATCGGTAGGGAGTCTCGGTGAGATACTCGCGTAGGGAGTCTCGGTGAGATACATCGGGACGGAGTCTCGGTTAGATACATCGGGACGGAGTCTCGGTTAGATACATCGGGACGGAGTCTCGGTGAGATACATCGGGACGGAGTCTCGGTGAGATACATCGGGACGGAGTCTCGGTGAGATACATCGGGACGGCGTCTCGGTGAGATACATCGGGACGGAGTTTCGGTGAGATACATCGGGACGGAGTTTCGGTGAGATACATCGGTAGGGAGTCTCGGTGAGATACATCGAGACGGAGTCTCGGTGAGATACATCGGGACGGCGTCTCGGTGAGATACATCGGGACGGAGTCTCGGTGAGATACATCGGTAGGGAGTCTCGGTGAGATACATCGGGACGGAGTCTCGGTGAGATACATCGGGACGGCGTCTCGGTGAGATACATCGGTAGGGAGTCTCGGTGAGATACATCGGTAGGGAGTCTCGGTGAGATACATCGGTAGGGAGTCTCGGCGAGATACGTCGGTAGGGAGTCTCGGCGAGATACGTCGGTAGGGAGTCTCGGCGAGATACGTCGGTAGGGAGTCTCGGCGAGATACGTCGGTAGGGAGTCTCGGCGAGATACGTCGGTAGGGAGTCTCGGCGAGATACGTCGGGACGGAGTCTCGGCGAGATACGTCGGGACGGAGTCTCGGCGAGGTACGTCGGGACGGAGTCTCGGCGAGGTACGTCGGGACGGAGTCTCGGCGAGGTACGTCGGGACGGCGTCTCGGCGAGGTACGTCGGGACGGAGTCTCGGCGAGATACGTCGGGACGGAGTCTCGGCGAGATACGTCGGGACGGAGTCTCGGCGAGATACGTCGGGACGGAATCTCGGTGAGATACGTCGGGACGGAGTCTCGGTGAGATACATCGGGACGGAGTCTCGGTGAGATACATCGGGACGGAGTCTCGGTGAGATACATCGGAGGGAGTCTCGGTGAGATACATCGGGACGGAGTCTCGGTGAGATACATCGGTAGGGAGTCTCGGTGAGATACATCGGGACGGAGTCTCGGTGAGATACATCGGGACGGAGTCTCGGTGAGATACATCGGGACGGCGTCTCGGTGAGATACATCGGGACGGCGTCTCGGTGAGATACATCGGGACGGCGTCTCGGTGAGATACATCGGGACGGCGTCTCGGTGAGATACATCGGGACGGAGTCTCGGTGAGATACATCGGGACGGAGTCTCGGTGAGATACATCGGTAGGGTGTCTTGGTGAGATACATCGGGACGGCGTCTCGGTGAGATACATTGGAAACAAGCTATATAGAACGTGCAAAGTAAGCGCCAGAAACAGCAATAC
Organism: Sphyrna mokarran; assembly: GCA_024679065.1. NCBI lineage: Eukaryota > Metazoa > Chordata > Chondrichthyes > Carcharhiniformes > Carcharhinidae > Sphyrna > Sphyrna mokarran. The sequence goes on from JAGIQG010000019.1 coordinate 562,556, forward strand.
GGCAATGTCCATCTCATCTATTTCAATGGCGTTTATTGAGAGACCCTGAAGATAAATTCCTGTCCCTTTTCGCAGTTGCTGGGATTTTTTTGCATCCATATGAGAGGACAAATTGAACTTTGGTTTAACTTCATTTGAAAGCACTGCCATTTCAGTCTGCACCTCATTTGGAATACTGCGTCCAGTTCTGGTCGCCTTACTACCGGAAGGACGTGGAGACTCTGGAGAGAGTGCAGAGGAGGTTTACCGGGATGCTGCATGGTATGGAAGGTCTGAGTTACGAGGAGAGATTAGGCAAATTGGGACTGTTTTCCTTAGAAAGATGTAGACTTAGAGGAGATCTGATAGAGGTGTACAAGATTTTGAAGGGGATAGATAGAGTAAACAGGGTTAGGCTTTTTCCTAGGATGGACTCAAATAGCACGAGGGGTCACGGGCTTAGGGTGAGGGGGGGTAAGGTATAATTTGGATGCTAGAGGGAGTTTTTTCACACAGAGGGTGGTGGGGTATGGAATGCGCTGCCAAGTAAAGTGGTGGAGGCAGGCACTCTGGAGTTATTTAAGAAATACTTAGATGGGCACAAGAACAGAATGGGAATGGAGGGGTATAGAAAACTGATTTAAAATAGGGATCATGAGCCTTGGGAGTCCCTGGGAAGTGTGTAAATAGATGATGATATTGATGTACTTGTTTTTTTATCCTACAGGTGCTTTGGTCCACCTTGTTGTCTAACGAGGGGCATACACGCGATGGGTCGTGAGAGGACTGCTCTTGGATTTTTTTCGAGAATATCCTAGTGCTTCACGTCGTTAGTGTACGCTTGACCTGGACCATTTGATGGGCAACACGACAGCTCAGTGACTATCGCTGTGCTGTGCAGATACATGGATTTGGGCCTGTGTCTGTGGGAGTTTGCGCATTCTCCCCTTGCTTGCGTGGGTTTTCTCCGGGAGCTCCGGTTTCCTCCCACATCCCAAAGATGTGCTCTTAGGCTAATTGGCAAAACAAATTCTCCCTAAATTGTCTCAAATTTGGTTTTTAATCCATAGATCTATAAACATGGACAGAGATCATGGATAGAGGTGGGAACATTGGGGTGGCGGCACGGGCTTGTTGGGCCGAAGGGCCTGTTTCCTGTGCTGTTTTGTTCTTTCTTCTTTGTTCTTAATATGAAATGAAATGTTGCTAGGAAAACTCGTTAGGAAGTGTTTTCATGAACATGAATTCATATAATATTCTTTGGAAGATTTTGACGGGTTTAATGGCTGTTGTAATGTGAATTGGCAGGATCTTGGGAGTAGAGGGAGAGGCAATATAAAAACTCATTTCTTCTGCACTGGTAATTTTAAGGACTATAGTCCCAGTCTGTAAAGGATATTGAGGTTTAATAATATTCAACCAGTCTGATGTTTGTTTATTTAATCCACCTTCAAAGTCATTGTGCAACTCTGCTACTATGACTTACAATAAAAGTTCAGGATTGCACACAGGTGGTGCCACAATCCTCCATTGACAGAAAACTGAAGTTTCTTACTCTCTTATTTTCTTAACCCTTTGTAGATAGGATCCCTCATTCCCTCATACTGCACACGTGAGAATGTGAGAATTGGGAGGAAGAGTAGGCCATTTGGCTGGAAAAGTCTGCTTCGCCATTTGATGCAATGATGGCTGATCTGATTGTTGCCTTAAGTCCATTTCCTGCCTATCTCCATAAGCCGTGACCCTCTTGTAAACAACAATCAGTTTCTCATCTATTGATCTGAGTAACGCTAAGATGTGTTCAACTGCAGGCAGTCATTATTGAAAACTGCATTTACATCCTCCCCAAAGAGAGAGGGAAGCAGAGAAGAATCTACAGTGTATTCTCTCCCCACTTCAAAAAAATAACTTATTCATCAAGATATAAAATAATACATGCAAATCATTTTCCAAAATACTACAAAACTAATACTGACATAACCTGAAAATTTAGCTGCTTTGATTATATATTTGTTTTTACTGTAATTGCCACCAAAGCAAAAATGACTGATATTGCTAATATCTAGTTTAAAAAATAATCTTTCCAACACCAGAATGTCTTTAACAAAAATATCACCATTTGACAGGAACGATGAAAAGAACAACTTTATTTCTTCTTCCTCCCTTTTGCTGTGATAGTGGAGTCAGACACTTTAACAACTTCCAAGCATTTTATTGGATTGGTATACGGAGCACACCACAATGATAGGAGTGGGATAGCTTGATCTTGGGTTTGGTTGTAGCATCGAGGACCGAAGGACCTGAACTGTTCTACGTTCTTACTTTCAGTGAATCAGTCCGGCTTCTTTCACTTTCTGTCTGGGTAACTCCTTTCATTTCCATTAACTGGACCTTGGTCTCTCAGCGTCTCTGACTGTCTCAAACCTGAACTTTTCATCTTCTTTTTGACTTTCACTTTGGAGTATAAATGGAATTTGGACTCTGGCAAGTTTATCACGCTCTCTCTTTATCAGATTTTCTCTTTCAAGCAAATGAATTGCATGACACTGACAAAGTCTCAGATCTGAACTAGACATGTGAGTGTTCCCAACCTCTTTACAACAACTCCAATCACAGACTTCTCATCTGCTCAGTGGTTTCTCATCATGGCCTTCTGACCAGCAATGGAATTGCTAAATTTCCTGCCTGGTTGTATCATGACTTGTCTCCATATTGTCTTGCTTTTCTTAATTTGCTACTGATGTCAGGGTTAAGCAAACTAACCTTTTGTCTGAGGAATGTATTTAAATATAACTTGCAAGGTGAGCAATTTACCATAGGCTTTGAGGTTATTCTGTAAAAGAACGGAAAATTATCACCACTGTATGAAAGAGAAACATGAAAGTTACTGTCTAGTTTTTCACTGAGTAAATACATCCACAAAGACCTCTTCCCAATCTGGTGATATTTTGTTATTAGTGTATTTGACTCCATTTTTACTCAGCAATATTGATGTTAACAATGAATCATTGATACCTCTAGCAGCCCATGAATTAAAAACCAACTTCTCAAAACCCCAGTAGTTTTGGTACTTGTGGTGTTGAGACAGATCCATCACTTATTCACTTGCTAAAGCTATTGACCAAAACAAGATCCTCTTTTCTTTCCACCTTCAGAAAAATTGTCACGTACTTGTTCCCACAGTTTTCTTGTATTTGACTCTGGATTATTTCTCATTCTGAAACACACTACAATTTTTTATCAATTCTTTAACATTTCTGTCTACCTTTGAATACCAAAAATAGCTTCTTGCTACAGTTTTCATTTGGACCGTTTCTAAATGCCCAGAAAAGATCACTATGCTCCAGACTAATAACACTTATTAGAATAAAATGTTTTGTATGAGTTTTGTGTAAGCGACTTATTGTAGCGAGCTTGAGTTAACAGACATTGCTACAGCTCTATCAAAGAAAGGTGTCAGCCTCCAATTTTAATTTCTATTGCGGAGTTATATCTTCAGCTCGATTACTTCAACTTTCATGTGCTGTTCTGACTAAGTTCAAATCTTAATCTTCCTGTTCGATAAGATCAGTTTCATTTTCCATATAAATCAGATATAAAATTGAATATTTCCAGATTCCAGAATAACTTTAGATGTACCATGACCTCGACCTGGTACATATTTATGAGCTGGAGGTTACCCACTCTTCTAACCACTTTACGATGCTGGTAGAAGATTTTTGAGTTCTCTTTTAGAATCATAGAATCAAAGAATCCCTACAGTACTGAAAGAGGCCATTCAGCCCATCAAATCTGCACTGATCACAATTTCACTCAGGCCCTACCCACTTTCCCTATATATTTTACCCACTCATCCCTCTAACCTACTGTACCCTAATTTTAACTGCCATTCTCTCTAATATTGTCTCTTCTATCAGCCTTACTCTTTAGTTCAATTCTCAATGCATTGTATTTGGTCTGATTTTCACTTGAAGAATTCAGTTGATATGCATCAACCTCTTTCTGTTTCATCACATCCTCTGTCTCCCTCATCATCCAAGGAGCGCTGGCTTTGGTTCCCCTAGCTTTTACCATTGTTTAAATGTATCTAGTCTGTGCCTGAAACATTTCCCTTTTAAACATCACCCTTTTTTTCTGTTTTTTCCTGTCACTTTGTGATTCCATTTTATCCTCGCTGGATCACCTCTCATTCCCTTGAAGTTAGGTCTCTTCTAATTTCAATGTTCTACTTTAGATTGTGCCTTGTTCTTTTTCATTTTTAATCCAAATCTTAGGATACAATGATCACTCTTTCCCAACTGGTGCACCTCATCTGTAGCACCAGATCCAGCAATGCCTCCCTTCTCACTGGACCAAGATCTACTGTTAATGAAGTTTCTAGAATACATTTCAGAACAATCTTCTCCTTTTTTCCCTTTTCTGTACCAATACCTCAATCAATACTTAGAAAAGATCCTCTGGGTAAGCTAGAAGAGATTGCAGAGATGCTTCTGCTCTCTTTAACTATAGAATTTCAGTATCTCCGCTCTCTGACTGTTGGATCTCAATATCTGCTCTCTCTGCCTCCTGCAATACACCTTCCAAAACCCTCAGTCCTTATAATTCCCCTCTCCAACATGCTCTACAACCCCCCCCCCCCCCCCCCCCCCCCCCCCAACACCCTCTACAATCACCCTGCAATGCCTGTTTTACACCACCAGTTTGGCTTTGTGACACTAGTGTACCTTTAAGAATTTTTTTAAAATCATGGTCTCTGCAGTTAAGTAGCTTTGGTTGTTTAATTGTTGCCGAGAGCTGTCTGCTAAAAGTCCTTTTATTGATGTTTCAGTGGCTTTTACTCGGGGTCTCAGGTATTTTCTAGGTTTTTTTTATGATCCTGCATTGTGAGGAAGAAGATTGATCGACAAGTCAAAGTCAGGTGGCTTCTGCCCAGAAAATCCAAAGATTCACTTTCAGTTTTGGGTTTTGAGACAGAAGCTGTCCTGGTTATCAAGTGGCAGGCAGGTTTTCTTGCTCTCTCCCTGGTCTTGTAAATTTTGCTGGCTGGATGGAAACAGGCCTTCTTGCCTTCCTGGAGTGAAAATTCTGCTGTTGGTCATTTGCTGCTAGCTAGTAACAAAAGTGTCTCTGTCTCTCCCTGGTGTTTTGGGAAGTTGTTCTGACTTCAAGCTTATTTGTATGTCTATCAAGAGAACTGCAGCATCCAACCAAAGGACTAAGTTCCAGCATCACGTGAGCATTTGTATTTTCTGTACTAAACTGTGGCAGGGCTTTGTTTAAGGGATTGTTTGTTGGAATATTATTTAGTTGTTAAGATTTATACAATTTTTTTTCTTGTTTGTAATTGGTAAAAGTTATTGCTAATTTTCTTTCTATACTTGTTAACTGCTCTTAAATAAACTTTATTAAAAGCTCCCTAGTGGGTCATTTGAATCATACCCGAAGTGAAAAACATCCTCATGCTCACTTTAGCCAAATTCAAATTGCAAACTTATGATCTAGGCGGATTCATAAAAAGTTTGGAGTTTCTGACCTGAAATATAACAGTTTGGTGTGATGTGTCCTGGCTGTAAGAGAGGTCTCCATGGTATACAGTTACAGTAGGGGTTTAACAGGTTTGTATTTATTAAAATCTTGCTGCCTGCAATGTCATTCTTTCACAGATTGCAGACTTTGGACTCTCCAGTCGCTACCAGAAGGACAATTTTTTGCAAACGTTCTGTGAAGCCCACTATATGCTTCACCAGAAATTGTCAATGGCCGTCCCTATCGTGGGCCAGAGGTTAGTGTCAAACACAGGAGTTAACCAATACATTACCAGGTTAATGTCAGTAACTGCATAATTAAATAGTGCACAACCGGGTTAATGTCAAAGATTGGAGAATTAACCAATGTACTTCTGAGTTAACCGTGATGTGGAGATGCCGGTGTTGGACAGGGGTAAACACAGAAAGAAGTCTCACAACACCAGGTTAAAGTCCAAAGGTTTATTTGGTAGCAAATGCCACTAGCTTTCAGGGTTTTGCCCCTTTGTCAGATGAGTGAGAAGTTCTGGGATCACAAACAGGGTATATAAAGGCACACACTCAGTTACAGAATACTGATTAGAATGTGAGTCTTTACGTTAATTAAGTCTAAAGAACCCGTCAACTGAACACTCTGATCAAAACCTTTGATCCGGACCTTCAGAATATCCTCCGGGCTCTCATTCCATGTACTCCCCGCATTGGAGATCTCTACTGCCTCCCAAAGATACACAAGGCAACATACCCGGCCGTCCATCGTATCGGGCAATGGGACCCTGTGTGAGAACCTCTCCGGCGATATCGAGGGCATCCTGAAACCCATCGTACAAAGAACCCCCAGCTTTTGTCTTGACACTACGGACTTCCTACAGAAACTCAGCACACATGGAGCAGTTGAACCAGGGACACTCCTTGTCACAATGGATGTCTCGGTCCTCTACACCAACATCCCCCACAACGATGGTATTGCTGCAACTACCTCAGTACTCAACGCCACAACTGCCAGTTTCCAGATGCAATTTACCACTCATCCGCTTCATTCTGGACTACAATGTCTTCACCTTCAACAACCAGTTCTTCATCCGTATAAGAATATACAAGAACATAAGAAATAGGAACAGGAGTAGGCCATCTAGCCCCTCGAGCCTGCCCCGCCATTCAATAATATCATGGCTGATCTCTCCCCATTAATTCCCTTGTCTATCAGAGACTTATCTACCCATGACTTAAATATATTCAGTGAGGTAGCCTCCACCACTTCAATGGGTAGAGAATTCCAAAGATTCACCAGCCTTTGAATGAAGAAGTTCCACCTCAACTCCGATCCAGACACACGGAACAGCACGGGAACCAAATTCACACCTCAATATGCCAACATCTTCATGCACAGGCTTAAACAAGACTTCTTCACTGCACGAGACCTTCAACTGATGCTATACACTAGATATATCAATGACATTTTCTTCTTTTGGACTCATGGTGAACAATCACTAAAACAACTATATGATGATATCAACAAGGGCCTCCCCCCCCCTCCCCCCCCCCCCCCCACCCCCTGCCATCAGACTCCCCATGGACTACTCTCCGGAATCGGTTGTATTCTTGGACACACGCATCTCCATTAAGAATGGTCACCTCAGCACCTCACTGTACGGCAAGCCCACAGACAACCTCACAATGCTCCACTTCTCCAGCTTCCACCCTAAACACGTTAAAGAGACCATCCCCTACGGACAAGCCATCCAACTCCACAGAATTTGCTCAGATGAGGAGGATTGCAACAGACACCTCCAGACGCTGAAAGATGCCCTCATAAGAACAGGATATGGCGCTTGACTCATCGATCGTCAGTTCCAACATGCCACAACGGAAAACGACACCAATCTCCTCAGAAGACAAACATGGGACATATGGAAAGAGTACCCTTCGTCGTCCAGTACTTCCCTGGAGCAGAGAAGCTATGACATCTTCTCCGGAGTCTTCAACATGTTATTGTTGAAGACGAACATCTCGCTAGGGCCATCCCCACACCCCACCTCTTGACTTCAAACAACTGCACAATCTCAAACAGACCATAATACACAGCAAACTACCCAACCTTCAGGAGAACAGTGACCACAATACCACACAACCCTGCCACAGTAACCTCTGCAAGACATGCCGGATCATCGACATGGACGACATCATCTCACGTGAGATCACCATCCACCAGGTACACGGTACATACTCTTGCAACTCGGCCAACGTTGTCTATTGATACACGGCAGGAAAGGATGTCCCGAGGCCTGGTACATTGGGGAGACCGTGCAGACATTTCAATAATGGATGAATGAACACGGCTCAACAATCACCAAGCACGAGTGTTCTCTCCCTGTTGGCAAACACTTCAGCAGTCACAGGTATTTGGCCTCTGAGCTTCGGGTAAGCGTTCTCCCGCATCGTGGAGAAATCATGCAAATGTGGGACTGTGGAAAGGGATACAGATTCCCATCACGGCTGGAAATTCATCAACACAGTCACACTAAGGAGTGGCCATTCACCTGCTGAGCATATGGTATGGGATTCACTTACTTCTCCAAGCTATTGAATCACAAAGTCACTCATACTAACGGGAGACCCTTTTAAATGCTCCGATTGTGGGAACAGCTTTAAAAGGTTGCAGGAACTGCTGAGACACGAGTGAATTCACACCGAGGAGAAACCGTTCAGCTGCTCTCCATGCTCAAAGACATTTAGATCAACGTCCATCCTGTGGGAACACCAGCGAGAGACTCTTTAAATGCTCTGACACATTCACAACACACGAAGCGCAGTCACTGAGCAGAGACTGATAGCCAAGTTCCACACACCAGGATCTTAGGTTCATGTCACACTATTTGTTACCCCTATGATTTTGCCTGGGCTTGCAAAATCTCACTAACTGTCCTGTCTGGAAACAATACACGGCTTAATGCTATCTCCGCTCCCATTGTCTGCACCTTTAAGACTTGATTAGCTGTAAAGACTCACATTCTAATCAGTATTCTGTAAACTGAGTGTGTATTTTTATATGCCCTGTTTGAGATCAGAACTCCCCACTTACCTGACAAAGGGGCAAATCCCCAAAAGCTAATGGCATTTACTATTGAATAAACCTGTTGGACTTTAACCTGATGTTGTGAGATTTCTTTCTGAGTTAATGACAGGCTGGATAATTAACTCTGGATAATTATCACTGGGTAAATGTCAGTCGCAGTAGGTTTAACCAGTGTACCATTGGTTTAGTGCTGCAGACTGTAGAAATAACCACTGTATTATTAGGTTAGTGCCGTTGGCTGAATAATCAACCACTGTATTATTGAGCTAATTATAGAATCCCTACAGTGCAGAAGGAGGCCATTCACCCCATTGAGTCTGCACCAACTTTCCAAAAGAGCATCTTACCTATCATTGAAACTCCACACATTTACCCCACTAATCCTCCTCATCTACACATCTTGAGACACTAAGTGGCAATTTAGCATGGCCAATCCACTTAACCTGCACATCTTTGGATTGGAAGTCTCACAACACCAGGGTGATTCACCTGAAGAAGGAGCAACACTCTGAAAGCTTGTGCAAGAAATAAACCTGTTGGACTTTAACCTAGTGTCGTGAGACTTCTCACTGTGCTCACACTAACACTGACATCTCCACATCATCTCTGGATTGCCAGGACTACAGCATTTGTTTCGTGCTAGAGTTTGGCAAAAAAATCAACATGTTCCCTCCTGGTGTGTGACCATCCTGACCAGATAATGATGAAGCATTGCTAATTTATTGGCAATTGCTTATTTTTAATTAAAGTAAAAACTGAAAAACTTTGTTGGAGAGAGAAACAGAGTTAATATTTCTGAGTCCATATCATTCTTTAGGGTTTTTTCTAAATTCTCAGTCAGTTGATTTAAGGGCCATTTAATAATAATTTTGGGATAGAACATAGAACAGTACAGCACAGTACAGGCCCTGCGGCCCTCGATGTTGTGCTGAGCTATGACCAATTCCAAGATCAAGCTATCCCACTCCCTATCATTCTGGTGTGCTCCATGTGCCTATCTAATAACAGCTTGAAAGTTCCTAAAGTGTCCGACTCCACTATCACAGCAGGCAGTGCATTCCACACCCCAACCACTCTCTGAGTGAAGAATCTACCTCGGACATCCCTCCTATATCTCCCACCATGAACCCTATAGTTTTCCCCCCAGTAACAACTCCATCCACCCGAGGAAATAGTCTCTGCACGTCCACTCTATCAATCCCCCTCATCATCTTATAAACCTCTATTAAGTCACCACTCATCCTTCTCCGCTCCAAAGAGAAAAGCCCCAGCTCTCTCAACCTTTCCTCATAAGACCTACCCTCCAAACCAGGCAGCATCCTGGTAAATCTCCTCTGCACTCTCTCCAATGCTTCCACATCCTTCTTATAATGAGGTGACAAGAACTGAACATAATATTCCAAATGTGGACTCACCAATGTCCGGTACAGTTGCAGCATAACCCCACAGCTCTTAAACTCAAACCCCCTGTTAATAAACACCAGCACACTATAAGCCTTCTTCACGGCTCTGTTCACCTGAATAGTAATCTTCAGAGATCTGTAGATATAAACCCCAAGATCTCTCTGTTCCTCCACATTCTTTAAGACTCTACCGTTGACCCTGTAATCCGCATTCAAGTTTGTTCTACCAAAATGAATCACCTCACACTTATTAGGGTTAAACTCCATCTGCCACTTTTTGACCCAGCTCTGCATCCTATCAATGTTTCTTTGCAGCCTGCAAGAGCCCTCCACCTCATCCACTACTCCACCAATCTTGGTGTCATCAGCAATTTACTAACCCACCCTTCAGCCCCCTCTTCCAAATCATTATAAAAATCACACATAGTAGAGGACCCAGCACTGACCCCTGTGGTACACTGCTGGTAACTGGCCTCCAGTCTGAAAATTTTCCCTCCACCACCACCCTCTGTTTTCTATGGGACAGCCAGTTACTTATCCGATTGGCCAAATTTTCTTTTATCCCACACCTCCTTATCTTCTTCATCAGCCTATCATGGGGAACCTTATCAAACGCCTTAATAAAATCTACATATACAACATCTACTGCTCTACCTTCGTCCACACACTTAGCTACCTCCTCAAAGAATTCAATCAAATTTGTGAGGCAGGACCTACTCCTCATAAAACTGTGCAGACTATCCTGGATTAGACTGCATCTTTCCAAATGATCATAAATTCTATCTCTCAGGAACTTCCCATTAACTTACTGACCACGAAGTAAGACTAACCGGCCTATAATTATCAAGGTCATTCCTATTTCCTTTCTTGAAAAGAGGACTCTCCAGTCTTCTGACACAATCCCTGTGGACAGCGAGGATGAAAGATCAAAGCTAAAGTCTCCACGATCTCATCTCTTGCCTCCCAAACTATCCTAGGATGTATCCCATCTGGCCCTGGGGACTTATCCACTCTCAGGTTTTTCAAAATTGTTAATACATTTTCCCTCAGAACATCTACCTCCTCCATTCTATCAGCCTGTATCACAAACTCCTTCTCAAAAACATGGCCCCTCTCCTTAGTGAACACTGAAGAAAAGTATTCATTCAACACCTCACCCATCTCTACTGACTCCATGCACAAGTTCCCGTTACTATCCTTGACCCTAACCTCACCCTGATCATTCTTTTATTTCTTCACAATTCGTTTTGAAATATTTCTGGAAGGCCTGTCTAGTCAATGTTACAGTCACCATGTGAATAATTTAATTGATTAATTCAGGGGATGGGGGGGGTCACTGGCTGGTTAACATTTATTGCCTATTCTTAATTGCCCCTTGAACTGAGCGGTTTGCGGCCACTTCAGAGGGCAGTTAAGAGTCAACCGCATTTCTATGTGTATGGAGTCACATGAAGGTCAGACCAGATAAAGATGGCAGAATTTCTACCCTCAGGAACAATTGACAATGGTTTCATGGTCATCAATAGACTTCCAGATTTTTGGTAAATTCAGATTTCATCATCTGCCAGGAATGGGACAGAGTTAACTGTAACTCAGTCACTTCTAACATCATGATGAAGAAATGGATTGTGTTGATTAGCAGCACGGCGAAGCAGTGAGGATTTGAACTTCTCTTCTATTGTCCTGGACTGAGTGAGAATCTGAGCAACCAGTGTGAATGCAAAGCAATCTTGGAATTTTCAGCAGGGAAACACTGCCTGGGGTTGTCACAATCCCAATAACAGTAAAATTATCCTTGAGATCTGACTTCAGAAAGATATTGGTGTCATATGAATGGGCATTTAGGGAAGAACATTTCTCTGCCAGTTTCTATAATAAATATGATTATAAGCCATGCTCCCAATGCTCTGAATTGTAAAACTGTACATTAAGAAGTATCAGACTCAGGCATCCTGATGCCGGGAGCGCACTGCAGAGTTTGTATGGGATAGGTCAGTGTTGATTGGGTGATATCAGCTCAATCTGAAACCACCATTACAATCCAGATAGCAAGCTAGGAACTCCACTGGTCATATCTGTTCATAATTACAGGTCACAAATAGTATATTATTGCATAAGATTAAATCTCATGGGATTTAAAAGGTCATCAATTGGATACATAATTGGCTTGATGACAGAAGACAGAGGGTGGTTATAGAGGTTATTTTTCAAACTGGAGGCCTATGACTAGCGGTGTGCCTCAGGGATCTGTGCTGGATCCACAGATTTGTCATTTATATTAATGATTTGGATGAGAATTTAGAAGGCCTGGTTAGTAAGTTTGCAGATGTTGCGATGTAATACATTTTGGTAGATTGACCAAGGATACAAAGAACAAAGAACAAAACAGCACAGGAAACGGGCCCTTCGGCCCAACAAGACCACACCGCCATCTTACCCAGTTGATGTAGAGTGTTAGGGAGATTATAGAACAAAGAGAACTAGGGTTACAGGTTCATAGCTCCTTATTAGTGTAATCACAGGTGGACAGGGTGGTGAAGAAGGCATTTGGCATGATTGGTTTCATTGGCCAGAACATTGAATATAGGATGTTGGAATGTCATATTGAAGTTGTACATTGTTGAGCCACACTTGGAATACTATGTACAGTTTTGGTCACCCTATTATTAGAAAGGATATTATTAAACTAGAAAGAGTGCAGAAAAGACTTATTAGGATGCTACTAGGACTTGATGATTTGAGTGATAAGGAGAGGCTGGATAGACTGGGTCTGTTTTCCCTAAAGTATAGAAGACTTGGGAGTGATCTTATTGAAATCTATAAAATAATAAGGGACATGGGTCAGCAAGATAATCAACATTTCATCACAATGGGAGGGGAGCCTAAAACTAGATGGCATAGGTTTAAGGTGTGAGGAGAGAAATACAAAAGGGTCACACACAGAGAGTGGTGAATGTCTGGAATGAACTGCCAGGGGTTGTAGTAGAGGCGGGTACAATTTTGTCTTTTGTTAAAAGAGTACCGTTTAAAGGGAAAGAAAAACCTTCACAGGGGTCACTGGGGCCTACTTCTGGTTTTACATTCCCAGTTTAGGAAAAAAAACCAGGGAGTAAGATGAAAGAGTAAAGAGTAAGATCAGTATAGAAGGATACGGGCCAAACACGGGCAATTGGGAATGGCTTAGTAGTAAAAACTGGGTGCCATGGAAAAGTTGGGCTGAAAGGCCTATTTCCATGCTCTAAATCTCTATGACTCTATAACAAATCTTCAGTACCACAGGGTCTTCAATCTATCATTGTTTATGAGTTTATGTATGATGTGGAAGCTGTTGCTGTCTGCTACACATTGCTGCAGGGTATATGTGGTTGAATGTTTCTCTCCATTCCTACCAAAGGTAGACATCTGGGCCCTTGGTGTGCTGCTGTATACTCTGGTTTATGGGACAATGCCATTTGATGGTTGTGACCACAGAAAACTCGTCAAGCAGATCAGCAACGGGGATTATCGTGAACCCACTCCACCATCAGGTATGAGGGGCTTGGTAAGAAGATGCTCTTAAAGTTAGAATCTATAACTTGACTTCAAATTAGTGAATATTTAGAAATCCAGATGGCAAAGCTAATTGTATTCCACAGAATTAATGCTGTTCCTGAGCCGGTGAGTGGATAATCAGAGTGCAGTATTGATGACTGTGGCTTGTCAGAGTGATTGGAAAGTAAGTTATCAAATTGGTTTGGAAAATGCAGCGACAATGAAGGAGTGGACAGTGTCCTGGAAACAGAAGCCGGCAAACAGGACGCACTCAGACCGGAGGAATAGTGGTTTCCAAGTGGGGATCAGAGTGGAGGAGTATCAGAACGAGTGGATCAGTATTGGTGAGTGTCAGTATGCGAGAGGGTGTGGGTGTGGCAGAGGAGTTAGGTGTGGCATATGGGGGTGGGCATGGCAATGGGGTGATGGGCTCAGCAGTGTTGGGGGGGATGGACGCAGCAAAGGGGTGGTGGGCAAGGCAGACAGGGTTGGATGTGGCAGTAGGGGGTAGGCGCAGCAGTGGGAGGTGGGTTGGAACAGGGGCTTGGAATGGGGGACAGTATGGAAGGGAAGGGTTGGTGGTGGAGGTCAGTATGAGGGTGTCAGTACGGGAGGTGGTATGGGAGGGGAGAGTCATTATGGGGGAAATAGGTATGGGGATGTCGATATGGAAGAGGAGGTCAGTTTTGGAGGGGTCAGTATGGGAGGGATTAGAATGGGGAGTTTCAGAATAGGAGGGTCGATGTGGGAGGATGTCATTATGGGAGAGAGAGCTTGGTATGCGGGGAGTCAGAATGGGGCAGTTTCAGAACAGGGGGTCAGTTTGGGGGAGTTTGGTATTCTCCGCATACCAGTCGGTATGTGGAGAATTGGAATGGGGGGATTCAGAATAGAGGATCAGAATGGGGGGAGTCAGAATGGGGATCAGTATGTGGGGGATGTCAATAGGGGGGGGTCAGTATGTGGGAAGTTGGAATGGGGGGGTTTCAGAATGGGGGGGTCAGTATGTGGGGGTGTCATATGACAGACGGAGTCAGTGTGAGATAGCTTCAGCCCTGTGAAGGGCTCTCTTTTCTTATTCATTTTGTTTAGCAAGATAAATAAGAGGGGGAGAAATTGCATTTATATTGATCCTTTCACAAGCTCAGGATACCCTAAAGAACTCAGAATGGAAAAATATATTTATCAGGAGAGATTTGATGGCGATGCCAAGGGGAGATGCCAAGGGGATGGTCATCGCTTGGCACATGTATGGCGTGAAAGTTTCTTGCCACTTGTCAAGCCTGGATATTGTCCAGGTCTCACTGCATTTGGACTGCTTCAGTATCTGAGGAATGATGCTGAACATTGTGCAGATATCAGCAAACATCCTGACCTATGACCTTACAATGAAGGAAAGTTCATTGATCACAGAATCCCTGTTGTGCAGAAGGAGGCCATTCAGGCTATCAAGATGCACCGATTTTCCCAAAGCGCATCTTACCCAAGCCCACCCCTCCATCCCTTCCTCTCAACCATAGATAGAACATAGAACAATACAGCACAAACAAGCCCTTCGGCCCACGATCACATCTACCAATCCACAGAACTATCTATAACCCCCTATCCTATTCTTTTCCATATACTCGTCCAGAAGTCTTTTAAAAGACCCCAGTGAGTTTGCCTCAACAACCTCCAACGGCAGTCAGTTCCATTCACTCACCACCCTCTGAGTGAAAAACCTACCCCTGACATCTCCTTTGTATTTGCTAATGAAGCAGTAAAGATGGTTAATCATAGAACCATAGAACATTACACACAGAAACAGGCTTTTTCGCCCTTCTTTGGCCGAACCATTTTTCTGCTGAGTCCCACTGTCCTGTACCTGGACCATATCCCTCCACACCCTTCTCATCCATGTATCTGTCCAAAATTTTCTTAAATGTGAAAAGTGACCCTGCATTCACCACTTTACCCGGCAGCTCATTCCACACTCCCACCACTCTCTGTGTGAAGAAGCCTCCCCCCCACTTAATATTCCCTTTAAACTTTTCCCCCCTTCACCCTTAACCCATGCCCTCTAGTTTTTTTTATCCTCTCGCCTCAGTGGAAAAAGCCTGCTTGCATTCACTGTATCTGTACCCATCAGAATCTTATACACCTCTATCAAATCTCCCCTCATACCTTATTGAAACATATAAGATGATTAGAGGTTTAGATAGGGTGGACAGTGATAGCCTTTTTCCTAGGATGGAAAAAGCTAGCACGAGGGGACACAGCTTTAAATTAAGGGGTGGTGGTTATAGGACGGATGTCAGAGGTAGGTTCTTTACCCAGAGGGTGGTAAGGATATGGAATGCCCTGCCTGCGGCAGTTGTAGATGCGCCAAGTTTGGTGGCGTTTAAGAGGTTAGTAGATAAGTTTATGGACGAAAAGGGAATGGTTTAGATTAGAGGGTCATTGCTTTTTCCTAATTGGTTGGCGCAACATCGAAGGCCGAAGGGCCTGTTTTGCGCTGTTATGTTCTATGTTCATTCTTCTACGCTCCAGGGACTAAAGTCCTAACCTATTCAATCTCTCTCTGTAACTCAGTTTCTCAAGTCCTGGCAACGTCCTTGTAAACCTTCTCTGCACTCTTTCAACCTTATTAATATCCTTCCTGTAATTAGGTGACTAATACTGTACACAATACTCTAAATTCAGCCTCACCAAAGTCTTATACAATCTCACCATAACATTCCAATTCTTAAACTCAATACTTTGATTTATAAAGGCCAATGTATGAAAAGCACTCTTTATGACCCTATCTACCTGTGACGCCACTTTTAGGGAATTATGTATCTGTATTCCCAGATCCCTCTGTTCTACTATACTTTTCCTACTATTTACCTTCAGTGTCCTACCTTGGTTTGTCCTTCCAAACTGCAAACCTCACACTTATCTGCATTAAACTCCATCTGCCATTTCTCAGCCCATTTTTCTAACTGAGCCAAATCCCTCTGCAATCTTTGTAAACCTTCCTCACTGTCCACTTCACATCCAATCTTTGTATTGTTGTGAGAAATTACCACTTTGGAGTCGCAACACAGTTTTACTTAACGAAGCTTCATGGAGAAAAGGCACTGGCATTGCGCAGTACTGGGCAGCTACCTTCTCTCAATGATACAATAGGAGCGCTCCATCTTTATACCTTTTACATAATAGATGGACTGGACATCATTAACACATTGATGTAATCAAGTAGGTGAATGATCATCAACACATCGTTATAGACAGATACAGACATGAGCACTTTAATATCGCATTGTTCTACAAATGGATTCATTTCCTCTTAGTCTCGGTCCATTCATACAGTAACTGGTTTTTTCTGTATTTATGTGTTCCTGTTCCCATTCATAGCTAATCTTCCTATCAGATCTCATTGTCCCAGGACTATCTTTATCTTTAAGATGCCTGGCTTCCTGCAGTTTATATTTAATTTTAAATAATTGTTTGTCCTGCATGTTTAAATTTCAAGTAGCTTCTGCATTGAAAGTCACTGTCTGCTTTATGTCTTTTAATCCTTCATGTGTTGGGCAGCTACTGTATGCCAAATATCCATCTTTATGATTTTTCTCCATCACAGTATCATCAGCAAATTTGCTGATCCAGTTTATTGATATAGATGACAGACAACAATGGACCCAGCACTGATCCCTGTGGCACACCACAGGCGTCCACATGGAGAAGCAATCTTCCACTACCACTCTCTGGCTTCTTCCATTGAGCCAGTGTCTAATCCAATTTACTACCTCTCCATGTATACCTAGCGACTGAATCTTCCTAACTAAACTCCCATGCGGGACCTTGTCAAAAGCCTTACTGAAGTCCATGTAGATAACATCCACTGCCTTCCTTTCACCCACTTTCCTGGTAACCTCCTTGAAAAACTCTAATAGATTGGTTAAACATGACCTACCACGCACAAAGCCACGTTGATTCTCCCTAATAAGTCCCTGTCTATTCAAGTATTTCTATATCCTATCTCTTAGTTGGATCTTGAACTGTAGTCTCGTGGACTCCTGCAATGATGTCCCATTTCTGAGATCATCCTCCTATCAAATCTTTTTTGAAGTTTGCTGTCTATTCATTTAAAATTTTTTTATCTGGCCACACACACACACACAATTTCGAGGGAACAGCCTGTGCGGAAATGTCTGAGAGAGCAGAGTGGTCCTGGCATTTGAGTTCATTTTTACCTCTTCCTAGTACACTCAGAACATAACTTTATTCATGTAGTTGCCTCCTTACACTCACTCAACTAATTTACCACATCCCCAACATATTTCTTGCCTTTTCTCCAAGATGGTATTACTTCCCATGCTCCTGATCTGTTTAGCCATTGTAGAATATGGCTATGTATTTTCAAAGCTTTCTTGTACACCTATACTCCCAGATAGGAGTTTCTGACATATCAGTTTTTGAATTTTAGAGTTTTGACAAAGGGTTATCCTGACTCGAAACTTAGGCTTTATTCTGTCTCCATAGATGCTGTCAGATCTGCTGAGATTTTCCAGCATTTTCTGATTTTGTTTCAGATTCAGCATCTGCAGTAATGTGGCTTTATTCCAGTATAGAAATTTTGACACATCAAAGGGACAAAGTGTCTGAGGCTGTTTGTACTGTCCGAATGTCAGAATGGAAAAGTGGGACAAACACAGTGACCAATTAACAGAAAGCCATGTAACCAATGAGACTAGAGCAATGATCTAAGTAATTATCTGTCCCTTGTCTGTGACAGATGCTCGTGGCCTGATCAGGTGGATGTTGATGGTGAATCCAGAACGGCGAGCCACCGTTGAGGATGTTGCTAATCACTGGTGGGTGAACTGGGGTTACCCAATGAGTGTGTGTGATTGTGATTCAGTTGGAAGTTCCGACTCTCCGCTCCGCGCTCATTTTATTGATTGGCAATATCACTCACCTTGTTTACATTCAGAATCTGAATCAAAGGTAAAATGTCCAGTCGAGCATTATAAATATGAAGGGGCGCCAGAAGTCCAGACATCTGTGAAGAAATCCAAGAAAGGGAATGACATTGCATGTAGTCTGTATGAAGGAGTGTCCACTAACACTCCAGCCAAGTGCTTTTTGAAAAGACCTAAAGGAATTTTAAAGAAGATTAATAATGACTATCGCTCTCACAGTACAGGGGCTGTGGCAGGAATGTTGGAACATGACGTTAGCAGGGATGGTCCCTCTGCTGGAGCCAGTGGGAGGATTGAAGCAGTTCCTCAGCCCACACAAGCTGAGGAACACACTGTGGTGATACCAAAGAGAGGAATCCTGAAAAAAACACAGCAGAGAGAGTCTGGTTACTGCTCCTCACCAGAACACAATGAATCCTCAGAGTTCCTGCAGCCAGAGTGTGCTACCAACAGTAACTCCTCTATTAGACATGATGCAGAATTGCACAGCCCTGGCTCGACTGCATCTCAAAGGAGAGGAATTCTGAAACACACTGGCAGGTTTTCAGGCAGTGATGTTAACACTCAATCAGCCACTTTATTACCGGGGTTTACAGAATGTGCAGAGCAGATGACGGGGGCTGAAGATGTTGACCAGAAACCCACTAGAAAAAATGAGAGCAACCTAATTTCCAAAGAATTGTTCCACCTACCAGAGGACAGGCTGCTTCGGGGCTGTGTGTCTGCAGAAAACCTGCTGCAACTCAATGACTTTGAGGATCTGAGAAGTCGCCCACAGATTCGTCACATGAAGTGTTTCCGTAAACAGCTGGCGGACAGCAGCTCCTCACTGCTCACAGACATAGACAACTTCACTCAGGTTTACAAGAAAGCTCTAGAAATAAGCAGCAAATTGGACTGAAAAATATGTGTGAGAGATGCTGAATGCAGGGTTGAACGTCAAAGCTAGTAAATGGACTGGTTTCTCAGTGAAGATTCCCTCAGAGCAGACACAATGCACAGAATAGACTATGTGAACAAGGAGGCAGGAAAATCAATGCCAATGACAGGATCTGAAAACCAAATGGATCTGTCAATGTAAGCAAAATCTGGTGATGGCGCACAAGTATTCTGAATAATAAGTTATGTGAGGAAAAGGGGATGGGGAATACTTCAAAGTTTGGACAAGAATTGAACTGACAGAATTATGCTCTTGAAACCAACTCCCAATTATTGGGATATGATTATTAGAAACCTCTTGTAACGAAGATTCTTCTCTTGAGAAGAGCTGAAACCCCAATCGATTGGAAAATCGTTTGACTTTATCTGCTGTATAAAGTTTGAAAACAGTGAAACTCCTGGTGGACAGGTAAAGAAATGTTAATTGATGAGAGAATGAAGAAGGGACTTCATTTGTATATTGATAAGCTAAAACTAATAATCAGCATGTGCAGAATCTCATCAATATCTCATTATTCCTATCAAACTTGACTAGATAATTTTTCTGTGAATGTGATGTTATGTATTTATGTGTTTTTTATTTATTGGTTCTCAGATGTAATATATTGTGTGAAATGATAAAGCTATACCAATGCTTTAATCCTAATTCCAAGTTTATGGTGGCTGATCTCTTTAATTTGGATGTTTATGTACAAGATGTCACTTGGAAAATACTCAGTCTCCGCAGTTATCATTGACCAGGAAAAATAAATAACACTAGAACTGTC
The DNA here is from genome assembly GCA_024679065.1 of Sphyrna mokarran. Lineage (NCBI taxonomy): Eukaryota > Metazoa > Chordata > Chondrichthyes > Carcharhiniformes > Carcharhinidae > Sphyrna > Sphyrna mokarran. Next base: position 582,722 of record JAGIQG010000019.1, read on the forward strand.
ACTACTGATTTCAGTGCATTGAACTAATTGTAAATGAAAGGCATGTTGTTTCCTTTGCAAAAAAAAAGTCAGTTAATCATAAGACCACTCCTTGTACTATACTAAATTGGGAATGATAATGGATTTAATATAATTCTCTTAGGCCGAAAAGCAAATGTATGTCACAAATCTGGGAAAATAGTTTTTTGTTGAAGATCTGATTAAACATTTATATTCATGAGGCAGATATAAATCTGAGCAAAACCATTTTGATGTTTTTCAAAGAAGATGTTACTCAGTTTGCAGCTTTTGGTTTTGACATATTCTAAATCACTCGCTCTCACTCACTTGGTAAAAAAGAGCAGGAATTTGGTTCTCTCTCACCTTCAGCTCCTGTTTAAACTATGAGTGTCTAGTCACTTGATCACATTCTTGCTGGGACAATCACAACTCCAAGATCCATTTGATTAACCCTCACAGTCCACTGACAAAGAGATAAAACACGAAACAATCACCCATTACATGCCTGTGAGAAATTGCAAACGTCCTTGCCACAGCAGTGCTGTATCCCGTTGTTGGACACATGGACAACTCACTGGTTTAAACTTGCTCTCAGGATGTGAATGAAAGAAGTGAAGACAGTGTTTGTCACTCTGACTGTGAGGCTACTGAGTGTGAGATCTGAATCACATTTAGATTTAGACAGGCTATAGGCAGCAGTTTCCCTTCACTGGAGAACATTACTGACCCAGTTGAATTTTTATGAGAATCTGGAAATTTTTGAGGACATTTTCCTTGCCCAGGCCTGTGGATGGCTCAGAAATAGACTGCTCCTCACTCCTTCATTGTGCATTTCATGCTACTTTTAGGGGTTGAAAGTGAAATTGTACCAAGTTTTTCTTTCCCATTCTACACCACATAGACTCACCTCCACCTTCCCAAGGGCAATTAGGGATGGGCAACAAATGCTGCCAACACCCATATCCTAAAAACAAATAAAAAAAACAAGAATCACAGAGTTCCATTCATTTGTCTGAATGTCAAAAGGACAGTAATGAACATCAGTGCTGTATAATCAGCACACCAATTACATAATTGAACCATCATTTAATTGCTCAAACAAAAAAAATGCTGCTGATGTTGGACATCTGAAATAAAAACAGCAAATGTTGGAAACACTCAACCAGCCTGGCAGAGAAACAAACTGAGTTACTGTTATCCGCTTATTCCAATTAAAATTGTTTCAATTTGAATGCATATTGAGCTCATTAAAGACATTTCTGAGTTCATTTGTTTGAAATTATGCAAAAGTAAAAGTTTTTCAGTAGATTTGCTTTCTGCAGTGCTGACCCCAAGGTCCTTCTGATCCTCAACACTGCTAAGACTCCTACCCTTGATGTTATGATCCTTCATCCCATTGGACCTCTAAAATGGACCACAACACATTTATCCGCGTGAAGTCCATGTGCCAGTTCTCTGTCCATTCTTGCATCCTAACTATGTCACACTGCAACTTCTGACATCTCTCCAACTATCCACAACACCACCAACCTTCGTATCATTGGCAAACTTATCCCTCCACTTCCTTATCCAGGTCATTTATGAAAATGACAAACAGCAGGTCCTAGAACAGATCCCTGGGGCACTCCACTGGTGACCGACCTCCATGCAGAAAAAGACCCATCCATAACCACGCTCTGCCTTCTGCAGGCAAGCCAGTTCTGGATCCACAAGGCAACAGTCCCTTGGATCCCATGTCTTCTCACTTTTTCAAGAAGTCTTCCATGGGGGACTTTATCAAATGCCTTGCTGAAGGGGCCTGTAGTATATTCCCAGTAGTGTGACTTTTTATTTCTAAGCTCAACACATAAAGGCTTGTTTGTTGACCCATTTAGTATATTGGCCTTGTCTCAACTTTTAACCATTAACTTTTGCTTTCTGAACCATTAGTGCTACTCTCCCTCCTTTAATATCTCCTGCTCTATTGTGTCAGAAGACTCTAATCAGAGATATTGAGCTGCCAATTTGCCCCTTTTTCAGCCAAGCTTCCTTATAGCAATAACATCATGCTGCCCTTAACTCATCAGCCTTGTTTGTAAAACTCATCGCATTGAAGTATAAACAGTTTAATCCTGTCAATTTCTTTTGCTGGACTCGTGTCCCCCCTCAGCATTCTCTGCTCTAGGGAAAACAATCGAAGTCTATCCATTCTCTCCTGATAGCTCAAATTCTCAAACACCATAGAATCACCTAGAATCTATGGTGATTCTAGGCAACACCATAGAATCATAGAACCCTATAGTGCAGAAACAAAGAACAATAAAGAACAAAGAACAAAACAGCACGGGAAACAGGCCCTTCGGCCCAACGAGCCCGCGCCGCCACCCTGATGTTCCCACCTCTACCCATGATCCCTGTCTATGTTTATAGATCTATGGATTAAAAACCAAATTTGAGACAATTTAGGGAGAATTTGTTTTGCCAATTAGCCTAAGAGCACATCTTTGGGATGTGGGAGGAAACCGGAGCACCCGGAGAAAACCCACGCAAGCACAGGGAGAATGCGCAAACTCCCACAGACACAGGCCCAAATCCATGTATCTGCACAGCACAGCGATAGTCACTGAGCTGTCAATGGTCCAGATCAAGCATACACTAACGACGTGAAGCACTAGGATACTCTCGAAAAAAATCCAAGAGCAGCCCTCTCACGACCCATCGCGTGTATGCCCCTCGTTAGACAACAAGGTGGACCAAAGCACCTGTAGGATAAAAACAAGTACATCAATATCATCATCTATTTACACACTTCCCAGGGACTCCCAAGGCTCATTTTAAATCAGTTTTCTATACCCCTCCATTCCCATTCTGTTCATGTGCCCATCTAAGTATTTCTTAAATAACTCCAGAGTACCTGCCTCCACCACTTTACTTGGCAGCGCATTCCATACCCCCACCACCCTCTGTGTGAAAAAGCTCCCTCTAGCATCCAAATTATACCTTACCCCCCTCACCCTAAGCCCGTGACCCCTCGTGCTATTTGAGTCCATCCTAGGAAAAAGCTTAACCCTGTTTACTCTATCTATACCCCTCATAATCTTGTACACATAGAACATAGAACTATACAGCACAAACAGGCCCTTCGGCCCACGAGTTGCGCCGGTCACATCTACCAATCCACGGACCTATCTATAACCCCCTATCCTATTCTTTTCCATATACTCATCCAGAAGTCTCTTAAAAGACCCCAGTGAGTTTGCCTCAACAACCTCCGACGGCAGTCGGTTCCATTCACTCACCACCCTCTGAGTGAAAAACCTACCCCTGACATCTCCTTTGTATTTGCTTCCCTGCACCTTAAATCTGTGTCCTCTCGTAGTGACCATTTCAGCTCGGGGAAATAGTCTCTGAGAGTCCACCCTATCTATCCCTCTCAACATTTTATAAACCTCTATCAGGTCGCCTCTCAACCTACGTCTCTCCAGTGAGAAGAGTCCCAGCTCCCTCAACCTATCTTCATAAGGCTGCCTCCCAATCCAGGCAGCATCCTTGTAAATCTCCTCTGAACTCTCTCAATAGCCTCTACATCTTTCCTATAATGAGGCGACCAGAACTGCGCACAGTACTCCAACTGGGGTCTAACAAGAGTCTTATAGAGCTGCATCATTACCTCCTGACTCCTAAACTCTATTCCTCAATTAATGAAGGCCAGTACACCGTACGCCTTCTTGACCACTTCCTCCACCTGCGAGGCCGATTTAAGAGTCCTATGGACCCGGACCCTGAGATCCTTCTGCTCTACAACACAGCTAAGACTCCTACCCCTTATATTGTACTCTATTAGATCTCCTATTACACCTCTATTAGATCTCCTCTAAGTCTATGTCTTTCTAAGGAAAACAGTTCCAATTTGCCTAACCTCTCCTCGTAACTCAAACCTTCCATACCAGGCAGCATCCTGGTAAATCTCCTCTGCACTCTCTCCAGAGTCTCCACGTCCTTCCAGTAGTAGGGTGACCAGAACTGGACGCAGTATTCCAAATGAGGTCCAACCAATGTTTTATACAACTGCAACATTAAAGGCCAGCTCTTGTATCTATGTCCCTTCCTATAAAGGCTAACATACTATATGCTATATGCTAGAGGCCCTTTGGCCCATCGAATCTGCACCAACCACAATCCCACCCAGGCATATCCCCATATCCCTATACATTTACCCACTAATCCCTCTAACCTACGCATCTCAGAACACCAAGGGGCAATTTTAGCATGGCCAATCAACCTAACCTGCATATCTTTGGACTGTGGAAGGAAACCGGAGTACCCAAAGGAAACCCACGCAGACACGAGGAGAATGTGCAAACTCTACATAGACCGTGATCCGAGTTAGGAATTGAACTCAGGAGCTGTGAAGCAGCAGTGCTAACCACTGTGCTACTGTGCCGCCCAGAGATCCTGGTGAATCTCCTTTGTAGTGCAATCACATGCTTCTTATAGCGAGGTGACCAGAATTGCACACAGTACTCCAGCTGTAACCTATCCAACACTCTGTACAGCTCCAACATTATCTTATTGTTCTCACATGTTAGGTCATGACTGATTAAAGCAAGTGCCCCATAACTCTTCTTAACTATCCTATGCATCTGCTCTGCCACCTTCAGGGATCTCTGAATAACTACCTCAAGATCCATCTGTTTCTCTGAGCTTCCTAGTATCCCGCCATTCATTAAATACTCCCTTGACTTGTTATTTCTTCCAAAGTGTATCACATAGAAACATTGAAGATAGGAGCAGGAGGAGGCCATTCAGCCCTTCAGGCCTGCTTGGCCATTCATCACGATCATTTTTGAGCAACCAAGTCAATAGCCTAATCCTGCTTTCTCTCCATAACCTTTGATCCCATTCATCCCAAGTGCTATCCCAAGTAGGCAGTCAGGTCGAGAAGGTTGTTAGGAAGGCATATGGAGTCTTGGCTTTTATTGGTAGAGGGATTGAATTTCGGAGCCGCAACGTCATGTTGCAACTGTACAAAACTCTAGTGCGGCCGCACTTGGAGTATTGTGTGCAGTTCTGGTCCCCACATTATAAGAAAGATGTGGAGGCATTGGAGAGGGTACAGAGGAGGTTTACCAGGATGTTGCCTGGTATGGAGGGCAGGTCTTATGAGGAGAGGCTGAGGGATTTGAGGTTGTTTTCGTTAGAAAGGAGGAGGCTAAGAGGGGACCTGATCGAAACATATAAGATGATTAGAGGTTTAGATAGGGTGGACAGTGATAGCCTTTTTCCTAGGATGGAAAAAAGCTAGCACGAGGGGACACAGCTTTAAATTAAGGGGTGATAGTTATAGGACGGATATCAGAGGCAGGTTCTTTACCCAAAGGGTGGTTCGGGAGTGGAATGCCCTGCCTGCAGTGGTTGTAGATGCGCCAAGTTTGGTGGCGTTTAAGAGGTTAGTTGATAAGTATATGGAATAGAAGGGAATGGTTTAGTTTGGAGGGGCATTGCTTTTTATATTGGTCGGCGCAACATCGAAGGCCGAAGGGCCTGTTCTGTGCTGTAATGTTCTATGTTCTATCCATCAGGTCACCCCTCATCCTTCGTCTCTCTCTAGGGAGAAAAGACTGAGCTCTCTCGACCTATCCTCATAAGGAATGCCACCCAATCCAGGCAACATCCTTGTAAATCTCCTCTGCACCCGTACAATGGCTTCCACTTCCTTTCTGTAATGAGGTGACCAGAACTGAACACGGTACTCCAGGTAAGGTCTGACCAGGGTCTTATAAAGCTGCATTATCTCCTGACTCCTAAACTCAATTCCTCGATTGATGAAGGCCAGTACACCATCCACCTTCTTAACCAAATCCTCCACCTGAGAAACCAATTTGAGAATCCTATGAACTTGGACCCCAAAATCCTTTTGATTTTCCACACTGCTAAGAGTCATATCTTTGATATTATATTCCTTCATCCCATTTGACCTGCCAAAATGGACCACTACACACTAATCCAGGTTGAAGTCCATCTGCCACTTCTCCGCCCAGTCTTGCATCCTATCTATGTCTTGCTGCAACTTCTGACATCCCTCCAGACTATCCACAACACCACCAACCTTCGTGTCATTGGCAAACTTACCAACCCATCCCTCCACTTCCTCATCCAGGTCATTTATGAAAATGGCAAACAGCAAGGGTCTTAGAACAGATACCTGGGGCACTCCACTGGTGACGACCTCCATGTAGAAAAAAACCCATCTACAAGCACTCCTTGCCCTCTTTGGGCAAGCCAGTTCTGGATCCATAAAGCAATGTCCCCTTGGATCCCACGCCCCCTCACTTTGTCAATAAGCCTTGCATGGAGGATCTTATCAAGTGCCTTGCTGAAGTCCACATAAACCACATCTACCACTCTTCGTCAATGTGTTTAGTGACATATTCAAAAAACTCAACGAGGCTCATAAGGCATGATCTGCCTTTGACAAAGCCATGCTACTTTTGATCATACAACACTTCTCCAAATGTTCATAAATCTTGTCTCTCAGGATTTTCTCCAACAATTTACCAACCACTGAGGTTAGACTCACTGGTCGATAATATCCTGGGCTCTCTCTACTCCCTTTCTTGAATGGAGAACCACATCCGCAATCCTCTAGAATCTCTCCTGTCTCCGCAATGACACAAAGATCATTGCCAGAGGCTGTGTAATCTCTTCCGTCGCATCCCGCAGTAACCTGGGGTACATCCCATCTGGTCCTGGCGACTTATCTAACTTGAAGCTCTTCAAAAGGTCCAACATATCCTTTTTCTAAATGTCAACGTACTCAAGCTTTTCAGTACACCGCAAGCCTGCACTACAACCACCAAGATCCTTTTCCACCATGAATACTGAAGTAAAGTATTCATTGAGCACCTCTGCTATTTCTACTGGTTCTATACAAACCTTCCCACTGTCACATTTGATAGTCCTATTCCTTCACATCTCATCCTTTTGCTCTTCACATACTTGTAGAACGCCTTGAGGTTTTCCTTAATCTTACCTGCCAAGGCCTTCTCATGAATGTACCATTTGCCTTCTTTACTGCCTGTTGTACCTGCATGCTTGCCTTCAGTGACTGATGCACAAGGAAACCCAGGTCCTGCTATATTCTCCCCTTCCAATTTACAGCCATTGCATCTTAAGTACTGTAAGCCATAGAGATCTGGGCCAGACACAGGAAGTCTTTTTTTGATTTGATTTTTTATTACCAGATGTTTTGGCATATAGTGAAAAGTATTGTTTTTTGTGTGCAATACAGACAAAACATATTGTTCATAGAGAAGGAAATAAGAGAGTACAGAATGTAGTGTTATAGTCATAGCTAAGGTGCAAAGAAAGATCACCCTAATGCAAGGTAGGTACATTCAGAAATCTGATGGCAGCAGGGAAGACTCTTCTTGAGTTGGTTGGTACGTGACCTCAGACTTTTGTACCTTTTGCTAACGGAAGAAGGTGGATGAAAAAATGTCTGGGTTGCGTGGGATCTTTAATTATGTTGTGGGCCGAAGGGCCTGTTTGTGCTGTAGTGTTCTATGTTGGCTACTTTGCCAAGGCAGTCGGAAGTACAGATAGAATCAATGGATTAGGAGGCTGGTTTGCATGACAGATTGGGCTTTATTTTCAACCTTTTGTAGTTTCTTGCAGTCTTGGGCAGAACAGGAGACATTCCAAGCTATGATACAACCAGAAAGAAAGCTTTCTATGGTGCATCTGTAAAAGTTGGTGAGAGAATCGTAGCTGACATGCCAAATTTCCTTAGTCTTCTGAGAATGTAGAGATGTTGGTGGGTTTTCTTAGCTATTGTATCGACATGGTGGGACCAAGACAGGTTACTGATGGTCCGGGCACCTGAAAACCTGAAGCTTTCAATCCTTTCTACTTCTAAGACCGGTAGGATTAGAAAGAGTAGTAACGCCAATAGGATTAGAGAGAGTAGTAATCGCGGTAGGATTAGAAAGAGTAGTAATCGCGGTAGGATTAGAAAGAGTAGTAATCGCGGTAGGATTAGAGAGAATAGTAATTGCGATAGGATTAGAAAGAGTAGTAATCCCAGTTGGATTAGAGAGAGTAGTAATCCCAGTCGGATTAGAAAGAGTAGTAACCATGGTAGGATTAGAGAGAGTAGTAATCGCGGTAGGATTAGAGAGGGTAGTAATCGCGGTAGGATTAAAAAGAGTAGTAATCGTGGTAGGATTAGAAAGAGTAGTAATCGCAGTAGGATTAGAGAGAGTAGTAATCCTGGTAGGATTAGATTGTCCTCAGGCTGGCATGGACAAAATAGCCTCTTCTCGCTGTTTTGTTGCCATGGTTAAAGTAAAATACTGCAGATGCTGGAATGTGATACAAAGTACTGGAAAATCTCAGCATTTGTGGAGATAGAGTCAGGATGTGAGGCCTGAAGAGATTTTTCACATCTTCTATTTCTGTTTGATTTCTATGGTATTTTTTGCTAATATTAATTACCTTAATTCCATCACGCTTTCAGTTTATCCTCTATAGAACATAGAACATAGAACATAGAACAATACAGCACAGAACAGGCCCTTCGGCCTTCGATGTTGTGCCGACCAAATAAAAAGCAATGCCCCTCCAAACTAAACCATTCCCTTCTCTTCCATATACTTATCAACTAACCTCTTAAACGCCACCAAACTTGGCGCATCTACAACAGCTGCAGGCAGGGCATTCCACTCCCTAATCACTCTTTGAGTAAAGAACATAGAACATAGAATACAGCATAAACAGGCCCTTCAGCCCACAAGTTGCGCCGATCACATCTACCAATCCACAGACCTATCTATAACCCCCTATCCTATTCTTTTCTATATACTCATCCAGAAGTCTCTTAAAAGACCCCAGTGAGTTTGCCTCAACAACCTCCGAAGGCAGTCGGTTCCATTCACTCACCACCCTCTGAATGAAAAACCTACCCGATATCTCCTTTGTATTTGCTTCCCTGCACCTTAAATCTGTGTCCTCTCGTAGTGACCATTTCAGCTCGGGGAAATAGTCTCTGAGAGTCCACTCTATCTATTCCCTCTCAACATTTTATAAACCTCTATCAGGTCGCCTCTCAACCTACGTCTCTCCAGTGAGAAGAGTCCCAGCTCCCTCAAACTATCTTCATAAGGCCTGCCTCCCAATCCAGGCAGCATCCTTGTAAATCTCCTCTGAACTCTCTCAATAGCCTCTACATCCTTCCTATAGTGAGGCGACCAGAACTGCGCACAATTTCTGGTGTTTATGTCTCCAACTGTCAATTCTTCGTTTCGATGGAAGCTACTCTCATCAGCAACCACAGGTTAGAGAGGCTGACGGAGAAAATGGACAACCAACAATTCCTTTTGCAAACAGCGGGGCGGGACTGGAGGGCCGGGGGCGGGCGGAGGGCGGGGGCGCGGGGCTTAGGCCGGGGGCGGGGCTGGAGGCCGGGGCGGGCTGAAGGGCGGGGGCGGGCTGGAGGGCGGGGCGGGGCTGGAGGAGCGGGGCGGGGCTGGAGGGGCGGAACTGGCTGGGCGGGGCACATATTGTGGGCGGGGTCAGGCAGTTGGCTCGAGCGCGGTGTTGTTGTTGTCTCTCTCTCTCTCTCGGGCCCCGGCTCCTTCTGCGCTCGCAATGCCGCCTGTGGATAAACTGCTGCTGGAGGAGGCGCTTCAGGACAGCCCGCAGGTACCAGCACCCGATCTGCTCCCCGGCTCTGATACCCCTCCCCCAGGGCCCAGTTCCCCCCCCCCCCGTCCCGGGTCCGACCCTCCCCCCACCCCGGGGCCCGATTCCACCCTCCCCGGATATTCCCCTCTCCCCCCGGGGTCTCGATCCCCTCCCGGGTATTCCCCTTCCCCCCCCCTCCCGTTTTATTACTACCGGAGTCCGGATCTAAGTCCGGATTTCAGCCGGTGGGAGCTGTGACCCGGAGAGTCACTGCCCCGGCCCCTCTCCCCGTTCCCCGCTGCTCCGGACTCACCCACAGCCCCCTGAGGGCCCAAGTCCCCGCCCTGCTCCCCCTGACAGGGGCAGTAGGAGAAATTCCTGCACGGGATGGCCTTCTGCAACCATAATACATGGAGAGTAGGCCATAAATAAGAGCAAATACCTGAAACAGAAACAGAAAATGCTGGAAAATCTCGGCGAGTCTGATAGCATTTGTGGGGAGAGAATAGAGCCAACGTTTCGAGTTGTCCCTTCCTCAGAACAGGCCATCCTGAATTACATATTGTGTAATGAGAAAGGAATAACTGGCAATCTAGTTATGTGACACCCCTTGGGGATGAGTGGCCATAATATGATAGAATTCTTCACCAAGTTAAAACATAAAACATTGGAGAGTGATGAAAAGGTAAGATTAGAGAGCCATGGATTACTAGGAATATTGAGGACTTGGTTAGGAAGAAAAGAGAGGCGTATGATAGGTCGAAGCAACTGGGAATGGAGACAACATTGGAGGAATACAGAGAGAGTAGGAGGAAGCTCAAACGGGGAGTTAGAAGGGCAAAAGGGGGCATGAAATGATTTTGGTGGATAGGATTAAGGAAAACCCAAAGGCTTTTTACTCCTATGTTAGGAATAAAAGGGTGGTTAGAGGAAAAATGGGACCTCTTAGGGACAAAGGAGGGAAACTGTGCTTAGAGCCTGAGGGAATGGCGGAGATCCTGAATGAATACTTTGCATTGGTATTCATGAAGGAGAGGGGTTTGTTGACAGCTCCTGTCTCTGAGGGAGCTGTGGACCAGTTTAGGGAAATATCCATATTGAGGGAGGAAGTGTTAGAGCTTCTAGGTAGCATTAAAACTGATAAATCTCCGGGGCCTGATGGCATTTACGCCAGGCTGTTTAAGGAGGTGCGAGGTGAAATTGCTGGGCCTCTGACGCAAATCTTTGTCTCTTCCTTGGACACAGGTGAGGTCCCAGAGGACTGGAGAATATCTAATGTCGTACCATTCATTAAAAAGGGTGGTAGGGATAACCCTGGAAATAATAGGCCGGTGAGTTTGACGTCAGTGGTAGGGAAGCCGTTGGAGAGAATTCTTAGGATGTATAGGCACTTAGAGCGTTGCGATCTGGTTAGGGACATGCAGCATGGCTTTGTTAAAGGGAGTTCGTGCCTTACAAATCTGCTAGATTTTTTTGAGGAGGTGACGAAAACGGTTGACGAAGGGCGAGCCGTTGATGTCGTCTATATGGATGTTAGTAAGGCGTTTGACAAAGTCCCTCATGGGAGGTTAGTTGAGAAGGTCAAGGCTAATGGGATACAAGGACAGGTAGCTAGATGGATGAGTAACTGGCTTGGTAATAGGAGACAGAGAGTAATAGTGGAAGGGTGTTTTTCTAGCTGGAGGTCGATCACTAGTGGTGTGCCGCAGGGCTCAGTACTGGGACCTGTTCTATTTGTAACATATATAAATGGAAGAGGGAGTAAGTGGAGTGATCAGCAAGTTTGCAGAGGATACAAAGATGGCTGGACTTGCGGATAGTGAGGAGCATTGTCAGGCGATGCAGCAGGACATAGATAGGCTGGTAGCTTGGGCAGACAGATGGCAGATGGAATTCAATCCTGATAAATGCAAGGTGATGCATTTCGGGAGAAAGAATGTAGTGGGAAAGTATATGATAAAGGGTAGACCTATTAAGAGTATAGAAACGCAGAGGGACCTGGGGGTGCAGATGCACAAGTCTCTGAAGGTGGCAGAGCAGGTGGAGAAGGCTGTGAAGAAAGCATTTAGTATGCTAGCCTTTTCAGGAAGGGGTATAGAGTACAAGAGCTGGCCTTTAATGTTGCAATTGTATAAAACGTTGGTCAGACCTCATTTGGAATACTGCGTCCACTTCTGGTCGCCTTACTAGCGGAAGGACGTGGAGACTCTGGAGAGAGTGCAGAGGAGGTTTACCAGGATGCTGCCTGGTATGGAAGGTCTGAGTTAGGAGGAGAGGTTAGGCAAATTGGAACTGTTTTTCTTAGAAAGACGTAGACTTAGAGGAGATCTAATAGAGGTGTACAAGATTATGAGGGGTATAGATAGTGTAAACAGGGTTAAGCTTTTTCCTAGGATGGACTGAAATAGCACGAGGGGTCACGGGCTTAGGGTGAGGGGGGTAAGGTATAATTTGGATGCTAGAGGGAGTTTTTTCACACAGAGTGGTGGGGGTATGGAATGCGCTGCCAAGTAAAGTGGTGGAGGCAGGTACTCTGGAGTTATTTAAGAAATACTTAGATGGGCACATGAACAGAATGGGAATGGAGGGGTATAGAAAACTGATTTAAAATAGGGACCATGAGCCTTGGGAGTCCCTAGGAAGTGTGTAAATAGATGATGATATTGACGTACTTGTTTTTATCCTACAGGTGCTTTGGTCCACCTTGTTGTCTAACGAGAGGCATACACACGATGGGTCGTGAGAGGGCTGCTCTTGGATTTTTTTTTGAGAGTATCCTAGTGCTTCATGTCGTTAGTGTACGCTTGACCTGGACCATTGACATCTCAGTGACTATCACTGTGCTGTGCAGATACATGGATTTGGGCCTGTGTCTGTGTGAGTTTGCGCATTCTCCCCGTGCTTGCGTGAGTTTTCTCTGGGAGCTCCGGTTTCCTCCCACATCCCAAAGATGTGCCGTTAGGCTAATTGGCAAAACAAATTCTCCCTAAATTGTCTCAAATTTGATTTTAATCCATAGATCTATTGATATAGACAGGCATCACGAGTAGAGGGGGGAACATTGGGGTGGCAGTGCGGGCTCGTTGGTTCTTTATTCTTTGTTCTGTAGGTATGTGAGGTGAAAGGCAATCAGAAACAGGGATATTTATATCAGGGAACAAAGAAATGGCTGACCAACTGAATACTTGGTTCTATCTTCACAAAGAGGGATACAAATTATATTCCAGGAATGTTGCGGAGCACAGGGTTTAACGAGAGAGATGAACTGAAGGAAATCAGTAAGAGTAGAGAAATTATGTTGGGGAAATGGGTGAGTTTTTAAGCCGATAACTCTACATCCCACAGTATTTTCCTATAGATTGGAAGGTCACTAATGTAACTCCAGTATTTAAAAAGGGAGGTAGAGAGGAAACAGGAATTATGGATCAGTAAGCCTGACGTCTGTCGTGGGGAAAATTCTAAAATCCATTGTTAAAAGAAAGTTAATAGCATAGCACTTGGTAAACAGTGGCAGGAATGGACAGAGTCAAAATGGATTTATGAAAGGAAAATCATGCTTGACAAATTTACTGGAATCTTCGAGAATGGCAGGGTGGTGGGGGGGAACGGTGGCGTTTCTCATAGAAACCCATAAAATTCGAACAGGATTAGACATTACATAGCTCCTGTTCCTGAGTTCTACCCATGTGGCCTCACTGCATGATCCCACCAAGATGTCTTCCCTCAGTATGGCTATGACATTCTTCCTAATCAGTAACACAATACCCTCACCTCTTTTGGCACCTCTCTATTTCACCTGAGGCATCTAATTCTGGAATGCTAAGTTATCAGTCCTGCTGTTCTTTATCCAAGTCTCCATGATTGCCACAACATCATAGTTCCATGTAGTAATCCGAGCTTCAAGTTCATTTAAAATATTTGAAATAAGAGATGGGCTGGTACAGAAACAGGGAAGCTGTTTCTTGTGATTTAAATAGTTTTCTATGATGGCATGTGGCTAAAAGATCTGTGGTAGTTCTGAAGAAATTATGCTTATAAAGGAATATTCGTTTTCTTGTTATTTGTTCTTGGGATGTGAGCATCACTAGCAAGGCCAGTGTTTATTTCCTATTGCTGTTTGCTCTTGAGAAAGTGCTATTCATGCAACCTTCTTGAACCATTATAGTCTATATGCAGTGCTGTTTCTCTGTTAACAGTTTGATATAACTGAATGGCTTGATGCTCCATTTTAGAGTACGTTGCTGTGAATCTAAGACTGGGATTCTCCCAGAAAGATTCTAGGTATCGACTTTGTGGGAAAACTGGAGTAAATCATGCTGTTTTTTTGCCGGTGGGAATTCAAACTCGAATCTCCCACGCTGTATGCAATGCAGAGGCCACTAGCGTCAACATCATTACATTTTAGGGGTGGGGGGGGAAATTCCAGCCCAGTAGGCTGACAGTTCAGGGCATGCTCAGTGGCCCCAAACTATCATCTTCCCAATCACTGGCCAGATCCATTGCTGGCCAGCCAAGACCCCTGTAGTACTGCCCCCTCCCCCAAACCTCCTCATGGCCCAACTGCAGTTCCCCATCCATTTGCGGCCAGGCCCAAACCCTTCCCCTGTCTCAGACAGCCTGACCTCCTACTGTCTTCCCCGCCTCACCGCCTTACCCTTCCCCCAGCCCGCCGCAATCGCTGGCCTCCCTCCAGCTCCTAATGATCGCAATGATAAATGGCAGTGGAAACCTCTACCAATCGCCTCCAGGCTCTGCCCCATTAAGCCCCATCTCCTTGGCACTGCCACATCACCAGGTATGGGTACTTTGTCCCTTGGGTGGTGCCAGCGGGCACAGGCTGACACTGGCAGGGTGCCCATGCCCTGCCGCCCGACCCCCTGGGGGCCCAGATAACCCCGCTATATTGAAGTGAGGGGCAATCTGCTAGATTCTCGAAAGTGGGGAGTGAAATACTCCTGGCGGGTGGGAGATGCTAGTCAGCCTGGAGAATTCAGTCCCAGGCCTGCTAATCACATTTAAATTATATTAAAATAACCTACCTAGTGTTCCTGCCAATTTCCAGTGCGAATCAAACATCGCCACATATCCAGCACTGGGAGATTCATGCATGACGGGAACGCACGTGCAAATCCTGTGAATCGTCTGACACACAATTCTCCCAGCCCATCACACGGAAAGATCACCCCCTGATATTTCACATATAGGCCAGAGCAGTTAAGTGAGGCTGATTTCCTTCCTGAAAGAACAATAATGAACAACCATCATGATTACTAATAACCATACTAGCTTTGTATTTCATATTTAAATTTCTCTAGCTACTGTGATTTGATTTGATTTATTCTTGTGACATGTATTAGTATACAATGTTTCTTGTATACAATGTATTATTTCTTGCGATTGATACAGATAATGCATACCATTCACAGAGAAGGAAAGGAGAGAGTGCAGAATGTAGTGTTATAATCATAGCTAGGGTGTAGAAAAAATCCAGTGTAAGTCCATTCAATAGTCTGATGGCAACAGGGAAGATGCTGTTCTTGAGTAGGTTGAACGTGATCTCAGACTTTTGTATTTTTTTCCTGATGAAAAAAACTGGAAGAGAGAATGTCTGGGGTGCGCGGGGTCCTTAATTATGCTGGTTGCTTTTGTGAGGCAACAGAAAGTGTAGATGGAGTCAGTGGATGGGAGGCTGGTTTGACTGATGGATTGAGCTACATTCACGACCTTTTGTAGTTTCTTGTGGTCTTGGGCAGAGCAGGAGCTCATACCAAGCTGTGAAACAACCAGAAAGAATACTTTCTATGGTTAGTAAAAGTTAGTGAGAGTCGTAATGAACATGCCAAATTTCCTTTGTCTTCTGAGAAGGTATTGGTGAGCTTTCCTAACTATAGTGTCGGCATGGGGAGAACAGGACAGGTTGTTAATGGGCATCTAAAAACTTGAAGCTCTCGACTCTTTCTACTTCATCCCCATTGATGTGGAGAGGGGCAACTGAGATTTGAACTGGTGTCTATGGTGTATTAGTATAGGTCTGGTTGATTCTTCAGTGTTAAAGCTGAGACTGTGTCAGCATTTGGAAAGAGTTGATCAGAGAGGAGATTGAAGGAAATGCTTATTCTCATGTGGTGGATAAACATTAACATAGACTGCTTGTGCTGAGGGGCCTATTTCAATGTAATTCTTTATTGTTTGCTGTACATATGTGAACGGAATCGTACAACATCTCCTCACTTGTAGAACTATGTAGAGTGTTAAGTGTAACTAGTTGCTATTTGCAGGGAATGGTTGGAATATTTTTGTTGCCAGTCAGACAAGCAAAACCTGCTACTGTGTGTGTAAACTGTTTGATTCTAAAATCACTGAAGATGGCATGGTAACATGTTATTTTACTGTTGCCCAATAGAAAGATCCCATCACCATAGTTAGTTTCACATTTAAAGAAAGGCTGGGATTTATAAAGTATCTTTTCCAATTTGTTAACCTGATTATATGAGTTCTCTGAATAATTTTCATTGGAAGAAAATTGTACACCATACCCATTAATATATCTGTGTTGTAATTCCACAAGATTGAATGTGTATGAAGTTTGCCTCATTAACTGCCATTAATTTGAAAAGAAGCAACCTGTGTTTTGATAACATCAGAAGTGACTGGCTGCTGTTGTGGCATATTAGTCAGTCTCTATGGACCAATTGAAGTCTTCAGCTAAGATACCAGGCAAATTTTGGACTACAGCATAATTCATCTAGCATTTTAAAATTGTCAGTCCTGCCTTTTTTGATGTTTCCATTATGAATCCACGTGTCAATGCACACAACAATAATTGCCTTTGTAAACTTGCCATTCTATCTGCAATTTCTCCTGATGCTATGGAAGCATAGCGGCAGCAGGAGAGTTAAAGAACAAAGAACAAAACAGCACGGGAAACAGGCCCTTCAGCCCAACGAGCCCGTGCCGCTACCCCGATGTTCCTACCTCTACCTGCAATCCCTGTCCGTGTTTATAGATCTATGGATTGAAAACCAAATTTGAGACAATTTAGGGAGAATTTGTTTTGCCAGTTAGCCTAAGAGCACATCTTTGGGATGTGGGAGGAAACTGGAGCACCCGGAGAAAACCCACACAAACACGGGGAGAATGTGCAAACTCCCACAGACACAGGCCCAAATCCATGTATCTGAACAGCACAGCGATAGTCACTGAGCTGTTGTGTTGCCCATCAAATGGTCCTGGTCAAGCGTACACTAACGACATGAAGCACTAGGATACTCTCGGAAAAAAAAATCCAAGAGCAGCTCTCTCACGACTCATCGCGTGTATGCCTCTCGTTAGAAAACAAGGTGGACCAAAGCACCTGTAGGATAAAAACAAAGTACATCAATATCATCATCTATTTATACCCTTCCCAGGGACTCCCAAGGCTCATAATCCCTATTTTAAATCAGTTTTCTATACCCCTCCATTCCCATTGAGAGTGTAATTAAGTGTAATGAAATGTGCATATTGTGTGAATTTAGAAGTGAGGAGTTTGCAAGAGGTAATTTTCCACCGAGCAAATGTACAATTCTAGTTCTAACAATATCTGAAAGTATGATTTAAAAT
Organism: Sphyrna mokarran; assembly: GCA_024679065.1. NCBI lineage: Eukaryota > Metazoa > Chordata > Chondrichthyes > Carcharhiniformes > Carcharhinidae > Sphyrna > Sphyrna mokarran. The sequence continues at coordinate 599,987 of JAGIQG010000019.1, forward strand.
AATTAATTTTCTCATCACTTTTTTTCCTTATTATAACTACTATACTCCCAAGATTTTCTAAACCCAGTTATTTCTGAGAAATTCCGTCTTGTATCATATGTATACAACTCCATTCTACCTAAATTGAAAGATTTAATGATTGGTTGTGAAGAAAGCATATAGTATGCTAGCCTTTATAGGAAGGGGCATAGAGTACAAGAGGTGGCCTTTAATGTTGCAGTTGTATAAAACGTTGGTTAGACCTCATTTGGAATACTGCGTCCAGTTCTGGTTGCCTTACTAGCAGAAGGACGTGGAGACTCTGGAGAGAGTGCAGAGGAGGTTTACCAGGATGCTGCCTGGTATGGAAGGTCTGAGTTAGGAGGAGAGGTTAGGCAAATTGGGACTGTTTTCCTTAGAAAGACGTAGACTTAGAGGAGATCTAATAGAGGTGTACAAGATTATGAGGGATATAGATAGAGTAAACAGGGTTAAGCTTTTTCCTAGGATGGACTCAAATAGCACGAGGGGTCACGGGCTTAGGGTGAGGGGGGTAAGGTATAATTTGGATGCTAGAGGGAGTTTTTTCACACACAGGGTGGTGGGGGTATGGAATGCGCTGCCAAGTAAAGTGGTGGAGGCAGGCATTCTGGAGTTATTTAAGAGATACTTAGATGGGCACATGAACAGAATGGGAATGGAGGGGTATAGAAAACTGATTTAAAATAGGGACCATGAGCCTTGGAAGTCCCTAGGAAGTGTGTAAATAGATGATGATATTGACGTACTTGTTTTTATCCTACAGGTGCTTTGGTCCACCTTGTTGTCTAACGAGAGGCATACACTCGATGGGTCGTGAGAGGGCTGCTCTTGGATTTTTGTTCGAGAGTACCCTAGTGCTTCATGTCATTAGTGTACACTTGACCTGGACCATTTGATGGGCAACACAACAGCTCAGTGACTATCGCTGTGCTGTGCAGATACATGGATTTGGTCCTGTGTCTGTGGGAGTTTGTGCATTCTCCCCGTGTTTGCGTGAGTTTTCTCCGGGTGCTCTGGTTTCCTCCCACATCCCAAAGATGTGCTCTTAGGCTAATTGGCAAAACAAATTCTCCCCAAATTGTCTCAAATTTGGTTCTAAATCCATAGATCTATAAACATAGACAGGGATCACGGGTAAAGGTGGGAACATCGGGGTGGCGGCGTGGGCTCGTTGGGCCAAAGGGCCTGTTTCCCGTGCTGTTTTGTTCTTTGTTCTTTGTTTGATTAGGGAGGTGTCACATTCCATTCTGGTCTTTGCTGGGTTAATCTTGTTTTCAGTTTAGGGTGGGGCTTTGCAATTTATCCAATGTGTCCGTGATGGAGAAAGAAAAATTGGCCAAGATTGCCTTTTTCTGAATTGCTCTGAATGAAGTGAATTGGGAGTGGCAGTATATTTTTACTGGGTATGGCAGCATCCAGCTGAATCATTTGGTGCTGTTTTCAGGGCTCAGAACTTGGCCTAGCAAGGGCAGGAAGAGTGAATCTGAGATTAAAGGAGTCAAGGTTGGTGGTTAGTTAGAACTTTCTGTAACTGGTCTAGGAAGGGGGCAAGTATATTTGGGAGTGATGATAAGGTGTCATTGGCTAGGAGAGCTTCCTAAACGATCCATTCTCTCTGGTACGGAGAGCAGCACAAGATTGCTCCCTAGTAGCTATGTGTTTAGGGGAGGAGCTGAATCTGATGTAGGGTCTGGGGAGTATCTTGATTACCAGTGCTGTATTCAAACAAGACTTGGAAGTACTACCCTTTCAGCAGCTAGCAGTAGCCCAGGGCTCAGTCATGGGCAGAATAGCCCAGAATATCTAAAGGTCACAAGCCCAGTGAATGTGGTCACTTATAACCTGATAAGGAACCAAAGTGCTGGGAGTCTGGAACTCATTGTCTGTCAAGAAGTATTTAAATGTGCACTTGTGATGTCAAGGCTTATAAGTCTATGTCCCAAGTTCTGGAAAATGGGATTAGAATAGGTGATTTGTCCTTGACTGGTGCAGACGTGATAGGCCAAAGAATCTTTGCTGAGCTATATACCTCTATGATTCGATAAATACTGACAGTCAAGGATAAGGCTAACAGTGGATTTAATGTCTGTGAACGTGTAATGCTCACTGATGGGCTGGTTAATGATGCAGTTTGGATTATTGAATATATATATGAACATGGCCCACATAAAAGTTTCTATAGATATGTAAAGAGAAAAAGATTGACAAAAGTGAATGTAGGCTCCTCACAGTCAGAAGTGGGAGAATTTATAACAGGGAATGAAGAAATGACTGAGGAATTAAATTTTACTTTGCTTCAATCTTCATAAAGGAGGACATGAATACTGTACCAGATGTTCAGGGAGAAATATAGTTTAGTGAGGAGCTGAAGGAAATCAGCATTAGGGAAATTGATGGGATTGAAGATGGATATATCTCCAAGTCCTGATAATCTTCATCCCATAGTATTTAAGGAAATGGCCCTCAAGATAGTGAATCCATTGGTGGTTATTTTCCAAAATTCTTTGGACTCTGGAATAGTTCCTACAAATTGATAGCTAATGTAAACTCACTATTTAAAAAGGAAGATAGCGATAAAACGGGGAACTATAGACTAGTGAGCCTAATCGCAATACTGGGGAAGTTGCTAGAGTCTATTATCAAGGATTTCATAACTCGGCATTTGAAAGGTAGTGGTATAATCAGACAAAGTGAACCTGTGTTTAAAAAGGGAAATCATGCTTGATGAAACTATTAGAATTTTTTGAGGATGTAACTAGTAGAGTCGACCATGGAGAACCAGTGAATGCAGTTTATTTAGACTTTCAAAGGTCTTTCAACAAGATGTCATGTAACATGTTGCTATGTAAAGTTAAAGCACATGGTATTGTGGGTAATGTCTTGAGATGGATAGAAAGTTGGTTAGCAAATAGAAAGCAAAGACATGGCATAAATGAGTCATTTTCTGATTGGCAGTCAGTGAGTAATGGGGTTCTTCAGGGAGCTGTGCTAGGACCTCAACTGTTCACATAGTATATCAATGATTTGAAAGAGGAAACTGAATGTCCAAATTTGCAGATGATACAAAGTTGGGTGAGAGGGTGGGCTGTGAGGAGGATACAGAGATGCTCCACGGAGATTTGGGCAGGTTCGGTGTGTGGGCATCTGCATGGCAGATGTAGTGTAATGTGGATAAATGTGAGATGATCCACTTTGGTAGCATTAATAGGAAGACAGATTATTACTTGAATGGGTGTAAATTGAGAAAAGTGGAAACTCAGCAAGACCTTGGAGTCCTCATGCATTAGTTGCTGAAAATAAACGAGCAGATACAGCAGACGGTAAAGAAGGCAAATGGTATGTTAGCTATCATAGCAAGAGGATTTGGATGCAAGGATAGGGATGGTTTGATGTTTTGCTGCATTTGTGTAGGGCATTGGTGAGGCCACACCTGGAGTATTATGTATAGTTCACGGTTTTGTGAAGGGTAGGTCGTGCCTTACTAACCTTATTGAGTTTTTTGAAAAAGTGACCAAAGAGGTGGATGGGGGTAAGGCAGTTGATGTGGTATATATGGACTTTAGTAAGGCGTTCGATAAGGTGGCCCATGGAATGCTTCTGCAGAAAATGCAGATGTATGGGATTGAGGGTGATTTAGCTAATTGGATTAGGAATTGGCTAGCGGATAGAAGACAGAGGGTGGTGGTTGATGGAAGTTATTCATAGTGGAGTTCGGTTACAAGTGGTGTACCTCAGGGATCTGTTTTGGGGCCCCGGCTGTTTGTAATTTTTATAAATGATCTGGATGAGGGTATTGAAGGATGGATTAGTAAATTTGCGGATGACACCAAAGTCGGAGGAGTGGTAGATAGTGAAGAGGGGTGTTATAGTTTGCAGAGAGACTTGGACAAATTGCAGAGCTGGGCCGAGAGGTGGCAAAAGGAGTTTAATAGAACAAAGAGCAACACAGCACGGGAAACAGGTCCTTTGGCCCAATGAGCCCACGTCGCCGTCCTAACGTCTTAATGACATATCCTTGACTTTAGGCTATGCCTATTGTTGAAGATTCCCATATAGAGACCAATATAGGGACAATTTGTTACCCAATCAGCCTAAGAGCACATTTTTGGGACGTCGGAGGAAACCCATGCAACCACGGGGAGAACGCGCAAACTCCCGCAGACACAGGCCCAAATCCATGTGTCAGCACAGCAACAGCGATAGTCTCTGAGCTGTCATGTTGCCCATCAGATGGTCCAGTTTAAGCATACACTGACGACGTGAAGCACTAGGCAACTCCTGAAGCAACCTCCAAGAGCAGCTCTCGCACGACATGCCGCATGCATGCCCCTTGTTGGTCAACAAGGTGGACCGAATTGCCTGCGGAAACAAATAAGACTTAATTAAACATGCTAAAAAAAACTAAGACATTCCCAAGATGAAACTAAAAGATAGTCTACTACTATTTGGTCCTCCCGATATTCAAACAGTCTGCTATATCCCTCTATCTGCAGACCGCTCATGTGGCTGTCCAAGAGACCCTTAAACAACCCTAGCGTGCCTGCTCCCACCACCTTACTCGGTAGTGCATTCCACACCCCCACTACCCTTTGTGTGAAAAAATGCCCTCTAATATTCGTCTTATACATAGCCCCCCTCACCCTAAGGCCGTGACCCCTCGTTCTATCCTTTCTAATGGTGGAAAAAGCTTACCACCATTTACTCTATCTATACCCCTCATAATCTTATATACCTCTAATAGATCCCCTCTCAGCCGACGTCTTTCAAGGGAAAACAACCCCAGTGTTTTCAATCTTTCCTCGTAAGACAGCCCTTCCATACCAGGCAGCATCCTGGTAAATCTCCTCTGCACTCTCTCCAGGGCCTCCACATCCTTCCTGTAGTACGGCGACCAGAACTGGACGCAGTACTCCAATGAGGCCTAACCAACGTTCTATACACTTGCAACATCAGACTCCTACTCTTGTATTCTATACCCCTTCCTATGAAGGCTAACATACCATACGCTTTTTTTAAACATTCTCCACCTGTACTGACACCTTCAGAGACTTGTGAACTTGCACCCCCAGGTCTCTCTGCATCTCTATACTCCGGATAGTTTTACCTTTTATCCTATAACTCCCCTCTACATTATTCCGGCCAAAATGCATCACCTCGCATTTATCCGGATTAAATTCCATTTGCCATCTATCTGCCCAATCTACCAGCCTATCTATGTCATGTTGTATTGCCAGGCACTGCTCCTCAGTACCCGCCAATCCAATCATCTTAGTGTCATCAGCAAATTTGCTGATCACACCACCTACCCCCTCTTCCAAGTCATTTATATAACCACAAATAGAAGGGGTCCTAGTACTGAGCCCTGTGGCACACCACTAGTGACAGACCTCCAGTTGGAAAAAGAGCCTTCCACTACTACCCGCTGTCTCCTCCTCCCAAGCCAGTTCTCAACCCATCTACATACCTGGCCCTGTATCCCATGCGCCTTCACCTTTTCTATCAGCCTACCATGAGGAACCTTGTCAAACGCCTTACTGAAATCCATGTAGACGACATCAACGGCTTGTCCTTCATCAACCGTTTTTGTCACCTCTTCAAAAATTCCACTAGATTCGTAAGGCACGACCTCCCCTTAACGAAGCCATGCTGCGTATCCCTGATCAGATCGCAGCGCTCCAGATGCTCATACATCCTGTCCCTGAGGATCCTCTCCATTAGCTTACCTATAACTGAAGTCAAGCTCACCGGCCTATAGTTCCCTGGGTTATCCCTCTGACCCTTTTTAAACAACGGTACTACATTTGCAATCCTCCAGTCCTCTGGGACCTCACCTGTGTCCAAAGAAGAGACAAAGATTTGCGTCAGAGGCCCAGCAATGTCATCTCTCACCTCCCTTAGCAGCCTGGGATAAATACCATCAGGCCCCGGAGCTTTATAAGTCTTTATGCTACCTAAAAGCCCCAACACTTCGTCCCTTGTAATGATTATTTCCTTTAACGGGTCCTCAAAGCCGGCATCAGACATCAGGCCCCTCTCCCACGTGAATACCGACTCAGAGTATTCATTCAGGATCTCCCCCATTCCCTCAGGCTCTAAGCATAGTTCCCCTCCTCTGTGGAAAAGTGTGAGGTAATTCACTTTGGCAGGAATAACAAATGTGTAGAGTATAGGGCTAATGGTAGGACTCTCAATAGTGTTGATGATCAGAGGGATCTTGGTGTATATGTTAATAGATCCCTAAAGTAGGCAATCAAGTCGATAAGGTTGTTAAGAAGGCATATGGAGTCTTAGCTTTTATTGGTAGGGGATTGAATTTCGGAGCCGCAACGTCATTTTGCAACTGTACAAAACTCTAGTGTGCCGCACTTGGAGTATTGTGTGCAGTTCTGGTCCCCGCATTATAAGAAAGATGTGGAGGCATTGGAGAGGGTACAGAGGAGGTTTACCAGGATGTTGCCTGGTATGGAGGGCAGGTCTTATGAAGAGAGGCTGAGGGATTTGAGGTTGTTTTTGTTAGAAAGAAGCAGCTAAGAGGAGACCTTATTGAAACATATAAGATATTAGAGATTTAGATAGGGTGGACAGTGATAGCCTTTTTCCTAGGATGGAGAAAGCTAGCACGAGGGGACTAGCTTTAAATTAAGGGTGCGGTTATAGGACGGATGTCAGAGGTAGGTTCTTTACCCAGAGGGTGGTAAGGGTATGGAATGCCCTGCCGGCTGCAGTTGTAGATGCGCCAAGTTTGGTGGCGTTTAAGAGGTTAGTAGATAAGTTTATGGACGAAAAGGGAATGGTTTAGGTTAGAGGGTCATTGCTTTTTCCTAATTGGTCGGTGCAACATCGAAGGCCGAAGGGCCTGTTATGCGCTGTAATGTTGTATGTTCTATCCTTATCGAAGGAAGGATGTGCTTGCTATAGAGGAAGTGTAGCGAAGGTTTACCAGACTGATTCCTGGAGTGGTAGGTCTGTCATGAGGAGAGGCCAAGTGAGTTAAGATTATATTCATTGGAGTTTAGAAGGGTGAGAGGAAATCTCATAGAAGCTTATAAAATTCTAACAGGGTTAGAAAGGGTAGATTCAGAAAGAATGTTCCCAATGGTGAGGGAGTCCAGAACTAGGGGCCATATTTTGAGGATAAGGTAAACCTTTTAGAACTAAGGTGCGGAGAAATTTCTTCACCCAGAGAGTGGTGAATGTGTGAAATTCATTACCACAGAATGTAACTGAGACCAAAATGTTATTTGACTTCAAGAAGAAATTAGCTAAAGTTCTTAGGGCTAAAGAGACCAAGGGATATGGGGGAAAAGTGGGATCAGGATATTGAATTCAATGATCAGCCATGATCAGACTGAATGATGGAGCAGGCTGGAAGGGCCGAATGGCCTACTCTTGCTTCTAGTTTTATTGGTTTGTATGTAAACCTATTTTAGCATTGTCTTAGTCATTAATAACATGCTAGAAGCTGTACATTAATCAAGGCTCTCTAAGTTAATGAATGAGAGACCAGATTATGTGGGTTGTGAGATGAATGGTTTTTAAAATTGTTTATGATCTAAGCTGTGTGCATTCTCCTGCTGCAGTCATATTTCTGTGACTTCCTGAAAATGAGAGCTCTTCTGCTGTCACAGTGTCCAAGTGTGACATGTGTCTGGTGAGTGAGAATGGAACATGTCCAATGAAGGAATGTGTGAGGAGAAGAGAGGAGGAATATTTTTATTCTTTCATTGGATGTAGGTGTCACAGGCTGCTTAAGGAGGTGCAAGGTGAAATTGCTGGGCCTCTGACGCAAATCTTTGTCTCTTCTTTGGACACAGGTGAGGTCCCAGAGGACTGGAGAATAGCTAATGTTGTACCGTTGTTTAAAAAGGATAGTAGGGATAACCCTGGAAATTATAGGCTGGTGAGTTTGACGACAGGGCTAGGGAAGATGTTGGAAGGGATTCTTAGAGATAGGATGTATAGGCACTTAGAGCGTTGTGATCTGATTAGGGATACACAGCATGGCTTTGTTAAGGGGAGGTCGTGCCTTACAAATCTGGTAGAATTTTTTGAGGAGGTGACAAAAATAGTAGATGAAGGGCAAGCTGTTGATGTCGTCTATATGGATTTTAGTAAGGCGTTTGACAAAGTCCCTCATGGGAGGTTAGTTGAGAAGGTCAAGGCTAATGGGATACAAAGACAGGTAGCTAGATGGATAAGTAACTGGCTTGGTAATAGGAGACAGAGAGTAATAGTGGAAGGGTGTTTTTCTAGCTAGAGGTCGGTCACTAGTGGTGTGACGCAGGGCTCGGTGCTGGGACCTCTTCTATTAGTAATATGTACAAATGACTTGGAAGAGGGAGTAAGTGGAGTGATCAGCAAGTTTGCAGATGATACGAAGTACTGTTAATTGAATTTTGAAATTCCACCAGCTGCGTTGATGGGATTTCAACCCAAGTTCCCAGAAAATTAGTCCAGGCCTTTGAGTTGCTCATCCAGTGACATTATCAATATGCTATTTGTTGTCTGAGAAGTGAAATGGGATGTGTAAAATGAGAGAATATAGGGACATGGGAAGAGAAGTGGATTGGGACATAAGAGAGACATAATGTGACTTATTAAAGGAGAGATGTGTGGGACCAGAGAGAGTTGGAGCTGAATGGAATCTTTGAGGAGAGAGAAATTGGGACCAGAGGGATGACAGCAATATGACAAATGTGTTTGGCATTGTAGTAATCTAGGATGTATGGCACCATTTTGGGTGAAAGTCAAGTGACTTTTAATGTGACTTTTAAGCTGCCCATGAGCAAAAAGTATGACATAGAAAAGCTTGCAGTACACTAACTGCAAATAAATTTGAGAGATCATTGGGACCACACCTGGAGTATTGTGCGCAATTTTGGTCTCCTTATTTAATAAATTACCTTGGAAGCAGTGCAGTGAAGATTCACAAGATTGATTTTGATTTGGTTTATTATTGTCACATGTATTGGGATACAGTGAAAAGGATTGTTTCTTATACAGTACAGACAAAACATACATAAACACAGAAGGAAAGGAGAGCGTGCAGAATGCAGTATTATAGTCACAGCTAGAGCAAAGAGGAAGATCAATTTAATGTGAGGTAGGTCCATTCAGAAGTCTGATGGCAGATAGTTCTCGCATTAGTTGGTGCATGAACTCAGACTTTTGTACCTTTTTCCCAATAGAAGGTGGAAGAGAGTATAAACGTTTATTAGTCACAAGTAAAGCTGCAATGCAGTTACTGTGAAATTCCCCTAGTTGTCACACTACGGTGCCTATTCGGGTCAATGCACCTAACCAGCACATCTTTCAGACTGTAGGAGGAAACCAGAGCATCAGGAGGAAATCCATGCAGACACATAGAACATAGAACATAGAACAATACAGCACAGAACAGGCCCTTCGGCCCTCGATGTTGTGCCGACCAAAATAAAAAGCAATGCCCCTCCTAACTAAACCATTCCCTTCTCGTCCATATACTTATCAACTAACCTCTTAAACGCCACCAAACTTGGCGCATCCACAACAGCTGCAGGCAGGGCATTCCACTCCCTAATCACTCTTTGAGTAAAGAACCTACATCTGATATCCGTCCTATAACTCATACCCCTTAATTTAAAGTTGTGTCCCCTCGTGCTAGCTTTCTCCATCCTAGGAAAAAAGCTATCACTGTCCACCCTATCCAAACCTCTAATTATCTTATATGCTTCAATAAGATCCCCCCTTAGCCGCCTCCTTTCTAACGAAAACAGCCTCAAATCCTTCAACCTCTCTTCATAGGACCTGCCCTCCATACCAGGCAACATCCTGGTAAACCTCCTCTGTACCCTCTCCAATGCATCCACATCTTTCTTATAATGTGGGGACCAGAACTGCACACAATACTCCAAGTGCGGCCGCACTAGAGTTTGTACAGTTGCAACATGACGTTGCGGCTCCGAAATTCAATCCCCCTACCAATAAAAGCTAAGACTCCATATGCCTTCTTAACAACTTTATCCACTTGACTGCATACTTTCAGGGATCTATTGACACATACACCAAGATCCTTCTGTTCCTCAACACTATTAAGAGCCCTACCATTCGCCCTATACTCTACACATTTATTGTTCCTGCCAAAGTGCATTACCTCACACTTTTCCACATTAAACTCCATTTGCCACCCTCGGCCCAGCTCTGCAACTTGTCCAAGTCACTCTGTAAACTAAAACACCCCTCTTCACTATCTACCACTCCACCAACTTTAGTATCATCTGCAAATTTACTGCTCCATCCCTCAATACCCTCATCCAGATCATTTATAAAAATTACAAACAGCAGGGGCCCCAAAACAGACCCCTGAGGCACACCACTCGTCACCGAAATCCACGAAGAAAATCTCCCATCAACCACCACCCTCTGTCTTCTATCTGCCAGCCAATTTCTAATCCAATTAGCTAAATCACCCTCTATTCCACACATCTGCATTTTCTGTAGAAGTCTTCCATGGGCCACATTATCAAACGCCTTACTAAAGTCCATATATACTACATCAACCGCCTTACCCCCATCCACCTCTCGGGTCACTTTCTCAAAAAACTCAATGAGGTTAGTAAGGCATGACCTACCCTTCACGAAACCATGCTGACTATCCCCAAACAATTCATTTCTCTCCAAATAACTATAAATCCTATCCCTAATAATTCTCTCCAATACCTTGCCCACCACAGAAGTAAGACTCACTGGCATATAATTCCCAGGAAGGTCTCTCTTCCCCTTCTTAAACAATGGGACCACATTCGCCATCCTCCAGTCCTCCGGAACCAAACCCGTAACCAACGAGGACCTGAAGATCAGAGCCAGAGGCTCTGCAATCTCCTCTCTTGCCTCCCAGAGAATCCTAGGGTAAATCCCGTCCGGCCCAGGGGACTTATCCAACTTCAAACCCTCGAGAATTTCTAACACATCCTCCCTTTGCACATACACGGGGAGTATGTGCAAACTCCACACAGACAGTGACCTGAGCCGAAATCAAACCCAGGTCTTAGTGCTATGAGGCAGCAGTGCTAATCATTGAGCCACCCGTGCTACTCCAGAGTGCATGGAGTCCTTGATTATGCTGGCTGCTTTTCCGAGGCAAAGGGAATATAGATGCAAAACGTAGCTTTAGATTGCTTCCTGAGATTGGATGCTTGTTCTTTGATACAACATTTAACGGATGGAGCCAATACACTGGAGTTTAGATCTCCTGTAAGTTTTTGGATGCCTTGACAGGTGAGAGATTGAGGATTTTTTTAAAGTAATTCCTGGCATACGGGCTTCACTGGCAAGGCCAGCATTTGTTGCCCATCCCTAATTGCTCTTGAGAAAGTGTGGTAAGTTGTTCTTGTACTGAAGTCGGTGCACCCGTCGTGCTGTTGGGAAAGGAGTTGTTGAATTTTGACAGTATGGTGTTTGGCTTGGAAGTAAGGTAGTGGTGTAAAAGGTGTGCATCTGCTGCCTTGACTCGTATAGATTGTGGGTTTCAAAGGTACTTTAAAGGAATCTTGACAGGTTGTTGCGGTGCTTCATGTAGATGAAACACATTGCTGCTGTATGCCAGTGTTGGAAGTCAATGATAAAATGGTGACTTGAGTATCATTCTTCTATCTACTTTGTCTTTGATGATGTTAAGCTTCTTGAGTGTTGGAATTCCTCTCAATCAATTAAATAGGGAGTTTCCAACACTCCTAACTTGTGTTTTATAGATGATGGACAGGGTTTGGAGCATCTTGAGATAAGATACTCAGTGCAAGATTCCAAGCCTGCTCTTGTAGCCACGGTATTTATGTTGTTCGTCCATCGCGATCGATGAGGACCTTGATGCTAATGATGATGGCGTTGAAACTAGTGCTTGATTTGGATTAGAGTGAGGGAGGATTGTGCAGCATCAGCTTCACTCTCTCTTCCCAATTCCCATCTAGATCCAGTGGCAAGACAAGAGTCATGACGGCTGGAGGTAGGATTAGGCTCAGTGGATGACCAGGATGTCTTCTGTGTCTTGTCCTGCTCTTCACGTTTCACAACATTTGCAGAGACTGCCTTCTTGACTGTTGCGCCTTCCATTGGTCTCTTCCGCTCAATCTGCCGGACTCTGTCTTCACATGCTGGGATAGACTTCTCCCTATCTCACCAAGAGTTGAGACCCATCGGCTCCCCTCACCTGGCTTGTCGAGGCCGTTGCCCGGGGTGTGGCCGCTGTCGCAGGCAAACAGCTCCGGGGAGCCACAGGTGAGAGCTGAGTGCCAGGTGGGGACAGAAGATGGACAAACTGCCCTGAAAGGACGCAACATGTTCCCTCACCAAAGGTATTACCCCTCCCTGACACCCCATATACACCCAATACACAGTATTTATATAAGAATCATAGAACCACTACAAAAGGAGGAAATTCGACCCATCGAGCCTGCACCGATAACAATCCCACCTGGCCCTGTCCTTATGACCCCACATAGAACATAGAACATAGAACAATACAGCACAGAACAGGCCCTTCGGCCTTCGATGTTGTGCCGACCAAAATAAAAAGCAATGCCCCTCCTAACTAAACCATTCCCGTCTCATCCATATACTTATCAACTAACCTCTTAAACGCCACCAAACTTGGCGCATCTACAACAGCTGCAGGCAGGGCATTCCACTCCCTAATCACTCTTTGAGTAAAGAACCTACCTCTGATATCCGTCCTATAACTCATCCCCCTTACTTTAAAGCTGTGTCCCCTCGTGCTAGCTTTCTCCATCCTAGGAAAAAGGCTATCACTGTCCACCCTATCTAAACCTCTAATCATCTTATATGTTTCAATAAGGTCTCCTCTTAGCCGCCTTCCTTCTAACGAAAACAACCTCAAATCCCTCAGCCTCTCTTCATAAGACCTGCCCTCCATACCAGGCAACATCCTGGTAAACCTCCTCTGTACCCTCTCCAATGCCTCCACATCTTTCTTAAAATGTGGCGACCAGAACTGCACACAATACTCCAAGTGCGGCCGCACTAGAGTTTTGTACAGCTGCAACATGATGCTGCGGCTCCTAAATTCAATCCCCTACCAATAAAAGCTAAGACTCCATAAGCCTTCTTAACAACTTTATCCACTTGACTGCCTACTTTCAGGGATCTATTGACACATACACCAAGATCCTTCTGTTCCTCAACACTATTCAGAGCCCTACCATTAGCCCTATACTCTACACATTTATTGTTCCTGCCAAAGTGCATTAACTCACACTTTTCCACATTAAACTCCATTTGCCACCTCTCGGCCCAGCTCTGCAACTTGTCCAAGTCACTCTGTAAACTCTAACACCCCTCTTCACTATCTACCACTCCACCGACTTTAGTGTCATCTGCAAATTTACTGATCCATCCCTCAATACCCTCATCCAGATCATTTATAAAAATTACAAACAGCAGGGGCCCCAAAACAGACCCCTATTTATATGTTCAGTTTCTGTTTAATGATGATTCCTACGGTGTTGATTGTGGGGATCCAGCAGTTATAATGCCATTGAATGTCAAGGAGAGATCGTTTGATTCTGCCTTGTTCGAGGTGGCCATTGCCAAGCACTTGTATTTATCACATATTAGTTTTGTTTAGGTATTGTTTCATGTGGACACAGACTACTGCAATATCTGAGGAATTGTGAATGAAACTAAACGTTGTGTAATCAGATGTGAATGCTGCTGCTTCTGACATTATGATGGAAGGAAGGTTATCGTTGAAGCAGCTGAAGATGGCTGGGCCTAGAACACTATTTTTACTGCTGTTGTGATTACTGTGAAATACACTGGCTTCCAGTATTGCCCACATCATTTATGTTACCATATTTTGTTTAACTAATAAGATTATTTAACAAATCAAATTTAGAAATATCGCTCAAAGACTATTTGTAGTTATATCAAGTAATTTAGTTAGTTAAACTTTAGATTTATTACTGTATTTATATTTCTCAGGTGCTAGTTTAAATTCATCAACCAATTATACACTTGCTTACCCAGCTATTGCCTCTGGACTTCAGCCGACTGGTCTTGCTTTGCTATACTCTCTATCTTGGACAACTCTGCAGAAGATCAGAGCAGTATGCCATCTCCCTCTGTTGAATTTTCTCACTTGCTTAACTTGGCAAGTTAAACAAATAGGCAGAAACTGTCTAGAAACTAGAAAGGTTAGGGGGAGGGAATAGTGATGTGGAGACTGGGAGCAAGGAAGTTAGCTCCCAGGTAGGGAAGGACTCTAGGCAGGATGAGAGGCAGGTTCGACGAGTGGGGGAGAAGGGAAATGTCCAGTCTGAGGGACTGAGCTGTGTCTATTTTAATGTCAGGAGTGTAGTAAATAAGGTGGATGAACTTAGGGCGTGGATTGCTGCTTGGGATTGTGATGTGGTGGCCATTACAGAGACTTGGATGTCTCAGGGACAGGACTGGGTACTGCAGGTCCCGGGATTCAGATCCTTCAGGAAGTACAGGGAGGGAGGCAAGAGAGGTGGTGGAGTAGCACTGTTGATCAGGGACAGTGTCATGGCTGCAGAGAAGGTGGATACCGAGGAGGGAATGTCTACGGAGTCTCTGTGGGTGGAAGTTAGGAATAGCAAAGGGTCGGTGACGTTGCTGGGTGTATTCTATAGGCCGCCCAATAGTGACAGGGAGGTTGAGGTGCAGATAGGGAAACAGATACTGGAGAGATGTAGAAATAACAGAGTTGTTGTGATGGGAGACTTCAATTTCCAAACATCGACTGGAATATCCCAAGGGTAAGGGATTTGGATGGGGAGGAGTTTGTTAGGTGTGTTCAGGAGGGTTTCCTGACACAGCACGTGGACAAGCCTACGAGAGGAGAGGCTGTACAGGACCTGGTACTAGCTAATGAACCAGGACAGGTGATGGATCTCTCAGTAGGAGAGCATCTTGGGGATGGAGATCATAATTCTATCTTCTTCATCCTTGCATTGGAAAAGGATAGGATCAGGCAGGCTAGGAAGGTGTTTGTCTGGAATAAGGGGAAATATGAAGACATCATGCAGATGTTGGGGCGAATAAACTGGAAGGAGGTGTTCTTGGGGAAAAGCACAGAAGGAAGGTGGCAGATATTCAAGGAATGCTTGTCTGGAGCTCTGCACGGCAACGTTCTGGTGAGACAAGGAGATTTTGGTAGGACGCAGGAACCGTGGTGCACGAAGGCTGTGGTGAACATAGGAAGAAAAGAAAGGTGTATAAAAGGTTCAAAGAGCTAGGAGATGTTGGGGATCTAGACAAGTATAAGGCTTATGGAAGAGAGCTTAAAAAGGAAATTAGGAGAGCCAGAAGGAGTCATGAGAAGGCCTTGGCTGGTAGGATTAAGGAGAATCCCAAGGCCTTCTACAAATATGTGAAAAGTAAAAGGATGAGAGAGAAGGGATAGGACCTATAAAAGGTGAAGGGGGAAAAGTCTGTATGGAACCGGAAGAAATGGCAGAGGTGCTTAATGAGTACTTTGCCTCAGTATTCACGGTGGAAAGTGATCTGGGAGGATGCACTACAAGTTTGCGGCAGACTGAAAAGATTGAGTATGTAGATATTAAGGAAGCGGATGTGTTAGAACTTTAAATGCTATCAAGATAGACAAGTCTCCGGGACCAGATGGGATGTACCCCAGGTTATTGTGGGAGGTGAGGGATGTCATTGCAGAGCCCCTGGCGATGATCTTTGCGTCGTCGATGGAGACGGGAGAGGTTCCGAGGATTGGAGGATTGCGGATGTGGTCCCTATTTTCAAGAAAGGGAACAGGGATAGTCCTGGAAATTACCGACCGGTGAGTCTGACCTCAGTGGTTGGTAAGCTGATGGAGAGGCTTCTGAGGCAAGATTTACGAGCATTTGGAGAAGTTTAGGTTGATTAGAAATAGTCAGCATGGTTTTGTAAAAGGCAGGTCATGCCTTACGAGCTTAATTGAGTTCTTCGAAAATGTGACTGAACACATTGACGAAGGAAGAGCAGTGGACGTGGTGTACATGGACTTCAGCAAGGCATTTGACAAGGTCCCCCATGCAAGACTTCTTGAGAAGGTGAGAGGCCATGGGATCCAAGGGGCTTTGGCCTTGTGGATCCAGAACTGGCTTGCCTGCAGAAGGCAGAGGGTGGTTGTGGATGGCTCTTTTTCTGCATGGAGGTCGGTCACCAGTGGAGTGCCCCAGGGATCTGTTCTAGGACCCTTGCTGTTTGTCATTTTCATAAATGACCTGGATGAGGAAGTGGAGGGATGGGTGAGTAAGTTCGCCGATGACACGAAGGTCGGTGGTGTTGTGGATGGTCTGGAGGGATGTCAAAGTTGCAGCAGGACATCGACAGGATGCAAGACTGGGCGGAGAAGTGGCAGATGGACTTCAACGCGGATAAATGTGTTGTGGTCCATTTTGGCAGATCCAACGGATGAATGAGTACACTATCAAAGGTAGGAGTCTTAGCTGTGTGGAAGAGCAGAGGGATCTTGGGGTCCGGGTCCATAAGACTCTCAAATCGGCCTCCCAGGTGGAGGATGTGGTTAAGAAAGCTTACGGTGTACTGGCCTTCATTCATCGAGGGATTGAGTTCAGGAGTCAGGAGGTAATGCTGCAGCTTTATAGGACCCTTGTCAGACCACACTTGGAGTACTGTGCGCAGTTCTGGTCGCCTCACTATAGGAAGGACGTGGAAGCTATTGAAAGGGTGCAGAGGAGATTTACAAGGATGTTGCCTGGATTGGGAGGCATGCCTTATGAAGACAGGTTGAGGGAGCTGGGACTGTTCTCCCTGGAGAGACGAAGGTTGAGAGGCGACCTGATAGAGGTTTACAAGATGTTGAGAGGATAGATAGGGTGGACTCTCAGAGACTATTTCCCAGGGCTGAAATGGTCGCGACGAGAGGGCACAGATTTAAGGTGCAGGAAGCAAGTACAGAGGGGATGCTAGGGGAAAGTTTTTCACTCAGAGGGTGGTGAGTGAATGGAATCGGCTGCCGTCGGTGGTGGTCGAGGCGAACTCGCTGGGTCTTTTAAAGACTTCTGGATGATATATGGGATCCAATGGGATTGGGGGTTATAGATAGGTCTATGGCTGGGTAGGTTTTGATGTGTTTGGCACAACTTGTGGGCCGAAGGGCCTGTTTGTGCTGTAGTGTTCTATGTTTCTATGCCTTTCATCTACTTGATCACAATACCAAAAGCAATTCCTATCTGATCACTGCTTTAGGAGTGTTTTCTGCCCAAGTCATTTTGAGAACTTTTTATTTGTACTATGACAGGATGACCTCTGGAGTACATTTGTGATCAGACAGTTTCTGTAGCTCAGAGCATTGCACAGTGACAGGGTAATGTCTGCAGTTCAGAAATTGGTACCATTAGGTCATTGTCTAGTGGGGCAGTGAGATAGATTACCATTGGCTGGATTAATTAATGGATGTAATACAGAAGTGATTCTCCTGCAAAGTATACACATTTGGGGACAGTTTTGTTAAATTTCAGATATTATAAGGCTTTTAATCTGTCTTTTGAGTGTTTGTAAAAAGTTAAAGTGTTTTTGTCTTTCTTATTTTAGACACGTTTCCCTGCTGAGTGTGTTTGAGGAAGATGCAGGCACGCTAACCGAGTACACAACCAGCTGTTGCAGGCTATGCAGAGGGTATATGGTGCTCAGGTAGGTGCTGTTTTTTTCTTGTTGATTTACATCTATTTATGAGTAAGAAACTTGAGTCCATAATCTAGAGTTCTTTATGTCTCTCTTCCTGACTCAGCTACTTTGGCATTCTATTACGAGAGGTGTGATCACATGCACGGCCTTTCTCTCTAGAAATAGATTACTTATTGTAAAACATACAGCAAATACGTGAGTAAACTTCATCCAGCCTCCCTTTGGCAGCCAATCATTTACTGCCAACCTATACTACAAAGAATAAGGTTAGGTCATTTATAGGCATATACACATTCCCTATATTAATGGAAGTTTAAGAAAAGTATTGTTCATTTGACTTAGAGCACATTATTAAACTGAGTACATTTTGGAATTGAATATAAATTTAAAAAGAAAAAATTTGTAGGGCGATGTAGTAAGAGCTTCTCCAATGCCTTCAATCATGACTTTATCTTCTGAACTTTTATTTTTGTTTAAATGTTTAACATTGGTAATTGTTAGTTTCCTGTCATGGTAGCAGCTTTAGTTCAATTATTTGAATCAATGCCATTACTTAATTATAGTGCTGCTCAAATGATCTTGAGTTCCTTTTCTTCTGAGACACATCCAGAACTTCATTTTCCATTCACCTAAAATCCTAATTTGAAACTTGCATTCATTCTCACCTTTAACTCTCACATACATCCATTTTATTTTCATTTGTTCACTCCCAATATACACATTTAATATGTCCTGTCACCTGTGGCCATCTGGGTCCCTTTCTTGCCATGTTTGAGTGAGTTTGTTCTTTCACAGTAATGAGCAGAGTCTCATTGTGGAGTTGTATTCTCTATTATTAAAAGTTGTGTCTCTTTCAAACAACTGTATATTTTTCCAACTTTTGCCTTTTTTTAAGAAACATTATGATTACCAAAGTTTCAATTAACTATAAGGTCCTTGCCTTTGTACGTTGCCAGATATCCCAATACAGCATTTTGATGCCTTTTTTTCAATTCACTTTGGTTACCTCAACCTTGGCACACATTTATTTGGCACCCAGTGTACAAATCACACGTATTTTAGTTATTAGTTCCCATTTGTACTGATAGTGCAGATTCACTCGTATTGTTCTTTACGAATATAGCTCTTTGAAGTTTCTCACATTTTTGCAACTCATTAAGGAGCTGTGGACTGGAGCCATTGTGTAGTTGGTCGGAGTGAGAAAGGCGATGATAAGCGAACAGTGTAATTTCCAAAGTTAGTGTGGAGGATAACTTGATGAGTATTTGCTATTTGTTGTACTAGTCCAAATGGCTATTAGTCATCTTTCTAGATGCTTGAGTTCCCATGCTTATAAGTGCTGTCAAAGAATCATGGCAATTGCTGCAGTATATCTTGGAGACAGAATAATCACAGCTACAGTATACTAATGGTGGAATGAAAGTTTGTAGTGAGTGGGTTGCCAGTCAAGTGGGCTGGATGGCATTGAGATTCTTGACCCTTGTGAGCTGTACTCATCTAAACAGTGAAGAATAGTCCTTGTATTCCTGCGTTTATATTTCAGAAATGAATGAAGATGCCGCCATTGGATGGGGTTAGCACAGTAAGAAGTTCCACACAGGTTAAAGTCCAACGGTTTATTTGATAGCACAGCCACAAGCTTTTGGACACTGCCCCTTCTCAGCTGAGTAGGTACTTCCAAAAGCTAGTGGCTTGTGCTACCAAATAAACCTGTTGGACTTTAACCTGGTGTTGTGGGACTTCTTACGATGTTCCAGAAAGCCAGTGAAGGACCGAACTGGAGACATCTTTACAGACTATCCATTAACGTTTATTTACAAAATACATGTCATGAGCTGACGTCAACAATCCAACCATCACATATTTATAGAGCGCAGTGAAGCTCCAGTTAATACCCACACCTGAATACATTTATATTAATTATTATATACAATTAGCATCCTCATTTGTGTCTTCTAGATAGTAAACAGAATCTGGGGAGTCAGGAGGTGAGGTTACTTGTTGCAGACCCTTTGATCTTGCTGCTGTCGCCAATTCTTATATAGAATAGAATTGTAGAATCCCTGCACTACAGAAGGGGCCGTTAGGCCCATCGATCTGCACCACACCCACAACACACCTTACACCTGCTAATCCCACGAACACTAGGGTCCATTTAGCTTTGTCTACTCAACCTAACACTCGCATCTTTGGATAGCGAGAAAACTGGGGCACCCAGAGGAACCCACGCAGCCACAGAGAATGTGCAAACTCCCTGAACATTGACCCAAGCCGGAATCGAACCCGGTCCTAGTGCTGTGAGACAGCAATGGTCAACCACTAACGCCCCATGTAGCTATCAAATTAAATTTCAAATTAATGGTAATCCCACCATGTTGATGGATTCAGCCATGATAATTGTTGGTGTCAGCAGGAATGATTAGATTCTCTCATTGGAGATGACATTGCCCAGCACTTGTGTGTGAAGTTTTTACCAGTTTATCAACCAACCTAATATCTTGCAGCATATGGACTCAAACTGGTTCATGATCTAAGGTGCTGTGAGTGGTACTGAATATTGTGTGATTAGCAAACATTCCACTTCTGATTTAACGACCGAATGATGTTTTGAATCAACAAAGTGTTTGGACTCCGATATTAACCGCGGAATTCCTGCGGGATGTCCTGGGGCGAGATATTGGCCACCAACAATTGCAACCAATCTCTTCCATTTGCTAGATATTGACTCCACCACTAGAGAGTTTTCCTCCATCCCTGTAGATTTCACTTTTTCTCACACTCAGTGAAGGTATTGCCTTGTTAAGGACATCTATCATTGAGGTACGCAGCTAGAAAAAGTCCCTTTAGCCTTTGTGTCAGTGCCAGTCAAAGACAAGCCATTTTAACTATTTTAATCCCATTTTCCAGCACTTGGCCCACACTTTGTATGTCCTTGGCATCTAAAGTCTTCTAAATACTTCTTAATGTTATGAGGGTCATGCTTTCACCACTCTTTCAGGTAGTGAGTTCCAAATTCCTGCCACCCTTTTGGTGAAAACACTTGCCTCACATTCCCGCCTAAACTCCTGTCCTTTACCTTAAATCAGTGGCCCTAGCCACTGATCTGACCACTAAGGAGAAAGTTTCTTCTTGCCTGTTTTATTTATGCCCCTCATAAATTGTCATATTTTATACATCTCAATCATGTACCCCCCCCCCCCCCCCCCCAACCACCCACCACCACCGCCTCCCACTTCAAGGAAAGCAACCTCTTGTCTATTCAATCATTCTTCATAGCTGAAGTTCTCCTTCCCAGGCAACATCCTGGGAAATCTCCTCTGCACCCTTTCCATTGCTTTCACATTCCTCCCTTAGTATGGATTCTAGAACTGCACACAATACTCTAGCTGTAGCCTAACCAAAATTTTATATAGCTCCAGCATAACCTCTCTGCTCTTAACCTCTATGCCTTGGCTAATAAAGGCAAGTATATTACATGCCTTCTTGGTGTGGAAATGCCGGCATTGGACTGGGATGGGTAAGAAGTATCACAACACCAGGTTAAAGTCCTACAGGTTTATTTGGAATCGCAAGCTTTTGGAGCTCTGTTCCTTCATTAGGTCAAATGGTGGAGCAGAACTCCAAAAGCTCATGATTCCAAATAAACTTGTTAGATTTTAACGTGGTGTTGAGAGATGTTTTAATATGCCTTCTTAACCACTTTAACCACCTATCTTGCTAAGGGACTGGTGTACCTGCTCACCAAGGCCCCTCTGATCTTCAATGCCCCCCAGAGTTCCTGCCATTTATCATGTATTTCCTTGTCTTGCTTGTTCTATTAATTGCATCACCTTATACTTATCCTAATCAAGTTCCATTTGCCATTGATTAGCCCATCTATATCCTCCTGTAATCTAAGGCTTTCCTCTTCATCATTTATCACCTTGCCAATTTTTGTATCATCTGTAAACTTACTCTTAGCGCGCGCGCTGCGCCCCCCCACCCCCCCCCCCCCCCCCCCCCACTGCAAGCCTAAATCATTTATATAAGCAAGAGCCCCAACACTGACATGTGAGGGACCTCACTGGACCCAGTCTTCCAGTCAGAAAAACACCCCTTGGCCACCACCCTCTCCTTTCTGCCACTGAACCAATTATAGATTCAATATGCCAAATATCTTTGGATCCCATGGGTTCTTATCTTTGCTATCAGTCTCCATTGGGACCTTATCAAAACCCAAGCTATCTTGTCTCATCTCCCAGACTCAGTTCTTTGACCATGTTTGAACTAATACTTTATTGAGATCAGAAAATGTGAGATCTGGGTGGATTGCAAATTTTATATCACTGAATAGGTATTGGTCAGTACATCATTATAATGTAGGAAACAGCCAGTCACCAAAGAGGGCATGCAAACTCAAACCACGGACCTCTTGACCTGCAGTCAAATGCTCTTGAGCTGTGCCCCCTCACAAGTAAGTGCATTCGATGACAACTTCAATCAGTTTATTAATGATTGAGAGTAGATTAAAAGATGGGAATTAGCTGAATTGGATTTCCCATTTTGTAAATAAAGTGGACCTGGGATTTGCTCACTTTTGGATTTTGTGTATTGTCAGGTAGATGAAAGCATTTTAGTGTACTAAAACAGTTTGACTAGGGGCACAGTTAATGCTGGGAATAAGTCCTCAGCACTACAGCTGGAATGTTACTCAGAGTCATATGGTGGGACGTTCCAGCTATGTTCACCTCAAGACTGAAAAATTCTGCCCAAAGTCTACATGTCTACATGTTCCATGTCCTGCTTGCTACAATTCCCATGGCGGTCAGGATGGGAAAATTTCACCCATAGTCTTTGCTGTATCCTGTGAACTTTTGCTTTTCTTGATATCATGTGGAATGAATTGAATTGTTGGAAGATTGACCACTGTGGTTGTGAAAATTCCAGGAAGAAGTTTGGAAGGATAGAATAATACCTTGGTGCTTCTGGTTTAAAGTAACTTGGCTTTGCCTGTAGCATGGTACTTCCCCTCTTTAATTTGATGTAATCCTGTGTTTTAGCTTCATGATGTTGGCATATAGCAAAATATAACTTACTATGTACTGTACAGCCACAGTATTGGAGGTCATATTTTAATATCTCTTATTTCACTTAAATTTTTGTAGCACTAGGTCCTATGTTTCCTTTGGCCTTTCATAAGAGCCATGATGTAGAAATGCCAGTATTGGACTGGGGTAAACACAGTAAGAAGCCTAACAACAACAGATTTAAGTTCAACCAATTTATTTGATAGTAAACTCACAAGCTTTCAAGGCTGTGTTCTTCGTCAGATGAATGAGGTGTTCCAGTTTCAAACAGCAAGAGCATAGCCTCAAAAACTTGTGAGTTTACTATCAAATAAAGCGGTTGGACTTAAACCTGGTGTTGTCAGACTTCTTACTACTTTCATAAGAGCCACAGCCATTATCAGTTCAGTGATGTAGCTTGCCAAGCTCATCACATGGGAATCCGCACTCCCTCAGTTTCCTCAGTACGCACTTATTATGTGTGACCTTGTGCTTTTGAAGGCTGCTAGATTACTAGAAAACTCCTTAAATCTATGGCAAATATGTTTATTCTGTATTTGCACTAGATTTGAGTTCTGTGAGATTTTCTTCAGCCATTTAGATGGAGATGGGTCACAAAAAATATTAAATTAGTGCACATAAAATGAAATATACTGATATTATTGCTGTTTTATTGCATTGGAGCAAATTTTAAGCAAATTCGGTGTAATGTCCAAAAAGCTTCTGGAAGTTTTTTTTAGAGATTTCTAAGTGTATCTGTGGATTGGAAAACACAAATGTGACACCTCTATTTAAGAAAGGCAGACAGAAGGCTAAACTAAAGACTGGTTAGCCTAACGTCTGCCATTGGGAAAATGCTGGAATCTTTTATTAAAAAGGTAACATCAGGATATTTAGAAAAGCGTAATACTTCTAGATTTGATTTGATTAATTATTGTCACGTGTTAATATACAATGAAAAGGATTATTTTTTGCACACTATGCAGACAAAACATACTGTTCGTAGCGAAGGAAATAAGAGTGCAGAATGTAGTGTTATAGTCAAAGCTAGAACATAGAACATTACAGCACAGAACAGGCCCTTCGGCCTTCGATGTTGTGCCGACCAATATAAAAAGCAATGCCCCTCCAAACTAAACCATTCCCTTCTCTTCCATATACTTATCAACTAACCTCTTAAACGCCACCAAACTTGGCGCATCTACAACTGCTGCAGGCAGGGCATTCCACTCCCGAACCACCCTTTGGGTAAAGAACCTACCTCTGATATCCGTCCTATAACTATCACCCCTTAATTTAAAGCTGTGTCCCCTCGTGCTAGCTTTCTCCATCCTAGGAAAAAGGCTATCACTGTCCACCCTATCTAAACCTCTAATCATCTTATATGTTTCGATTAGGTCCCCTCTTAGCCGCCTCCTTTCTAACGAAAACAACCTCAAATCCCTCAGCCTCTCTTCATAAGACCTGCCCTCCATACCAGGCAACATCCTGGTAAACCTCCTCTGTACCCTCTCCAATGCCTCCACATCTTTCTTATAATGTGGGGACCAGAACTGCACACAATACTCCAAGTGTGGCCGCACTAGAGTTTTGTACAGTTGCAACATGACGTTGCGGCTCCGAAATTCAATCCCCCTACCAATAAAAGCTAAGACTCCATATGCCTTCTTAACAACCTTATCGACTTGACTGCCTACTTTCAGGGATCTATGCACATATACACCAAGATCCCTCTGTTCATCAAGACTATTAAGAATCCTACCATTAGCCCTATACTCTACACATTTATTATTCCTGCCAAAGTGCATTACCTCACACTTTTCCACATTAAACTCCATTTGCCACCTCTCGGCCCAGCTCTGCAACTTGTCCAAGTCCCTCTGCAAACTATAACACCCCTCTTCACTGTCTACCACTCCACCGACTTTAGTGTCATCTGCAAATTTACTAATCCATCCTTCAATACCCTCATCCAGATCATTTATAAAAATTACAAACAGCAGGGGCCCCAAAACAGACCCCTGAGGCACACCACTTGTCACCGAACTCCACGATGAATATCTCCCATCAACCACCACCCTCTGTCTTCTATCTGCTAGCCAATTCCTAACCCAATTAGCTAAATCACCCTCTATCCCATACATCTGCATTTTCTGCAGAAGTCTTCCATGGGCCACCTTATCAAACGCCTTACTAAAGTCCATATATACCACATCAACCGCCTTACCCC
This sequence comes from Sphyrna mokarran, assembly GCA_024679065.1. Lineage (NCBI taxonomy): Eukaryota > Metazoa > Chordata > Chondrichthyes > Carcharhiniformes > Carcharhinidae > Sphyrna > Sphyrna mokarran. The sequence goes on from JAGIQG010000019.1 coordinate 624,944, forward strand.
CATCCACCTCTTTGGTCACTTTTCAAAAAACTCAATGAGGTTAGTAAGGCACGACCTACCCTTCACAAAACCATGCTGACTATCCCCAATCAATTCATTTCTCTCTAAATAACTATAAATCCTATCCCTAATAATTCTCTCCAATACCTTGCCCACCACAGAAGTAAGACTCACTGGCCTATAATTCCCAGGAAGGTCTCTCTTCCCCTTCTTAAACAATGGGACCACATTCGCTATCCTCCAGTCCTCCGGAACCACACCCGTAACCAACGAGGACCTGAAGATCAGAGCCAGAGGCTCTGCAATCTCCTCTCTTGCCTCCCAGAGAATCCTAGGGTAAATCCCGTCCGGCCCAGGGGACTTATCCAACTTCAAACCCTCGAGAATATCTAGCACATCCTCCCTATCTACTTCGATACCTTCCAGTTTGCTACCCTGTACCTCAGTGTTCTCCATAACTACATTTACATCACCCTGCGTGAATACCGAAGAGAAATATTTATTCAGTGCCTCTCCAATCTCTTCAGGCTCCACGCACAACTTCCCACTGCTGTCTATGACTGGCCCTAATCTTGCCCTAACCAATCTTCTATTCTTAACATATCTAAAGAAAGCTTTAGGATTCTCCTTAATCCTATCAGCCAAAGTCTTCTCGTGTCCTCTCTTAGCTCTCCTCAATTCACTCTTTAGCTCCCTCCTGGCTAATCTATAGCTATCCATTGCACTAACCGAGCCTTCAAGCCTCATCCTGACATAAGCCTCCTTTTTCCTTTTAACCAGCAAATCAACTTTTTTCGTACACCAAGGTTCTCTTACTCGACCATTTCCTCCTTGCCTGACAGGGACATACTTATCAAGGACTCGCAGCAGCTGCTCCTTGAATAAGCTCCACATTCCAGATGTTCCCAGTCCCTGTAGTTTCCTAGTCCAATCTATGCACCCTAATTCTCTCCTGATGGCCTCATAATTACCCTTCCCCCAGCTATAACTACTGCCCCCAGCTTCATGCCTATCCCTATCCATCACTAAGGTGAACGTAACCGAATTGTGGTCACTATCACCAAAATGTTCACCAACTTCCAAGCCTAACACCTGGTCTGGCTCATTGCCCAGCACCAAATCCAATGTAGCCTCACCTCTAGTTGGCCTATCTACATACTGAGTCAAAAAACCTTCCTGCACACTTTGTACGAAAACTGACCCCTCTAACGAGCTAGAGCTATAGCTATTCCAATCAATAGTAGTAAAGTTAACGTCCCCCATAACAATTACCCTATTACTTTCACTCCTGACCAGAATTGACTTGGCAATCCTTTCCTCAACCTCTCTAGAACTTTTAGGAGGTCTATAAAAGACTCCCAACAGGGAGCACCCTTTTCTAGGGTGCAAAGAAAGATCAATTTAATGCGAGGTAGGTACATTCAGAAATCTGATGGCAGCAGGGAAGAAGCTCTTCTTGAGTTGGTTGGTACGTGACCTCAGACTTTTATATCTTTTCCTGACGAAAGAAGATGGGAAAGAGAATGTCTGGAGTGCATGGGATCCTTAATTATGCTGGCTGCTTTGCCAAGGCAGCACAAAGTATAGACAGAGTAAATGGATGGGAGGCTGGTTTGTGTGATGGATTAGGCTACATTCATGACCTTTTGTAGTTCGTTGCAGTCTTGGGCAGAGCAGGAGCCATACCAAGCTGTGATACAACCAGAAAGAATGCTTTCTATGGTGCATCTGTAAAAGTTGGTGAGAGTTGTAGCTAACAAATTTCCTTAGTCTTCTGAGAAAGTAGAGGCATTGGTGGGCTTTCTTAACTATAGTGTCAACATAGGGGGACCAGGACAGATTGTTGGTGATCTGGACACTAAAAACTTGAAACTTTCGAACAATTCTGCTTTGTCCTGTTGACATAGACAAGGACATGTTCTCTACTACGCTTCCTACAGTCGATGACATACTCCTTTGTTTTGTTGACATTGAGAGAGAGAGATTATGGCGGGGGCGGTGCAGGTGGCACAGTAGCACAGTGGTTAGCTTCCCAGCTTGGGTCACTATCTGTGTGGAGTTTGCACATTCTCCCTTTGTCTGTATGGGTTTCCTTTAGGTGTTCCTGTTTACTCCCACATTCTGAAAGACATGATGTGGAGTTGCTGGCATTGGACGGGGGTAGGCACAGTAAGTAGTCACATAACACCAGGTCCCACAAGTTTATTTGGGAGCACGAGCTTTTGGAATGTTATGCCTTCATCAGGTGAGTGAAGAATTTAGTTCACAAACAGTGTATATATAGACAGAAACTCAATTATAAGATAATGATTGGAATGTGCATCTTTACAAGTAATCAAGTTTTTACAGATGCAGAAAATGTGAGGGAGTGAAGGTTAAGCACAGGTTAAAGAGGTGGGAATTGTCTCCAGCCAGGATAGTTAATGAGATTTTGTAAATCCAGGCAAGTTGTGAGGGTTACAGGTAGTGTGACATGAACCCAAGATCCCAGTTGAAGCCGTCCTCATGTGTGGAACTTGGCTATCAGTTTCTGCTCGGCGATTCTGCATTGTCTTGTGTCGTGAAGGTCATCTTGGAGAACGCTTATCAAAGATCAGAGGCTGAATGCCCTTGACTGCTGAAATGTTTCCTGACAGAAAGGGAACACTCCTGCCTCGTGATTGTTGAGCGGTGTCTATTCATTCGTTGTCATAGCATCTCTATGCTCTCACCAATGTGCTACATTTCAGGACATCCTTTCCTGCAGTGTATCAGATAGACAATGTTGGCCGAGTCACAAGAGTATGTACCGTGTATCTGGTAGATGGTGTTGTCCCATAAGATGATGGCATCCATGTCAATGATCCCGTGCGTCTTGCAGAGGTTGCTGTGGCAGAGTTGTGTAGTGTTCTGGTCACTGTTCTTCTGAAGGCTGGGTAGTTTGCTGCATACACTGGCCTGTTTGAGCTTGCGCAGTTGTTTGAAGGCAAGTAGGGAGGTGTTCATCTTCGTTGATGACGTGTTGAAGGAGAAAGTGTTGTAGCTTCTCTGCTCCAGAGAAGTACTGTACGACGAAGGGTGAAGACTGAAAGATGTGCTGATTAGGTGCATTGACCTAAACAAGCGCCAAACCATGGCAAATAAGGGAATTTCTCAGTAATTCAATTGCAGTGTTAATCTGAGCCTTACATTTGACTAATAAATAAATTTTTAAAAACTTTTTCTGTCTCATCATTGTTTGAGATTCGATACAGTGTCGTTAGCAAACTTGAAAATTGAATTGGAGGGGAATTTGGCCACACAGTCATATATGTATAAAGAGTATAGTAGGGGGCTGAGAACACAACCCTGTGGGACACCGGTGCTCAGGATGATCGTGGAAGAGGTGTTGTTGCTCATCCTTACTGACTGTAGTCTGTGGTTTAGGAAGTTCAGGATCAGTCACAGAGGGAGGAGCTGAGGCCTAGGCCACAGAATTTGGAGATGAATTTTGTAGGAATGATGGTGTTGAAGGCTGAGCTGTAGTCAATAAATAAGAATCTGACATAGATGCCCTTGTTATCTCGGTGTTCCAGGGTTGAGTGCAGGGCCAGAAAAATGATGTCTGCTGTGGACCTGTTTTGGCAGTAGGCAAACTGTAGTGGATCCAGGCAGTCCGGGAGGCTGGAATTAATTCATGCCATGACTAATCCTTTGAAGCACTTTTTTCCTTTCAAAAGTGTTTTTTTACTGGGAAAGTGGAAGTGGGCTGTGGGGTAGTCTGGGAGTTTGAGTTTTTTTTATCTTAATATAAAAGTCACTTACTTTGGGAATCAACCTCGTTGTTGTGACCAGAGCAAGATTGAGAGGGAGAGATTCATGCTGAGGATAAGGCAGTTAGTGTTTGCTTATTTATTTATTTATTTATTCGTTAAGTTTAAGTTTTTCACAGGCTTTTTTCCTCTCAAAAGCTTTTTTTTCAGAAAGTGGAAGTGGTCACTGGCACAGAGTAAGGCTCTGTGGCTCAAAAGAGAAAGAGGGGGACTAGGAGAACCATAGTAGTGGGGGACGCAATAGTTAGATGTACAGACAGGCGGTTCTGTGGATGCAAACGAGACTCCAGGATGGTAGTCTGCCTCCCTGGTGCCGGGGTCCTGGAGCATCCTACGTGCTACTGAGGCTAGGAACAGGGAAATTGTACAACTGAACGCGTGGCTAAAGGACTGTTGCAGGAGGGAGAGTTTCAAATTCTGGGAAGTCTTCAAGAGAGGATGGCACTTGTACGAGAAGGATGGGTTACAACTTAACCGGAGGGGCACGAATATCCTGGCTGGCAGTTTTACTAAGGTGGTTCTAATGTGGCAGAAGGGTGGAGATCAAAACAATAGATCAATAGCGGCTAAAAGGGGACCTAATCGAAACATATAAGATGATTAGAGGTTTAGATAGGGTGGACAGTGATAGCCTTTTTCCTAGGATGGAAAAAGCTAGCACGAGGGGACACAGCTTTAAATTAAGGGGTGATAGTTATAGGACGGATATCAGAGGTAGGTTCTTTACCCAAAGGGTGTTCGGGAGTGGAATGCCCTGCCTGCAGCAGTTGTAGATGCGCCAAGTTTGGTGGCGTTTAAGAGGTTAGTTGATAAGTATATGGAAGAGAAGGGAATGGTTTAGTTTGGAGGGGCATTGCTTTTTGGTCGGCGCAACATCGAAGGCCGAAGGGCCTGTTCTGTGCTGTAATGTTCTATTCTATGCATAAAGGCTGGGGACAAGCTTGGGGCCAGGACGAGGCTATCTAAGAGGATTCTGGGGGAGGATGACCTCAGTGGGCCTGGAAGTCTGGAGTGCATCTGCTTCAATTCAAGGAGCATAATGGACAAGACAGACAAACTTAGAGCCTTAATGATTGCGCAGAACTTGGAAGCGATTGCAGTGATGGAGACTTGGTTAAATGAAGGACAGGACTGGCAGCTGAATATTCAGTTTTTAGGTGAGACAGAGGAGGGGCTAGAAGAGGTGGAGGAGTAGCAATACTGGTTAGGGAGCATATTATTGTGCTACAGAGAGTGGATAATTTAAAAGGGTCATGTAATGAGTCACTGTGGGTGGAGCTCAGAAACAGGAAGGGTGCCCTCACTATGCTGGGGTATAACTAGTCCTCCCAGCAGCCCACTGGAAGTTGAGGAACGGATATATAAGGAGATTCTGGACAAGTGCAGAAAGAATAGGGTTGTTGTAATGGGAGATTTTAATTTCCCTCATATAGACTGGAAATCGCTTAGGGCTGGGGGTCTGGATGGGGAGGAATTTATAGAATGTATCTAGGAAGGTTCTTTGGAACAATATGCTGATAGTCCAACTAGAGAGAGAGCTGTACTGGGGAATGAGCCCGGTCAGGTCATCAAAGTTTCGGTAGGGGAATATGTGGCAAATAGTGACCACAATTATGTAAACTTTAGGATAATAATGGAAAAAGCTGAGTGTTGTTCTATGGGGAAGGTGCTGAATTGGGGAGGCTAACTACTGCCGGATTAGACAGGATTTGGTGGCTACTGATTGGGAGAGGCTGTTTGAGGTGGTATGTGGGAGTCTTTTAAGAAGATAAGGCTGCAGGACAGGTATGTGCCTGTAAAAAGGAAGGATAGGAAAGGTAGGATTCAAGATCCATGGATAACCAGTGAAATTGTGGATCAAATAAAAAAGTAAAAAGAGGCGTTCATAAGGTCCCGGCAGCTAAAAACAGATGGAGCACTGGAGGAATGCAGAGAAAGTAGAAAAGATCTCAAACAGGGAGTTAGAAGGGGACGTGAAATGGAGGGCCGAAGGGCCTGTTCCTGTGCTGTATTGTACTTTGTTCTTTATAATGATGGATGTCAGAGCCATCAGATTCAGCAGAGTCAACACGGTTGTGCAAAGGAAATCCAGATTGACAAATGAGTTGAATGACAGTGTATTCAGAAGGTGCACTTTAAAGATCAAGAAGTCGCCACAAATTAAGAGTTTATGGTGTTGAGGTGCTCTATTAGCATGAATAGAGTAATTGTGGGGATAAATGGGCCACCTTCAGAGCAGCAAACCCATAACAAGCAGAATGCTGGACCCTGAACTATTTACAATCTTTATTAATGACTTAGATGAATTAGCCTGTTATCAAATATGTTGACTGTGTGAAGATAGAACATAGAACGCGACAGCATAAACAGACCCTTCGGCCCACAAGTTGTGCCGACCATATCTATACCTACCAGACCATAGAGCTATCTATGACTCCCAATCCTATTAAATCCCATGTACTCATCCAGAAGTCTCTTAAAAGACCCCAGCGAGTTCACCACCACCACTGACAGCAGCCGATTCTATTCACTCACCACCCTCTGAGTGAAAAACTTAACCCTAACATCTCCTTGACTGAATGGGTTATATGCCCAACTTTAGCGGCATTTCTCTCTTTATCACCGCATTTCTCTATCTAGAATCAGCATGAAACAGACATGCTTCATAGAAATGCGAATTGGGTTAGTGTGGAGATAAGTGCCAAATGCCTGAAGGCTCTCCACTTGAGATCCTTGGGGGGGTGGTTCTGCCTGAGACCAGTGAGGTGAAAGGACCTTCGCTGCCACTCTGCCAGAGATCAGTGGAGGGAAAGCAGGGAGGTCCGCTGTCAACCCAGCCTGAGATTGGTGGGGGAAAAGGAGAGGGTGGATCACTCTCCTTGAGGGGGGAAGAGGGAGGGGCCTGCAATTGGTCTGGGTGGTGGGGGGGTGAGTCACCTAATTACAGGAAGAATATTAATAAGGTTGAAAGAGTGCAGAGAAGGTTTACAAGGATGTTGCCTTGAGAAACTGAATTACAAAGAAAGGTTGAATAGGTTAGGACTTTATTCCCTGGAGTGTGGAAGAATGAGGGGAGATTTGATAGAGGTGTATAAAATTATGATGGGTATCGATAGAGTGAATGCAAGCAGGCTTTTTCCACTGAGGCGAGAGGATAAAAAAACTAGAAGGAATGGATTAAGGGTGAAGGGGGAAAATGTTGAAAGAGAATATTGGGAAGGAGGCCTCGCGCAGAGAGTGGTGGGAGTATGGAATGAGCTGCCAGGTGAAGTGGTGAATGCGAACTCACTTTTAACATTTAAGAAAAGCTTGGACAGGTACATGGATGAGAGGAGTGTGGAGGGATGTGGACCAGGTGCAGGTCAATGGGACTAGGCAGGAAAAAAAAGGGGGCAGGGTGTGGGCAGAGTGGGGAGTGGGCAGAGTGGGGGGAGGCTAGCGGGCTTGGAAATTTCAGTCCCAGGCCTGCTAATTCTATCTAAATTAGACTTAAATCATTATTTAAATAATTTGTGCAGCTCCCCACCGATTTCCAGCACGGAGGTGAACGCTGCTGGAAATCTGGTGCTGGGGGGACACTGTTGGGGCTGGATGCTGAGTGTGGATTTCGTGCATCAGGCACCACTTGAATCCCCCAGCCTGCTGCACTAATCACCCCCATGATGTTTCACGTGCTTGTCCAAATACTTTTTAAAGGTTGCAAGGTTTCCAACCTCCACTGTCTTCCCAGGTAGCACATTCCAGATTCCCATCACCTGTTGAAATTTTTGTCCTCAAATACCGTCTGAATCACTTGTCCCTTATCTTAAAACAATACCCCCTCATAGGAAGGCATATGGAGTCTTGGCTTTTATTGGTAGAGGGATTGAATTTCGGAGCCGCAACGTCATGTTGCAACTGTACAAAACTCTAGTGCGGCCGCACTTGGAGTATTGTGTGCAGTTCTGGTCCCGGCATTATAAGAAAGATGTGGAGGCATTGGAGAGGGTACAGAGGAGGTTTACCAGGATGTTGCCTGGTATGGAGGGCAGGTCTTATGAAGAGAGGCTGAGGGATTTGAGGTTGTTTCCGTTAGAAAGGAGGCGGCTAAGAGGGGACCTAATCGAAACATATAAGATGATTAGAGGTTTAGATAGGGTGGACAGTGATAGCCTTTTTCCTAGGATGGAGAAAGCTAGCACGAGGGGACACAGCTTTAAATTAAGGGGTGATAGTTATAGGACGGATATCAGAGGTAGGTTCTTTACCCAAGGGGTGGTTCGGGAGTGGAATGCCCTGCCTGCAGCAGTTGTAGATGCGCCAAGTTTGGTGGCGTTTAAAAGGTTAGTTGATAAGTATATGGAAGAGAAGGGAATGGTTTAGTTTGGAGGGGCATTGCTTTTTATATTGGTCGGCACAACATCGAAGGCCGAAGGGCCTGTTCTGTGCTGTAATGTTCTATGATTGACTCCTGAACGTTGGGGAGTATTGTAGTAGATAGGGAGGATGTGTTAGAAATTCTCGAGGGTTTGAAGTTGGATAAGTCCCCTGGGCCGGACGGGATTTACCCTAGGATTCTCTGGGAGGCAAGAGAGGAGATTGCAGAGCCTCTGGCTCTGATCGTCAGGTCCTCGTTGGTTACGGGTGTGGTTCCGGAGGACTGGAGGATGGCGAATGTGGTCCCATTGTTTAAGAAGGGGAAGAGAGACCTTCCTGGGAATTATAGGCCAGTGAGTCTTACTTCTGTGGTGGGCACGGTATTGGAGAGAATTATTAGGGATAGGATTTATAGTTATTTGGAGAGAAATGAATTGATTGGGGATAGTCAGCATGGTTTCGTGAAGGGTAGGTCATGCCTTACTAACCTCATTGAGTTTTTTGAGAAAGTGACCAGAGAGGTGGATGGGGGTAAGGCGGTTGATGTAGTCTATATGGACTTTAGTAAGGCTTTTGATAAGGTGGCCCATGGAAGACTTCTACAGAAAATGCAGATGTGTGGAATAGAGGGTGATTTTGCTAATTGGATTAGGAATTGGCTGGCAGATAGAAGACAGAGGGTGGTGGTTGATGGGAGATATTCATCGTGGAGTTCGGTGACAAGTGGTGTGCCTCAGGGTTCTGTTTTGGGGCCCCTGCTGTTTGTAATTTTTATAAATGATCTGGATGAGGGTATTGAGGGATGGATCAGTAAATTTGCAGATGATACTAAAGTTGGTGGTGTGGTAGATAGTGAAGAGGGGTGTTTTAGTTTACAGAGTGACTTGACAAGTTGCAGAGCTGGGCCGAGAGGTGGCAAATGGAGTTTAATGTGGAAAAGTGTGAGGTAATGCACTTTGGCAGGAACAATAAATGTGTAGATTATAGGGCTAATGGTAGGGCTCTTAATAGTGTTGAGGAACAGAAGGATCTTGGTGTATGTGTCAATAGATCCTGAAAGTAGGCAGTCAAGTGGATAAAGTTGTTAAGAAGGCATATGGAGTCTTAGCTTTTATTGGTAGGGGGATTGAATTTAGGATCCGCAGCATCATGTTGCAACTGTACAAAACTCTAGTGCGGCCGCACTTGGAGTATTGTGTGCAGTTCTGGTCCCCACATTATAAGAAAGATGTGGAGGCATTGGATAGGGTACAGAGGAGGTTTACCAGGATGTTGCCTGGTATGGAGGGCAGGTCTTATGAGGAGAGGCTGAGGGATTTGAGGTTGTTTTCGTTAGAAAGAGGGCGGCTAAGAGGAGACCTTATTGAAACATATAAGATGATTAGAGGTTTAGATAGGGTGGACAGTGATAGCCTTTTTCCTAGGATGGAGAAAGCTAGCACGAGGGGACACAGCTTTAAATTAAGGGGTATGAGTTATAGGACGTATATCAGAGGTAGGTTCTTTACTCAAAGAGTGATTAGGGAGTGGAATGCCTGCCTGCAGCTGTTGTAGATGCGCCAAGTTTGGTGGCGTTTAAGAGGTTAATTGATAAGTATATGGAAGAGAAGGGAATGGTTTAGTTTAGAGGGGCATTGCTTTTTATTTTGGTCGGCACAACATCGAAGGCCGAAGGGCCTGTTCTGTGCTGTATTGTTCTATGTTCTATGTTCTATGAACCAGGGGAACAGCTGTTTCCTGTTCATCTTGTCCATGCCTCACCTCCCCCCCTTCCCCTGTCGTCTTTGCTATAAAGAAAATAATCCAAGCTCATGCGCTCTCTCCTTTAGCTCAAGTGCTCTATCCCAGGCAACATCCTGGTGAACCTCCTCTGTACCCCCAAAGTGAGATGACTAGAACAGTACTCCAGCTTACAGACTAACCAACTGTTTATAAGCTCCAACATTACTTCCTTTTTCTTACACTCTGGGTTATGACTGATAAAAGCAAGTGTCCTATATGTCTTCTTAACTATCCTATTCACCTGCTCTGCCACCTTCAGGGATCTGTGAATAAGTAAAACAAAGAAACAAAACAGCACGGGAAACAGGCCCTTTGGCCCAACGAGCCCGCGCCGCCACCCCAACGTTCCCACCTCTACCCGCGATCCCTGTCCATGTTTATAGATCTATGGATTAAAAACCAAATTTGAGACAATTTAGGGAGAATTTGTTTGGCCAATTAGCCTAAGAGCACATCTTTGGGATGTGGGAGGAAACCGGAGCACCCGGAGAAAACCCACGCAAGCACGGGGAGAATGCGCAAACTCCCACAGACACAGGCCCCAAATCCGTGTATCTGCACAGCACAGCGATAGACTAGCTTGACAAATGGTCCAGGTCAAGCGTACACTAACGACGTGAAGCACTAGGATACTCTCAAAAGATCCAAGAGCAGCCCTCTCACGACCCATCGCGTGTATGCCCCTCGTTAGACAACAAGGTGGACCAAAGCACCTGTAGGATAAAAACAAGTACATCAATATCATCATCTATTTACACACTTCCCAGGGACTCTCAAGGCTCCTGATCCCTATTTTAAATCAGTTTTCTATACCCCTCCATTCTCATTCTGTTCATGTGCCCATCTAAGTATTTCTTAAATAACTCCAGAGTACCTGCCTCCACCACTTCACTTGGCAGCGCATTCCATACCACCACCACCCTCTGTGTGAAAAAAACTCCCTCTATCATCCAAATTATGCCTTACCCCCCTCACCCTGAGTCCGTGACCCCTCGTGCTACTTGAGTCCACCCTAGGAAAAAGCTTAACCCTGTTTACTCTATCTATCCCCTTCATAATCTTGTACACCTCTGTTAGATCTCCTCTAAGTCTACGTCTTTCTAAGGAAAACAGTCCCAATTTGCCTAATCTCTCCTCGGAACGTCTGAGTTACATACCAGGCAGCATCCTGGTAAACCTCCTCTGCACTCTCTCCAGAGTCTGCACATCCTTCCGGTAGTAAGGCGACCAGAACTGGACGCAGTATTCCAAATGAGGTCTAACCAACGTTTTATACAACTGCAACATTAAAGGCCAGCTCTTGTACTCTATACCCTTCCTATAAAGGCTAGCATACTATATGCTTTCTTCACAACCTTCTCCACTTGCTCTGCCACCTTCAGAGACTTGTTCACCTGTATCCCCAGGTCCCCCTGCGTTTCTATACTCTTATTAGGTCTACCCTTTATCATATACCTTCCCCCTACATTCTTTCTCCCGAAATGCATCACCTCACGCGGATAAATGTGTAGTGGTCCATTTTGGCAGGAATAATGGGATGAAGGAGTACAATATAAGGGGAAGGAGTCTTAGCTGTGTTGTAGAGCAGAAAGATCTTGGGATCCGGGTCCATAGGACTCTTAAATCGGCCTCGCAGGTGGAGGAAGTGGTCAAGAAGGTGTATGGTGTACTGGCCTTCATTAATCGAGGAATTGAGCTTAGGAGTCAGGAGGTAATGATGCAGCTCTATAAGTCCCTTGTCAGACCCAACTTGGAGTATTGTGCGCAGTTCTGGTCGCCTCACTATAGGAAGGATGTAGAGGCTATTGAGAGAGTTCAGAGGAGATTTACAAGGATGCTGCCTGGATTGGGAGGCAGGCCTTATGAAGATAGGTTGAGGGAGCTGGGACTCCTCTCACTGGAGAGACGTAGGTTGAGAGGCGACCTGATAGAGGTTTATAAAATGTTGAGAGGAATAGATATGGTGGACTCTCAGAGACTATTTCCCCGAGCTGAAATGGTCACTACGAGAGGACACAGATTTAAGGTGCAGGGAAGCAAATACAGAGGGGATGTTAGGGTTAAGTTTTTCACTCGGAGAGTGGTGAGTGAATGGAATCGGCTGCCGTTGGAGGTGGTTGAGGCAAACTCGCTGGGGTCTTTTAAGAGACTTCTGGATGAGTATATGGAAACGAATGGGATAGGGAGCTATAGATAGGTCTGTGGATTGGTAGATGTGATCGGCTCTACTTGTGGGCCGAAGGGCCTGTTTGTACTGTATTGTTCTATGTTCTCACATTTATCAGGATTGAATTCCATCTGCCATCTTCTGCCCAAGCTACCAGCCTACCTATGTCCTGCTGCATCGCCTGACAATGCTCCTCACTATCCGCAAGTCCAGCCATCTTTGTATCGTCTGCAAACTTGCTGATCACTCCACTTACTCCCTCTTCCAAGTCATTTATATATATTACAAATAGAAGAGGTCCCAGTACCGAGCCCTGCGGCACACCACTAGTGACCGATCTCCAGCTAGAGAAGCACCCTTCCACTATTACTCTCTGTCTCCTATTACCAAGCCAGTTACTTATCCATCTAGTTACCTGTCCGTATATCCCATTAGCCTTGACCTTCTCAACTTACCTCCCATGAGGGACTTTGTCAAATGCCTTACTAAAATCCATATAGACGATATCAACGGCTCGCCCTTCGTCCACCGTTTTCGTCACCTCCTCAAAAAATTCTACCAGATTTGTAAGGCACGACCTCCCCTTAACAAATCCATGCTGCGTATCCCTAATTGCCTATACGTCCTATCTGTAAGAATCCCCTCCAACAGCTTCCCTACCACTGACGTCAAACTCAGCGGCCAAGTACCCCAGGATCCATCTGTCTATCTCAGCTTCCTAGTGTCCTGCCATTCATTAAATGCTCCCTTGTTTTATCACTTTTGCCAAAGTGTATCACATCGCACTTACCAGGGGACCAGCTGTCTCTGCTCTGCCGTCTGACCATGTGGGACTTTGTCAGATGCTTTATGAAAATCCATATAAACTGCATCAACTGTCCCATAAGAGTGGCACAGTGATTAGCACTGCTATCTCACAGCACTAGGGACCCAAGTTCGATTCCTGGTTTGGGTCACTATCTTGTGGAGTTTGCACATTCCCTTCGTATCTGGTGGGTTTCCTCCGAATAGTCCAGTTTCTTCCTACATTCAAAGAATGTGCGGATTATGTTGATTGGTCATGCTAAATTGCCCCTTAGTGACAGGAGACTATCAGGGTAAATACACGGAATTATGGGGATAGGGTCTGTGTAGGATTGTGATTGGTGCAGACTCGATGGGCCAAATGGCCTCCTGCACTGTAAGGATTCTATGAATTGCATTCCCTTCTCTGCACACTCGATCACGTTTTTGAAAAATTCTGTCACGTTTGTTGGGCATCACCTCCCTCTGAGACAGCCATGCTGACTATACTCCATTAACCCTTGCCTCTCCAAGTGGATATTAATTCTCTTCTTCAGAATTTTCTGCAGTAGCTTCCCTACCACTGATGTGGGATGCACTGGTTCATCTCTACCACCCTTCTCGAAAAGTGGAATCACATTAGCCATCCCCCAGTTCTCTGCTACTTCTCCTGTGGCCAGAGAGAAAAAATTTGTGCCAGAGCCCCTGCAATTTTCTGTCTCGCCTCCCATAGCAACCTGGGATGCATTTCATCTGGGCCCGGGGATTTGTCCACTTCTAAGCCTATTGGAGCCGATCATACCTTTCCATTTCCTTTGTCAAACTCACAGTCCTTTTCTTTTGAATTCTGTATCTACATTCTCTTTTTCCAGAGTGAAAATTGAAGCATTTATTTAAGTCATCCAGTGATCTGTGGCTTCACATACTGATTACCCTTTTTTTCTCTAATGGACACTAGTCTTTTCCTGGTCTTCTCTTTAATGTTTATAGAAAATTTCTTCCTAAACTTGTTCTTAAGTCCTATTTAAGAACATAAGAACATAAGAAATAGGAGCAGGAATTGGCCATCCAGCCCCTCAAGCCTGCCCCGCCATTCAATAAGATCGTGGCTGATCTGAAGTGGATCAGTTCCACCTACCCGCCTGCTCCCCGTAATCCTTAATTCCCTTATCTATTAGAAATCTATCCATCCATGACTTAAATGTATTCAACGTGGTAGCCTTCACCACTTCAATGAACAGAGATTTCTAGAGATTTGCCACCCTCTGAGTGAAGAAGTTCCACCTCAACTCTGTTCTAAACTGCCCCCCCACACCTAATTTTGAGGCTGTGCCCTCTAGTTCTATTTTCTTTTCTAAGCAGAAAGAATCTCTCTACCTCTACCCTATCTAGTCCCTTCATTATCTTGTAAATCTCTATAAGATCCCCCCTCAGCCTTCTAAACTCCAATAAGTACAGACCCAGTCTATTCAATCTCTCTTCATAAGCTAACCCCCCTCATCTCCGGTATCAGCCTGGTGAACCTTCTCTGTACTCCCTCCAAGGCTAATATATCCTTTCGCAAATAAGGGAACCAAAACTGCACACAGTACTCCAGTTGCGGCCTCACCAGTGCCCTGTACAGATGCAGCAAGACCTCCCTGCTTTTATATTCTATCCCCCTCGCTATAAAGGCCAACATTCCACTCACCTTCTTGATCACCTGCTGCACCTACAGACTCAGTTTTTGCGATTCGTGCACAAGCAGAGCAGAGGGATCTTGGGGTACAAGTACATAGCTCTTTGAAAGTTGGCACCCAGGTTGACAAAGTTGTTAAGAAGGTGTATGGTGTGTTAGCTTTTATTGGTAGAGGGATTGAATTTAGGAGCCGTGAGGTTATGTTACAACTGTACAAAACTCTGGTGCGGCTGCACTTGGAGTATTCTGGTCGCCGCATTATAAGAAAGATGTGGAAGCATTGGAAAGGGTGCAGAGGAGGTTTACCAGGATGTTGCCTGGAATGGTGGGAAGGCCTTATGAGGAAAGGCTGAGGGACCTGAGGTTATTTTCATTAGAGAGAAGAAGGTTACGCGGTGACCTAATTGAGGCGTATAAGATGACCAAAGGACTGGATAGGGTGGATAGTGAGAGCCTTTTTCCTCGGATGGTGATGACCAACACGAGGCGACATAACTTTAAATTAAGAGGTGGTAGTTATAGGACGGATGTCAGAGGCAGGTTCTTTACACAGAGGGTGGTGAGGGCGTGGAATACCTTGCCTGCAGCGGTTGTGGACTCACCTACTTTGGGGGCATTCAAATGGTCAGTGGATAGGCATATGGATGATATTGGAATAGTTTAGGTTAGAGAGTCCACTGGCCGGCGCAACATCGAGGGCCGAAGGGCCTGTACTGCGCTGTTATGTTCTATGTTCTATGTTCAAGGACCCCCAGATCCCTCTGCACAGTAGCATGCTGCAACTTTTCACCATTTCAGTAATATTCTGTCCTACTATTATTTCTTCTGAAGTGGATACTTCATATTTGCTAACATTATATTCCATCTGCCATATCCTCACCCACTCACTCAGCCTATCCAAATCTCTGTGCAGACTTTCCACACCTTCCACACAATTCGCTTTTCCACTCATCTTCGTGTCAACAGCAAATTTTGTCAGCCCCCTCCTCCAGATCGTCTATGTATACAGTAAACAGTTGAGGCCCCAGCAGTGATCCCTGTGGCACGCCACTAGTCACCGACTGCCAACCAGAAAAACACCATTTATTCATGCTCCCTTTTTGCTCTTCTAATTGCTCTCTTAAGTCCCCTTTTGCACTTCCTACTTTCCTGTAGAGCCGTAACTGCATTGCTTCCTTTGGACTTTTTGAGTGTCCCCCATTGCTCCACTGTATACTTAATGCAAGGAGTTGTTCCCTGTCAACTTTGGCCAAATCCTGCTTTATTTTTAAAAAATCTGCCTTCCCTCAATACAAAGCGTCTTTTTGCAGGCCATCTTTCTTCTCGTCCATAACAAACTTGAATTGTACAGTGTTGTGGTCACTATTGCTAAAATGCTCTTCTACTGTTACATTTATCACTTATCTGACTTCATTCCTGAGGACCTGTTCCATTCCTACTTGGGCCTTCTACATACTGATACAAAAAACTCCCCTAGCGTTCCAAGTTTACCTTCTAAATCTTTTATACTGTGACTATCCCAATTTATGTCATGATATGGAGTTGTCAGCATTGGACTGGGATAGTCACTGTAAATAGTCTCACAACATCAGGGTAAAGTCCAATAGATTTATTTGGTAGCACAAGCTTTCGGAGCGCTGCCTCTTCATCAGGTGAGTGCAGGATTTGGTTCACAAACAGGACCTACATAGACACAAATTCAACTACAAGATAATGGGTGGAATGCAAGCCTGAACAGATAATTAAGTCTGTACATGCAGGCAATGTGAGTGGAGAGAGGGTTAAGCACAGATTAAAGAGGTGTGTATTGTCTTCAGCCAGGACAGTTAGTGAGATTTTGCAAGTCCAAAGAAATCATGGGGGTTACAGATAGTGTGGCATGAACGTAAGATCCTGGTCAAGGCCGTCCTCATGTGTGCAGAACTTGACTATCAGTTTCTGCTCAGCGATTCTGCATTGCTGTGTGTCGTGAAGACCGCCCTGGAGAATGCTTCTCCAAAGATCAGAGGCCGAATGCCGTGACTGCTGAAGTGATACCCCAACAGGAACACTCCTGTCTGGTGGTTGTCGAGTGGTGTCCATCTCCCCAATGCCTCGTCACATCCTTTCCTGCAGCGTATCAATAACCAATGCTGGCCGAGTCACAAGAGTATGTACCGTGTACCTGGTGGATGGTGTTCTGACACGAGCTGATGGCATCCATGTCGATGATCCAGCACATCTTGCAGAGGTTGCTGTGGTGAGGTTGTGTGGTGTCATGATCACTGATCTCCTGAAGGCTGGATAGTTTGCTATGTATTATGGTCTGTTTGAGGTTGTGTGATTGTTTAAAGGCAACTAGTGAGAGTGTAGGGATGATTCTGGCGAGACATGCGTCTTCATCAATGACATGTTGAAGACTCTAGAGAAGATGTCGTAGCTTCTCCAGAAATCCTGGATGACGAAGAGTACTCTGTCCACCGTGTCCCGTTTTTGTCTTCTGAGGAGGTTGGTGCAGTTTTTCACTATGGAGTATCAGAAGTATCAATCTTTTGAATTGAGTGCCATATTCTGTTCTTACGAGGACATCTTTCAGAGTCTGTAGGTGTCTTGCGATTCTCCTCATCTGAGCAGATCCTATATATACAATATGCGTCTTTAATGTGTTTTGGGTGAAGCTGAAGAAGTGAAGCATCGTGTGGTTATTCATGGGCCAATTTATGTTAGGGAATATAAACATGTATAGGTATAGATATGTTGAGTAAATGGACAAAATTTGGCAGATGTATTATATATGTGGGAAAGTGTGTGCTTGCCCACCTGGCAAGAAGAATAGGAAAAGAGAATATTATTTAAAAGGAGAGACTGTGAAGAATGCTGTAGTACAGAGGGATCTGGGCTTCCTTGTACATGAACCATAAAAAATCAACAAGCACGTAAAGCAAGGAACAAAATGTTGACCTTTATTGCAGACGGAATTGAGTATAAAAATAATCAAAGTCTTGCTGCAGCTGTACATTGGTGAGACCACACCCGGAGTACTGTAAACAGTTTGGTCAACTTAAGGAAAAATATATTTGTATTGGAAGTAGTTCAGAGAAGCTTCCCAATGCTGATTCTGAGGATGAGGGAATGTGGAACGATTGAATGGATTGAGCCTATAATTATTGGTGGTTAGAAGGATGAGGTAATCTTTTCATTATAAAATTTCGAGGAGGCTTATCAGGAATGTTTCTCCTCAGAATTTGCTGATGACGCCACTATTGTGGGTCGAATCTCAAACAATGATGAAACAGAGTAGAGGAATGAGATAGAGAGTCTGGTGAAACGGTGCGGTGATAATAATCTGTTCCTCAGTGTCAACAAAGTAAAGGAGATCGTCATCGACTTCAGGAAGTTTAATGAGAACATGCCCCTGTCTACATCAATGGGGATGAAGTAGAAATACTCAAGAGCTTCAAGTTTTTAATTGTCCAGATTACCAACTGAGCTGGGGGGACCGAACCCTCCTCCTCCTCCTCCTCCCTCTCTCTCTCTCTCTCTCTCTCTCCTCCTTCCTCTCTCTCTCTCTCTCTCTCTCTCTCTCTCTCTCTCTCTCTTCCCCCCCCCCCCCCCCCATGTTGACACTATAACTAAGAAAGCCCACCAATGCCTCCACTTTCTCAGAAATCAAAGGACATTTGGCATGTCAGCTACAACTCTCACTAACTTTTACAGATGCATGACAAGAAGCATCCTTTCTGGTTGTATGTAATTTTTATAAATGATCTGGACGAGGGTATTGAAGGATGGATTAGTAAATTTGCAGATGACACTAAAGTCGGTGGAGTGGTAGATAGTGAAGAGGGGTGTTATAGTTTGCAGAGAGACTTGGACAAGTTGCAGAGCTGGGCCGAGAGGTGGCAAATGGAGTTTAATGTGGAAAAGTGTGAGGTAATGCACTATGGCAGGAATAATAAATGTGTAGAGTATAGGGCTAATGGTAGGATTCTTAGTAGTCTTGATGAACAGAGGGATCTTGGTGTGTATGTGCATAGATCCCTGAAAGTAGGCAGTCAAGTCGATAAGGTTGTTAAGAAGGCATATGGAGTCTTAGCTTTTATTGGTAGGGGGATTGAATTTCGGAGCCGCAACGTCATGTTGCAACTGTACAAAACTCTAGTGCGGCCGCACTTGGAGTATTGTGTGCAGTTCTGGTCCCCACATTATAAGAAAGATGTGGAGGCATTGGAGAGGGTACAGAGGAGGTTTACCAGGATGTTGCCTGGTATGGAGGGCAGGTCTTATGAAGAGAGGTTGAGGGATTTGAGGTTGTTTTCGTTAGAAAGGAGGCGGCTAAGAGGGGACCTTATTGAAACATATAAGATGATTAGAGGTTTAGATAGGGTGGACAGTGATAGCCTTTTTCCTAGGATGGAGAAAGCTAGCACGAGGGGACACAGCTTTAAATTAAGGGGTGATAGTTATAGGACGGATATCAGAGGCAGGTTCTTTACCCAAAGGGTGGTTCGGGAGTGGAATGCCCTGCCTGCAGCAGTTGTAGATGCGCCAAGTTTGGTGGCGTTTAAGAGGTTAGTTGATAAGTATATGGAAGAGAAGGGAATGGTTTAGTTTGGAGGGGCATTGCTTTTTATATTGGTCGGCGCAACATCGAAGGCCGAAGGGCCTGTTCTGTGCTGTAATGTTCTATGTTCTATGTTCTATGTTCTATGTTGTATGTTCTATGTATCACAGCTTCATATGGCTCCTGCTCTGCCCAAGACTGCAAGAAACTACAAAAGGTTGTGAATATAGCCCAATCCATTGGGCAAATCGACCTCCCATCCGTTGACTCTGCCTACACTTCCTGCTGCTTCGGAAAAGCAGCCAGCATAATTAAGGACCACACAGTCCAGACATTCTCTCTTCCATCTTCTTCCTTTGGGAAAAAATACAAAAGTCAGAGTTCATGTATCAACCGACTCAAGAACAGCTTCTTCCCTGCTGCCACTTCACTTCTGAATGGACCTACCTTGCATTAAGTTGATCTTTCTCTACAGCCTAGCTATGATGTAACACTACATTCTGCACTTTGTCGTTTCCTTGTCTGTATAGCGCACAAGAAACAATATACAATGTCACGGTATACTAATACATGTGACAATAATAAATCAAATCAAAGAATCTAGAAAGAAGGGGTTTCCCATTTAAGACAGAGGTGAGGAAGAATTTTCCTGAGTTGTAAACTTCCCAAAGTGGAAGCTGCAGTGGAGCCTGGTCAGTGATCATATTCAAAGCTGTGTAAGACAGATCTCAAAGGGTGTCCAGGATTATGTGGCGCAGACAGGAAAGTGGAGTTAAGCCACAAACAGATCAGTCACACGGTGGTTAGCACTGCTGCCTTACAGCACCAGGGACCTGGGTTCTATTCCCGGCTTGTGTCACTGCCAGTGTGGAGTTTGCATGTTCATCCCATGTTTGCAGAGATTTCCCCAGGATGCTCTGGTTCCCTCCCACAGCCTCAAAGACATGCTGGTTAGGTGCATTAGCCATGCTAACTTCTCCTTCAGTGTACCCAAACAGGCGCCAGAGTGTGGTGACTAGGGCATTTTCACAGTAACTTCATTGCAGTGTTAATGTAAGCCTACTTGTGATACTAATAAAATAATAAAAAGTCAAGGGCAACGATTCTCCCAAAAAGTGTCAAATAGACACTGGAGCAAATCCCGCTTTTTTGTTTAGAGTTTCAAAATGAATTTCTCACACTCTGTGCACTGCGTTAGCGTTAGGGGCAGAGCATCCTGCTGGAGAGGCTGACAGCATAGCACTGAGCAGGCCACTGTGTGCACCGATCTGTCAGCATGAGAACGGCACACGCACTGTAGCCCCACACTGCCAGTGTCCCGATTGCTAGCCAGCTCAATCCCCCAAATACACCCAGGCTGGCCTCGACCATTACCAAGAGGCTCACTCCCAACTTCCTCACTCACACCCTCCCTCACTCCCAACTTCCTGGGGATTCTCGATGGTCCCACTCCACTCCGGCAGAGTCAGGCCACCAGTTTCCTACAAGTGGGGAACTATTGTAAACCCTGCTGGACTGAAATATTCTTGGCGGAGGGAGGGGTGGCTAAAGGGCTTGGAGACTTTTGTTCTGGGCCTGTTAAATATGTTCACATAATCATTTATGTAAATTACACAGCTCCATGCCGACTTCTGGCACGGAACTGATGGTGCCAGAAATCCAACTGCTGGAGACTTGCAGAAGCTGAGACAGCAGCAGAGAGCCCGTTAAATGGCCTCTCCTTGAGTCTCCTGGCCCGCTGCCCTGCATTGCCCCCATGATCTTATTGAATGGTGGAGCAGGTTTGAGGGTCAAATGACCCATTCCTCCGTTTCCTGCATCCAAAAGACAAACAACTTAAATTATCCATTTATTTCAATTCATGTATAAATCATAGAGTCATAGAGGTTTACAGCATAGAAACAGGCCCTTCGGCCCAACTTGTCCATGCAGCCCTTTTGTTTGAAACCTCTAAGCTAATCTCAATTGCCCGCATTTGGCCCATATCCCTCTATACTCATCGTACCCATGTAACTATCTAAATGCTTTTTAAAAGATAAAATTATTACCTGCCTCTATTACTACCTCTGGCAGCTTGTTCCAGACACCCTGTGTGTGAAAAAATTGCCCCTATGGACACTTGTATCTCTCCCCTCTCACCTTCAACCTATACCCTCTAGTTTTAGACTCCTCTACCTTTGGGAAAGATACCTTTCTACCTTGTCTAAACCCCTCATTATTTTATAAACCTCTATAAGGTCACTCTGCAGCCTCCTACGTTCCAGAGAAAAAAGTCCCAGGCTATCCAGCCTCTCCTTATAACTCAATCCATCAAGCCCCAGTAGCATCCTAGTAAATCTTTCTAGTTTAATAATATCCTTTCTATAATAGGGTGACCAGAATTGCACACAGTAGTCCAGGTGTGGCCTTAACAATGTCTTGTACAACTTTAACAAGACGTCCCAGCTCCTGTACTCAATGTTCTGACTGATGAAACCAAGCATGCCGAAGGTCTTCTTCACCACTCTGTCCACCTATGACTCCACTTTCAAAAAGCTATGAACATGTGCCCCTAGATCTCTTTGTTCTGTAACTCTTCCCAACATCTCACCATTAACTGAGTAAGTCCTGCCTGGTTCAGTCTACCAAATGCATCATCTTGCATTTGTCTAAATTAAACTCCATCTGCCATTCATCAGCCCACTGGCCTCAATTGATAAAGACCCCATTGCAATTGGAGATAACCTTCCCCACTGTCTA
Organism: Sphyrna mokarran; assembly: GCA_024679065.1. Taxonomy (NCBI): domain Eukaryota; kingdom Metazoa; phylum Chordata; class Chondrichthyes; order Carcharhiniformes; family Carcharhinidae; genus Sphyrna; species Sphyrna mokarran. Next base: position 646,783 of record JAGIQG010000019.1, read on the forward strand.
CTCTGCCACCGTGCCACCAATCCTAGTGTCATCTGCAAATTTACTAACCACTCTCCCTATATTCTCATGCAAATCATTAATATAAATGATAAATAAGAGTGGGCCCAGCACTGATCCCTGACACTGCTGGTCATAAATATTGAAACATCTGATTTCCAATTCTTTCAATTGAGGGAAATGATCGTATATTGGTGCCATAAAAATATATTTGTCTATTTTAATTAATTATTCCTCTGTGAAATGCATGTGACTTATTTTTGCATGGCAAGAACAAGAGAGTGCGATTCACTTTGAGGCAACAAGCGCCTGATGCTAACATGTAATGCTAAAGAACAGTGCATTTGAGCTTTCTCTGAAAGATGATGTAGTTTTTTCTGTGGTTTACATTATATTCATAGAAGAATGAAGACCATATGCAACTGTTTTGTTAGTTGTAGAAATGTATGACCAAATACAATTAGTACAGCGGAATCTCGATTTTACGTGCCGTGTTTAGTGCGAAATCAGATATGACGTCATATTCTTTTTTTTGCTGTTTCCAGCTTAGTGATTTAGCACGACCCCGATAACATTCACGATAATGTTTTATGGACCCCAACCATCGCTTAACAACAGTGCTGCATTGTACTATTATTTGGAAAGTCTTATGGATACATTACTCTTTCTGAAATTTTGGAGTTTACCTTCTATATCAATAAAATTGTTGACTGCAGGTTATGAGGCATTAAGGCACTTCACAAATCCTCTGAGATAATCTATTATATTGTATTTACACAAATGTTTATACTGCCGGAAGTTCCTCATCTGTGTGCTTTTTATTTTTGCAGAATGAAATGAGTATTGCAACACAGCAACTATCCAAACAGCTTCTTGCATATGAGAAACAGGTGAGAACATGGTGTGGGTTTTTATTTTAATACTTCTTTCGTGGCTTTTTAAAGCAGCTTGAGCTGGTCTGTAGATTAGTTTAACAGCAGAAAAATTCAGTTAAAAACTTAGGTATTTAAAGTAGTAATCCCAATCTATGAGTAAATGGATCATCTCACTAAATGCTTGCTAACTGATTAACTGTAAAGGATGGTGAGTATAATTCAATGGGGGCTGCACTCACAGACACATTAACAAATGGCACTGCCTCACTGTTCATTGAGCACCTGTCTATTAAAACATACTGACACTGAGTGAGGCACCATTTACCTGTGATCCAAATAACATTTCCTGTGCATGTGTCTTTTCCCATATTCGATGTTTTTTCAAACTTTGGAGCATCCTTTTCAATTTGCCATCATGGCTCTGTCTGTTTGGAGCTGAAATAACTATGTTATTCAAATCACACATGACTTCTTTGCAAATTTTGATTAATCACTCCTTAGTAAATTCTGGGGATTGAAGAAACACCACATGGCAGCCTACGAAACTGAAATTGACCCATGTATCTTTTAAAAGTCAGGTGTGACTTTCATTCATCATCTAACTCAAATTGTAGATAGGCATTTGTCAGATTTAACTTTGAAAAAATCTGGTTCCTGACAGCATTCTCTGTGTTTGGTAAAGTATGAGGTGGATTATACTGATTTACGGGTTACCTTATAACCACCACTAATTCTTACATTACCATCTGGTTTGGTCTTATCAGAATGAGAGGAGGCCAATTATGTTGTTCTAACTTGGAGAGAATGTTCTCAGTCTCCAGTGCTCACTATACCTATCTCCTTCAGAGCATAGGGTAATGGACAAGACCGGCAATAAACTGAACCCATTTGCTGGCTTTATACAAATGCTAGAAGATCTCAGCGGATCTGATAAAGGGTCATCCAGACCTGAAACGTTAGCTCTGTTCTCTCTCCATAAATACTGTCAGACCTGCTAAGATTTTCCAGCATTTTCTGCTTTTTCAGATTCCAGCAGTATTTTACCTTCATTGTTCTCTGGGACAGAGTGTTTGGAAGTGCTGGTGGCTGAGTGCGAATTTTTCAGGTTGCTTTTTTTTTGCTCTCTCTGTTTTTGAGTGCTTTTTGCTGCTGTAGTTAGGCCTGGGTCTAGCTGGGAAGGGAACAGGGGAGTATAAAAGGAAAGTGGCAGTAGACAGCGGGCAGCATCGGGAGTGGGCAGCGGAGTGAGTAGGGAAGCAGAGTGAGATACAAGGGCTTTGGCTCGTGGGGCTTGGGCGAGAGCAGGCTTAGGCACAGTGTGCTACTGGTTTTCCAGTTGCATTCATACCTCCAAAGGTGTTCAGGACAATGGCAGGGATTAAGGGAAGACAGTGTCATATGTGGGAGTTCCTGGAGGCAAGACCTCTCCTGAAAGTCCACGTATGCGTAGAACATAGAACATTACAGCGCAGAACAGGCCCTTCGCAGCCTCGTTGTTGGACCGACCAATTAAGAAAAAATAATGACCCTCTAACCTAAACCATTCCCTTTTCATCCATAAACTTATCTACTAACCTCTTAAACACCACCAAACTTGGCGCATCTACAACTGCAGCAGGCAGGTTATTCATACCCCACCACCCTCTGGGTAAAGAACCTACCTCTGACATCCGTCCTATAACTACCACCCCTTAATTTAAAGCTATGTCCCCTCGTGCTAGCTTTCTCCATCCTAGGAAAAAGGCTATCACTGTCCACCCTATCTAAACCTCTAATCATCTTATATGTTTCAATAAGGTTTCCTCTTAGCCGCTTTCTTTCTAACGAAAACAACCTCAAATCCCTCAGCCTCTCCTCATAAGACCTGCCCTCCATACCAGGCAACATCCTGGTAAACCACCTCTGTACCCTCTCCAATGCCTCCACATCTTTCTTATAATGTGGGGACCAGAACTGCACACAATGCTCCAAGTGCGGCCGCACTAGAGTTTTGTACAGTTGCAACATGACGTTGCGGCTCCGAAATTCAATCCCCCTACCAATAAAAGCTAAGACTCCATATGCCTTCTTAACAACCTTATCGACTTGATTGCCAACTTTCAGGGATCTCTGCACATATACACCAAGATCCCTCTGTTCATCAACACTATTAAGAGTCCTACCATTAGCCCTATACTCTACACATTTTTTATTCCTGCCAAAGTGAATTACCTCACACTTTTCCACATTAAACTCCATTTGCCACCTCTTGGCACAGCTCTGCAACTTGTCCAAGTCTCTCTGCAAACTATAACACCCCTCTTCACTATCTACCACTCCTCCGACTTGGGTGTCATCCGCAAATTTACTAATCCATCCTTCAATACCCTCATCCAGATCATTTATAAAAATTACAAACAGCAGGGGCCCCAAAACAGATCCCTGAGGTACACCGCTTGTAACTGAACTCCATGATGAATAATTTCCATCAACCACCACCCTCTGTCTTCTATCTGCTAGCCAATTCCTAATCCAATTAGCTAAATCACCCTCTATCCCATACATCTGCATTTTCTGCAGAAGCCTTCCATGGGCCACCTTATCGAACGCCTTACTAAAGTCCATATATACCACATCAACTGCCTTACCCCATCCACCTCTTTGGTCACTTTTTCAAAAAACTCAATAATGTTAGTAAGGCACGACCTACCCTTCACAAAACCATGCTGACTATCCCCAATCAATTCATTTCTCTCTAAATAACTATAAATCCTATCCATAATAATTCTCTCCAATACTTTGCCCACAACAGAAGTAAGACTCACCGGCCTATAATTCCCCGGAAAGTCTCTCTTCCCCTTCTTGAACAATGGGACCACATTCGCTATCCTCCAGTCTTCCGGCACTATACCAGTAACCAACGACGACCTGAAGATCAGAGCCAGAGGCTCTGCAATCGCCTCTCTTGCCTCCCAGAGAATCCGAGGGTAAATCCCGTCCGGCCCAAGGGACTTATCTATTTTCAAACCCTCAAGAATATCTAACACCTCCTCCTTATCTACTTCAATACTTTCCAGCTTACAACCCTGTATCCCAGTGTTCTCCACAACTACATTTACGTCTCCCTGCGTGAATACCGAAGAGAAATATTTGTTCAGTGCCTCTCCAATCTCTTCAGGCTCCACGCATAACTTCCCACTACTGTCTCTGACTGGCCCTAAGTGTTTGGGGTCAAAGTAAAGCAGGAGGACCAGAGTACCTCAAAGGGGAGGAAAGGGGCTAGAAAGGAGATAGTGGTGGGGGATGGGAGGGTTAAAGGAATAGATAGGCTCTTCTGTGGTCCAAGGCGGGACTCCAGGATGGTAGTTTGCCTCCCTGGAGCAGGGGTGCAAGATGTGTCTGACAGGGTAGAGGGCATTTTGAAGAGTGAGGGGACCCAGGCGGATGTGATTATTCACGTAGGAGAGAAGGATGGAGGAAGGAAGAGCAGGGAGGATATACGAAGGCAGTTCAGGGAGGTTCCGAGTGGGCTTGGAGGCCTGGAGTGTGTCTGTTTCAATGCGACGAACGTAACAGGAAAAACGAATGAACTTAGGGCCTTAATGTTTGCGAGGAACTTGGATGTGGTTGCGGTGACGGAGATGCGGTTAAAAGAAGGGGAGCAGTGGCAACTGAATATTCCTGGATAGAAGTGTTTCAGGCGTGACAGAGGAGGGTCCAGAAGAGGTGGAGGAGTGGCGTTGTTAGTTAAGGAGAGCATCACAGCGGTGCAGAGGGAGGACAATACAGAGGAGTTAGGAGTGGAGTCGCTGTGGGTGGAGTTGAGGAATAGAAAGGGGGCGATTACTATGCTAGGGGTGTATTATAGGCCACCCAACAGCCCACGGGTAGTTGAAGAAGGCATATGTAAAGACATTTTGGATAGGTGCAGAAAGAACAGAGTCATTATAGTGGGAGATTTTAATCTCCCTAGGGTGGATTGGAAAGTACCTAGAGCTGGGGGTTTGGACAGGCAGGAATTTGTAAAATGTGTACTGGAAGGATCGTTGGAGCAGTATGTGGCTAGCCCGACTAGAGAAGGGGCTATATTGGATTTAGTTCTGAGTAACGAGCCAGGGCTGGTGGTTGATGTTGTAGTAGGGGAACATGTGGCTAACAGTGATCACAATTGTGTCTACTTTAGGATACAGATGGAAGAGGATGCTTGTTGCCCTAGGGGCAGGGTGCTGAATTGGGGGAAAGCTAACTACAGTCGGATTAGGCAGGAAGTTATGGAAACTGATTGAAAACGGTTGTTCGAGGGTAAGTCCACGCTAGGCACGTGGCACTCTTTGAAGGGAATACTGAAAATGTTGCAAGATAGATATGTGCCGGCTAAGAGGAAAGATGGGAAAGGTAGGATTAGGGAGCCGTGGATTCTTGAGGGATATTGAGGACTTGGTTAGGAAGAAAAGAGAGGCGTATGATAGGTCAAAGCAGCTGGGAATGGAGACAGTATTGGAGGAATATAGAGAGGGTATGAGGGAGCTCAAACGAGGAGTTAGAAGGGCAAAAAGGGGGCATGAAATGGTTTTGGTGGATAGGATTAAGGAAAATCCAAAGACTTTTTACTCCTATGTTAGGAATAAAAGGGTGGTTGGAGGAAAAATCGGACCTCTTAGGGACAGAGGAGGAGAACTGTGCTTAGAGCCCGAGGGAATGGCGGAGATCCTGAATGAATACTTTGCATCGGTATTCGCGAAGGAGAGAGGCTTGTTGACCGGTCTTGTCTCTGTGGGAGCTGTGGACCAGTTGAGGGAAATATCCATACCGAGGGAGGAAGTGTCAGAGCTTCTAGGTAGCATTAAAACTGATAAATCTCCGGGGCCTGATGGCATTTATCCCAATCTGCTTAGGGAGGTGCGAGGTGAAATTGCTGGGCCTCTGACGCAAATCTTTGTCCCTTCTTTGGACACAGGTGAGGTCCCAGAGGACTGGAGAATAGCTAATGTTGTACCGTTGTTTAAAAAGGGTAGTAGGGAGAACCCTGGAAATTATAGGCCAGTGAGTTTGACGTCAGTGGTAGGGAAGCTGTTGGAGGGGATTCTTAGAGATAGGATGTATAGGCACTTAGAGCGTTGCGATCTGATTAGGGATACGCAGCATGGCTTTGTTAAGGGGAGGTTGTGCCTTACAAATCTGGTAGAATTTTTTGAGGAGGTGACGAAAATGGTCGACGAAGGGCAAGCCGTTGCTGTCGTTTATATGGATTTTAGTAAGGCGTTTGACAAAGTCCCTCATGGGAGGTTAGTTGAGAAGGTCAAGGCTCATGAGATACAAGGACAGGTAGCTAGATGGATAAGTAACTGGCTTAGTAATAGGAGACAGAGAGTAATAGTGGAAGGGTGTTTTTTGTAGCTGGAGGTCAGTCACTAGTGGTGTGCCGCAGGGCTCGGTACTGGGACCTGTTCTATTTGTAATATATATAAATGACTTGGAAGAGGGAGTAAGTGGAGTGATCAGGAAGTTTGCAGACGATACAAACATGGCTGGACTTGCGGATAGTGAGGAGCATTGTCAGGCGATGCAGCAGGACATAGGCTGGTAGCTTGGGCAAACAGATGGCAGATGGAATTCAATCCTGATAAATGCGAGGTGATGCATTTCGGGAGAAAGAATGTAGTGGGGAGGTATATGATAAAGGATAGACCTATTAAGAGTATAGAAATGCAGAGGGACCTGGGGGTGCAGGTGAACAAGTCTCTGAAGGTGGCAGAGCAGGTGGAGAAGGTTGTGAAGAAAGCATATAGTATGTTAGCCTTTATAGGAAGAGGTATAGAGTACAAGAGCTGGCCTTTAATGTTGCAGTTGTATAAAACGTTGGTTAGACCTCAGTTGGAATACTGCATCCAGTTCTGGTCACCTTACTACCGGAAGGATGTGGAGACTCTGGAGAGAGTGCAGAGGAGGTTTACCAGGATGCTGCCTGGTATGGAAGGTCTGAGTTACAAGGAGAGGTTAGGCAAATTGGGACTGTTTTGCTTAGAAAGACATAGAGGAGATCTAATAGAGGTGTACAAGATTATGAGGGGCATAAATAGAGTAAACAGGGTTAAGCTTTTTCCTAGGATGGACTCAAATAGCACGAGGGGTCACGGGCTTAGGGTGAGGGGGCGGTAAGGTATAATTTGGATGCTAGAGAGAGTTTTTTCACACATAGGGTGGTGGGGTATGGAATGCTCTGCCAAGTAAAGTGGTTGGGGCATGCACTCTGGAGTTATTTAAGAGATACTTAGATGGGCACATGAACAGAATGTAAATGGAGAGGTATAGAAAACTGATTTAAAATAGGGATCATGAGCCTTGGGAGTCCCTGGGAAGTGTGTAAATAGATGATGATATTGATGTGCTTGTTTTTATCTTACAGGTGCTTTGGTCCACCTTGTTGTCTAATGAGGGGCATACACGCGATGGGTCGTGAGAGGGCTGCTCTTGGATTTTTTCGAGAGTATCCTAGTGCTTCACGTCGTTAGTGTACGCTTGATTTGGACCATTTGATGGGCAACACGACAGCTCAGTGACTATCACTGTGCTGTGCAGATACATGGATTTGGGCCTGTGTCTGTGGGAATTTGTGCATTCTCTCCGTGCTTGCGTGGGTTTTCTCTGGGTGCTCAGGTTTCCTCCCACATCCCAAAGATGTGCTCTTAGGCTAATTGGCAGAACAAATTCTCCCTAAATTGTCTCAAATTTATTTTTAATCCATAGATCCATAAACATAGACAGGGATCGCAGGTAGAGGTGGGAACATCGGGGTGGCGGTGCAGGCTCGTTGGGCCGAAGGACCTGTTTCCCGTGCTGTTTTGTTCTTTGTTCTTTGTTCTTTATGTTGGCCTTATATTCTTTGTCAGTTTCACTGAAAACCTGTATGTACTTGATGATCCATCACGTGTTGTGAATTTTACTTTGATACGTGAAAGGGCGATCCAGTCTAACTTCGTGCTACTAACCAGTTTCTTTCTGACAAGGTTGGATTTTCATCCTTGATCACAATAGTGATCAAATTTCCATTTGTTCCCGTCATATACAAGGAGCAAACACTTCATTGGAATCTTCTCCCCTCTATAACTTTGTAATTCTGTGCAGAATTTATCTGATTGATGCTGATTCAGTTTTTCACAGTACAGGACTTGTGACACATTGGTTCCTGAAAATCGCATTGTAAGTTGAATTGTAAGATCAATTTTCCCATAAGAACAATGGTATAACTGGGGGACCAAGGCCAGAAATGACTTGTGGTACATCACAGAGTGCAAAATGCTCTCAACTCTTGCCCTGTCAAGTCATTGAGACAACTGTTGATGTCTGTATGCCTTAGCACAAGTTCCTCAGTTAGTTTGAGGAATGTAATCAACTATTGTGCAGAGGACACTTGCTGTACGCATTACAGGCCACAGGGTGAAGTAGGCAGCTGGCCCCTCCACCTCCAATATACATTCACTGAGACATAATCGTTGGCCACATAAAGTTGGGAAATTGTAGTTGCACTGAGATGGCACAGGTGAAGGTCTGTGCTAATTACAAAGATATTTAAGCACCTTAACATTTTCTCTTTACAAGTTTTTATGTTACAACATCTTATTTAAACACCTTTATTGTAAATAAATGTTTTTTCACCACCCACCTGCGACTAATTTGTCTCAATTATGAATCCTCTTACATTGATGATCACCTGAGGGGTGCCTCATGTTGATGTCAGTTGGGGGAAGCCCCTTGATGTGTTACTGAGAAAAGGCATTGATTCCCCAGAAACGATTCCCTCCTGTCCCCTACTCCACTCTTGCTACGGCCTGAATGGGGGTTTCAGACTCCTTGCCCACTACACAGACATGGGCGCAGGTGCCAGCGTGCATGCAGAGCTCAGGAAAGTTCAGACAAGTTTGCACCAGGGCATTATCATAATGGTCATCACCCTCCTGCCTACAAAAAAGCTCACTAATACCCAAGCCCATCACTCTGGTGTAACAATGTGCAGATAATAAAAGGAATGTTGGAGGAGTGAGGGGGAGGGGAGTGGGTGGAGAGAGTGGAATCCACTGACACAAACCCCTAGTGAGTGAACTGCCTGGTTATTAGGGCTTCCCTTGCTGCCCTCACATGCTTCATTTAGGCTATCAGCCCTTGAGTGTCTGGTTGGTGTTCCTCAGCATGCTTTTCCTCATCTTCCTCCTCCTCTTCCTCTTCCTGCTGGTCAGGCTCCATGTCCTCCTCCTCCTTCGAGAGGCCACCTCACTGCAAGGCCAGATTGTGCAAGGCACAGCACACAGCCACTATGTGGGAACAGCTCACTAGGCTGTATTGGAGGCCCCCGCCAGATCGATCCAGGTACCCGAATCACACCTTGAGGGGCCCATTCATCTCTCCACTATCACGCAGGTGACTACATGGACCCCGTTATGGCAGGTCTCCATCTCAGACATAGGCCTCCGCATAGGCGTCATCACCATGTGGGTAACCCATATCACCCAGGAGCCAACCTTGCAGCCTAGGCTTCCTGAATGTCTCTGGAATGTCTGAGCTCCTAACAATGAAGCTGTCATGCACACAGAGTGGATGCCTGGCACAGACATACGTGATGGTCATATTATGGTCAGGATATAATAGCTGAACATTGCGGGAGTGGAACCTGTTCCTCTTTACAAATCTTCATGGATTCTGTAGGGAGGCCTTGAGGGCAATGTGTGTGCAGTCGACCCTCTGCACGTTTGGCATCCCCACAATGGCAGTGAACCCCCCCCCCCCAGCCTGGGCTTCCACTCCAATCCAACGCCGGCACGTTTACATCATCACTTCCTGCTGTGTCCAGGTTAAAGTTGCTGAACTGGCCAGCCTGGGCATACAGGGCCCTGCCTCATGCAGGTGTGTACGGCAAATTGGGAGATACCAGTGACATTTCTGCTCGGGATCTGGAAAGAACCAGTTGTATAGGGGTTTAGAGTAGCAGTCAATTTGACAGCCAGTAGGGTCTAGGTATCTCTAGATTCCAGGTCCTGCAATAGGTTGCACAGTAATTGCACAGTCACCTTTCAGAGTCAGAGACATCGGCAGCACACGGTGTCTAATATCTGTTCATGTGCAGAACTGCCAAGGTCTCTGCTCCCTCCTTCTCTTATACCAGCCCTCTGGTGGTTGTCTCCCTCTGATCTTGGAAGTCTTAAGGCCTGGGTCTCCTGTGCCTATAATTCTTCTCTGCTCTTCCTCCTTAGCTCCAGCAATAACCAGAAGGACAGTTAGATCTATTGGCTACATAGAAAAAGCCGTGTTGGGAGATGGAGAGGACCACATGTAGAGGTTATGGAATGTTGCTTGCCCCTATCACATCAATAGTCACTGTCCTCCGAATCCCCACAGTCACAGTCCCCTCCAAATCTCCCAGCCACATGCTCCCCACAATCGCAGCTCCTTGCTAAGTTGAGAAGGTGAAGCAGTGCAGTTTACAAGGGCTTTGTGCACATCCTTCAACTGGAAGTGAGCTGAGTGCACAAGGACCCAGCAGCACCGCAAGACCTGAGGTCAGTGCTGAGACCAGGGTCCATGCTGCATATCGGACATCAGAGACCCTGCAGAGCAACAGCCTCCCCACCGCAACCACCACCTCCCTCCACCTCCCTACACACTCATAGAGCCGCCATCGACCCAAGATTGAAAATGGTTACAACAACAGGACATCCGTGAGTAGCAGAGAGCCGCTGGATGCTCTGTACTTACCTCCTCACTGATGGAGTGCCTGAATTGGACTTTTATTGAGTATGTTTAATTCACACTGATTCCCAACTGGCAAACATGGAGAAAGTGCTGATAAAGTCAGCGTCCAGTCCATTAATTCATTTAAATACATTCAAATTAATTTAAATGGCCATCGCACCCATTTCAGGCACATTCCCGATCGTGGCCATTTTTGGCACTTGGTAAAGGGGGAATGGGCACAGAGGTGGTTACAGATCTTACTACTTCCTCATGCCTGACTTCAGCAAGTTTTTGTGCCCAAAAATGATTGCAACTTGATGGTAAAATTGGACCCAAAATGTCCAATAGTGACATGTCTTTTTGAATAGCAAATTTATGAGTTTTTCTAACACTTCTGGGCCTGCATGATTCACAGTTGGATTATTAGGAACTAGAATATATCTAATACATATAGATATGTAGTTAAGTGCATATCTAGCCACTCCCAGGTGACAATACTTCTTATTTGCCCAACAATCCCTGTTGATGAAGCCTTCTTTAAAGGTTAGTGCATTGATCCATACAAACCGTCTTCTCTAAGACCAGATTTTTAAGCCAATTTCTCAGCAAAAAAACTCAGTTTCTTTTTTTATTGTTTTTATTCCAATTCAATTAAATCAAAGTCCAATTCAGAGTATCATCAAGTTGAGACATTCCTGATCCAAGCTGACAAGATAGGGCTCTCACCTCCTGTTTTCAGCTTGATTTACATGATCCAAGTTGATTGGATTAGGCTTAGCTCCTCCTCCAAGGCTTGATCTCATTTGCACCTTAACCAAAAGGCCAAGATGCTGCTTTTAAAAATTGCTTCAAATGAAGATGAAATGTAATCTAATGACTTCAACCAAATACAGCATGTCGATTCTACACTTGATCTTAGCTAAAAGGCCAAGAAGCGATGATAAGAACAGATACTACACTTGATCTTAGTCAAAAAGCCTAGGAACTTCTCCAAACAATTTTGTTTGACTACCAAATCTATAATCCTATCTTCATCGTCAGACCGTAATATCTTTGCAGGACAAAAAGACACTGCATGCATATGGAATTCATGAACCTAACCGAAATGTTTATTCTGGTTTTTGCTTTATATACATACATGTATACACAAATGGTTACAAAAAATGCCGTTGAACTACATCATATGTTTCTAACATGAAAGTATTTTTCAGTTGAGACTTAGACCTTAAATTACAGATGATATTAATCATTTTTATTCCACGTCCTAATTGAACTGCCTGAGTAAACCCAACTTGCTGATTCACTTGGTAAAAGTGGTGTGTCAGAGAGCCCCACAAAAGCCAGATATTTGAGTACTGTACTGTGCTGGAATACTGGGCCAGCAGTAGAAAGGCCATAGTTGATCTCATTAACACTGGGCTAAGAATAGGAACATAATATAGCATTCCCATTCCCAATTGTCCTTGACACCCACATCTAACTGGATAGATGTGTTCAGGTAAGGACAGGAATCAAGCTCAAACATCCTACTGACATGACAACATTTTTCCACTGATCACTTGTTTAGTGATTGTCAGTTAGGCTTGCAGTTTGATGAAAATACCAAGTGAGGAGAAACCCCTTATATCATTGCCTCACATTTGTTAAAATTAGATATTGATGGAAAAAAATTAGCCCCATTAATGATATTTGTGTTAAATGGCCAGTTAGACAAGGAAGACATCTGGCTGCCTGGAACTGGACTTCACTGCTGATGCCTTCAGAAAAGTACAAGAAATAGAAATCTTGCAAAAACAATATCATTCAAGAGCTATATATCTAAATCTAAAATCCTTTGTCATTTTTAGGACTTCGCCTTGAGTAAAGGGGATGATGAAGTGATTTCTACCCTCCAGCGTTTTGCCAGGGTTGTAAATGAGGTAATACATTGGAAGTGATATAATTTGTTGAATACAGTAATGCAATGGACCTGATACTAGACCTAACAGCTCAAAAATGAGGTGTTCAAATCATACCAAATGCCAAAGTGTGAAATTGATTTAACTTAATCCAGTCGTGAATATTGCCAGATTATGGTTAAACATCCAAGTGTTTGGCTAGTGACTTACAAAGGTAACACAGTAGCCCTATCTGGCCATCATTTATTTGATTCCTGTCCACATTTCATTGGTGTTCACTGAAGTGGTCAAGCTGATCATTCATTTGTCCGGTTAATTCGAGGTTGGTTAGCAAAGTAGCATTGTGAATTGCTATAGATCACTTCAAAGCTTTGGGTAAAAATGACATATATATTCCAGGGCATTTAGCATGAAAATATATTTTTATGTTCTTAATTTTTTGGAAATGTAGAATATATTGCATCAAGAATTGGAATTTTGCAAAACTTTTTATAAATGAGCTGTAGTTTAGAGTTAAGTGACTATTATGTGCAATTTTATGTACCCTATGGGTAGATAGGGTTGTAAAGAATGGTTTTGGTATATTGGCCTTTGGTATATAAGGTTGAAAGAATGCAGAAAAGGTTCACAAGGATATTGCCGGGACTTGAGAAACTGAGTTACAGTGAAAGGTTGAATAGGTTAGGACTTTGTTCCCTGGAGCGTAGAAGAATGAGGGGAGATTTGATAGAGGTGTATAAGATTTTGGTGGGTATAGATAGAGTGAATGCAAGCAGGCTTTTTCCATTGAATGTGGGGAGAAAAAAAACCAGAGGGACATGGGTTAAGGGTGAAGGGGGAAAAATTTAAAGGGAATATTGAGGAGGGTTCTTCACATAGAGAGTGAAGAAAACCTTGAACAGATATATGGATAAGAGGGGTATGGAGAGATGTGGTCCAGGTGCAGGTCAGTGGCCCTAGGCAGAAAAATGGTTTGGTACAGACAAGAAGGGCCAAAAGACCTGTTTCTGTGCCATTTTATGGTTCTATAATTGGACAACATTTACTAAATAATGTTCAGCGCACTAAGAATTATGCTGGCAACTAATTTAAGATTGTCAGTTGGCTGTCAGTGTGACATATTTATAAATTCTGGAAGCTATATATTTTCATACATAGAGCCCTTTTCCTCACAGACAGAGGAAATGCATGCATTTCGCACCTGTTTTAGCTAAATAAAATAAGCAACAGCCATTTGTTCACCCACTCCTCAGGACAGTGTCTTGACCAATCAGAGTCAGGCTGCCTAGTTACATATCAACCAATGCTGGCTTACCCAGTTTATATGTCAACCATCAACTAGTACATTCTCCATTACAACGCTTCTATCAATGAGTGTCCACTTCCCAAACAATCAGCACTCTCTTCTCATGTATAAGAACATAAGGAATAGGAGCAGGAGTTGGCCATCCAGCCCCTCGAGTCTGCCCCGCCATTCAATAAAATCATGGCTGACCTGTAGTGGTTCAGTACCACTTTCCCACTTTCTCCCCGTAACCCTTAATTTCCTTGTCAATCAAAAACCTATCCATTCTTGACTTGAACATATTCAGCAAGGAAGCCTCCATCACCTCATCATGCAGAGAATTCCAAAGATTCACCACCCTTTGCATGAAGAAACCCCTCTGCAACTCTGATCTAAACCGCTCCCTCCCCCAATCTAGAGGCTGTGTCCTCTAGTCCTTTTTTTGCTAAGCAGGAAGAGTCTGTCAACCTCTACTCTATCCATCCCCTTCATTATCTTATACATCTCTGTAAGATCCCCTCTCAGTCTTCTAAACTCCAAAGAGTACAAACCCTAGCCTATTCAGTCTCTGAATTAATGAATGAGAAGGGCTTTTACAACAATCCGATAGTTTCACCGTCACCGTTATTGATGTTAGTTTTTTGAAATAAAGGATTGATTTAATTTCATTTAAGTTATTCAGGTGTCATGGTGGGATTGAAACTCCAGATTATTAGTCCAGGCCACTGGATTCTGCGTCCACTAACACATTCATTCCAGCTACCGTTTCCCTGAAATGTGAAGAGTTTCAACCTTAGGAGATGACAGAACAAAGGTATATAGGTGGAATGGTCACTAACAATGTAATAGGAAGTGGTACAAATGTAAAACTCATTGCCACATGGAAGTGTTGAAACAGATAGTATTGATGCATTGAAGAGATAGAACATAGAACATTACAGCACAGAACAGGCCCTTCGGCCTTCGATGTTGTGCCGACCAAAATAAAAAGCAATGCCCCTCCAAACTAAACCATTCCCTTCTCTTCCATATACTTATCAATTACCTCTTAAACGCCACCAAACTTGGCGCATCTACAACAGCTGCAGGCAGGGCATTCCACTCCCTAATCACTCCTTGAGTAAAGAACCTACCTCTGATATCCGTCCTATAACTCATACCCCTTAATTTAAAGCTGTGTCCCCTCGTGCTAGCTTTCTCCATCCTAGGAAAAAAGGCTATCACTGTCCACCCTATCTAAACCTCTAATCATCTTATATGCTTCAATAAGATCCCCTCTTAGCCGCCTCCTTTCTAACGAAAAAAACCTCAAATCCTTCAACCTCTCTTCATAGGACCTGCCCTCCATACCAGGCAACATCCTGGTAAACCTCCTCTGTACCCTCTCCAATGCCTCCACATCTTTCTTACAATGTGGGGGCCAGAACTGCACACAATACTCCAAGTGCGGCCGCACTAGAGTTTTGTACAGTTGCAACATGATGCTGTGGCTCCTAACTTCAATCCCCCTACCAATAAAAGCTAAGACTCCATATGCCTTCTTAACAACTTTATCCACTTGACTGCCTACTTTCAGGGATCTATTGACACATACACCAAGATCCTTCTGTTCCTCAACACTATTAAGAGCCCTACCATTAGCCCTATACTCTACACATTTATTGTTCCTGTCAAAGTGCATTACCTCACACTTTTCCACATTAAACTCCATTTGCCACTCTCGGCCCAGCTCTGCAACTTGTCCAAGTCACTCTGTAAACTATAACACCCCTCTTCACTATCTACCACTCCACCAACTTTAGTGTCATCTGCAAATTTACTGATCCATCCCTCAATACCCTCTTCCAGATCATTTATAAAAATTACAAACAGCAGGGGCCCCAAAACAGACCCCTGAGGCACACCACTTGTCACCGATGCATATATGAGGAAACATAAAACAGAGGGATTTAAAACAAGGCAGAAACTTAAGAAATCTATGGCTCAGAAGGAAGCTATTTGGCTATTTCTGTGCCCAACAAGAAAGATATATAAGAAAGACAGTATGTTAATTATGGGTGACTTTAATCTACATGTAGATGGGGAAGTTGGCAAAGGTAACGGTGAGGAAGAATTCACAGGATATATTCAGGACAGTTTCCTTGAACAGTGTGTTGTGTATCAAACCAGGGATCAAACTATTTTAGAGCTGGTAATGTGTAATGAGGGAGATTTAATAAACAATCTCAGAGTAAAAGATCCCCTAGGAAACAGTGGCCAATGGGTTGGCGGGAGGGGCAATGAGGAGTAAATATAATAACGAGAGAAAAAGTGCTAGCGAAACTACTGGGGCTAAAGGCTGATAAGTCCCTGGACCCATTGGGTTGCATCCTAGGACATTAAAGGAAATAAGTGCAGAGATAGTATATGCATTGGTAGCAATTTTACAAGAATCCTTAAATTCGGGAAAGATTGGAAAAAACAGTAATACAAAGAACAGTACAACACAGGAACTGGTCCTTTGGCTGACTAAGTCTGTGCTGACACAGATGCCTCTCTAATATTTCTGCCATTATATGGTCCATGTTTCTCTGTTCCCTGTCTATTCATATATGCATCCAAATACCCCTTGAATGTCGTTATATAATCTACTTCCACTAACTCCTCCAGCAGCATGTTCTTATGTCCTTACGTCCAGTACCATCCCTCACTTGTAGGACTTTCTACATGCTGGCTCAAAAAGCTCCCCTGGATATGTATTAAGAATTCTGCCCCCTCTAACTCTTTGCCTATCCCAATTAGAAGTTGAAATCTTGTATTATTTTTACAATTCTCTGATATTTGTCTACATAGTTGCTCTTCTGTCTCTCCCTATAGTACACTCCCAGTAACATGATTGCCCCCTTTTTGTTTTAAAATTCCACACTTCAGTGCTCAACAAAATCATAACTGTAATCTTAAAGCTCAAACCTAGTACATCCAGTTTCTAGGTCAACCAGCCGTATGTGTGTCACTTGCTCACAGCCAATGATGTGAAACCAGGCCAATAAGTAGCTATAGGACAGATGTCCATTGCTGAGGATGCCTTGCAGTGCTTGCTTGTATGACGAATTACCTTTCCAAGTTAATTCCAGAGGCCTTCATCAGCTTCTCTATTAACTTGTCGAATGGTGTTGGCAGGAGCATCATACTGTTACGTTCAGCAAGTTCAGAAACTCTCAGCCCCTTCAGTGTTACAGTACTTTGATATTTGAGCACCTGTACTCCTATCAGATGCCTACTAGCTCATACTTGACAGACCAGTAGCCTTTGCATTTAGGGCCCTCGTTGACACTGAGACTTGTTAAGCCCAAATTGAGAGGGAATTCCTTGCCATAGTCTTCACTTGTCATAGATTTCATGACTTCATTATTGACCATCCAGTAAATGTTGAAACTAATCATCAGCTGTTTATAACCATTCTAAAAAAGCCTCTTCATGCTGTGTCTGTACGGCAATAGCACATAGTGCTGAAGCTGCTGTGCTGCAACCTCAGTGTCATTTACAAATACAATAAAGAGCTGTACCTTGCTGGTACCCTTTCCAGAATCTGCCTACCCACCACAGATCAGGCAGATCGTGAGAAAGACGTTGACAACATGACCCATATAGACACTTTCATCTTGTCAAATAGAGGAATTTGAGGATGCCCTACAGGCAGTTTCATGATTGCTGGTCTGATCTCATGGAGTGACGGAGCAGACTCAATGGGCCAAATGGTTACTTTTGTGCCTACATCTTATGTTCTTTAGAGGTTTAGCATTTCTCCATAATATTATGCTCCCCATTTCTCTGATTCAATGTAGCTCATTTTTTAATTTTTAATTTTAGTTTTTATGCAGGTTTCTTGACCTAGTTTAGCTTACAAAGAGGTTCACTTAAATGTTTATCATCATGAGGTGCGATATCATATTACAAATATTTTCCCTGCTATGATGTTCACCTCCTTCTGCTCTTGCTCTGCTGTGCTTCTGTAGATTCCTTGGACTCGAACGGGCTAGTGGTGCTTAAAGCTCAACCCTATTAAACCCAGTTTCTGGATCAACCAGGCTCTGTACATGGGTCACTTGCTCACAGCTGATGGTGTGAAACCAGATCAATAAACAGCTAGGATAGATATGCACTGGCGAGGACAAGCAAGCCTTGCAATACTTTCTTGTATGATGAATTAGCTTACCAAGTTAATTCTAGATCCCTTCATCAGCTCCTCCACCAACTTGTCGAATTTCTGAGCTTTCTGATGCACTGGATTGTATGATTTTTAATATATTTTATTTGTGAAAGCATTGTTCTTTAATTATCATTTATTTTAAAATATGTTTAATCAATAATTTTTGGGGGTGGAGAAATGACCAGAAGAGCTGCTGCACTGGTATTAACAAAGAAAAAAACAGCATGGGAAACAGGCCCTTCGGCCCAACGAGCCCGCGCCGCCACCTTGACGTTCCCACTTCGTGTGCAAAAGGGTGGCATTGAAGGAGAGAAAGGTAGCATTTCCTGTAGTTGCAATTCAGGAATGTGTGTAAGTTAAGAAGCAGAAAGCAATCTCTTCAAAGTTCTGATTGCTGTTAAAATTGATGCTCTCTGGACCAGTATATCAGGCATTGGATGTTTCAGCACCTGGTTTATGCACCTGACATAACACAAATTAAGAGATGATTGAAATGAAAAATGCCTCAGTTTTAGTGATTCCTGGTCTGGTAATTTCCTTGGCGCGCATTAATGTTTTAAATTTATCTTTGCTGTTGCTGCTCATTATATCCCTGTCAAAGGGGATTTTAATTTTTGTCAAAAAGACTCATTTTATACATTAAGGGTGAGTAGATGTATTTATGGCTTTAATCTGATTTTATCATTTTGGGTATCCTGTTCCAGGGAAACAAATGTTACATAATTCTATGGTTATCCTAGTAGCTAAGATAAGAAGATACTGCAGGTTCGTTGTGGTGGGCTTATATCTGGTACAGACAGAATTTAAGACTTTTCCCTCATTAAATAGTTTCAATCAGAATCTGCTGTTTGTAATTTTTATAAATGATCTGGATGAGGGTATTGAAGGATGGATTAGTAAATTTGCAGATGACACTAAAGTCGGTGGAGTGGTAGATAGTGAAGAGGGGTGTTATAGTTTACAGAGTGACTTGGACAAGTTGCAGAGCTGGCCGAGAGGTGGCAAATGGAGTTTAATGTGGAAAAGTGTGAGGTAATGCACTTTGGCAGGAATAATAAATGTGTAGAGTTTAGGGCTAATGGTAGGATTCTTAATAGTGTTGATGAACAGAGGGATCTTGGTGTATTTGTGCATAGATCCCTGAAAGTAGGCAGTCAAGTCGATAAGGTTGTTAAGAAGGCATATGGAGTCTTAGCTTTTATTGGTAGGGGGATTGAATTTCAGAGCCGCAACGTCATGTTGCAAATGTACAAAACTCTAGTGCGGCCGCACTTGGAGTATTGTGTGCAGTTCTGGTCCCCACATTATAAGAAAAATGTGGAGGCATTGGAGAGGGTACAGAGGAGGTTTACCAGGATGTTGCCTGGTATGGAGGGCAGGTCTTACGAGGAGAGGCTGAGGGATTTGAGGTTGTTTTCGTTAGAAAGGAGGCGGCTAAGAGGGGACCTTATCGAAACATATAAGATGATTAGAGGTTTAGATAGGGTGACAGTGATAGCCTTTTTCCTAGGATGGAGAAAGCTAGCACAAGGGGACACAGCTTTAAATTAAGGGGTGATAGTTATAGGACGGATGTCAGAGGTAGGTTCTTTACCCAAAGGGTGGGTCGGGAGTGGAATGCCCTGCCTGCAGCAGTTGTAGATGCGCCAAGTTTGGTGGCGTTTAAGAGGTTAGTTGATAAGTATATGGAAGAGAAGGGAATTATTTAGTTTGGAGGGGCATTGCTTTTTATATTGGTCGGCGCAACATCGAAGGCCGAAGGGCCTGTTCTGTGCTGTAATGTTCTATGTTCTATGACCAATGACATAAGGGAATATGAGGATAGTGTGAGGAAAAGGCATTGATGTGGATGATCTGTCATGATCATATTGGATGGTGGAGCAAGCTCGTCAGGCTGATTGGAGTAATCCTGCTAACTTTTGAATATGACAAAAGCCAACAAGGAGTTAATAGCATTATTTGTAGAATAATGGAATGTATTGGACAGAAGAAGGTTATTTAGTTCAACATAGCTGCATTGGCTCTTTGTAAAAGCTACCAAATTAGCCCCATTCCCTCCTCTTACCCAATAAAAATTTTCCCTTCAACTATATATCCAATCGCCTTTTAAAGATTAATTGAATCTGTTTCCTCCAATTTTTCTGACAGTGAATTGAGATGAGAACAACTTAACATGCAGAAAAAGTTTTCCTCTTGTCACCTTTGTTTTCTTTTGCAACTCACTTTAAGTTTGTATCATTCACTTGAAATTGTTCCTTATTTACTGTTGGGTTTCTGATTTCATCACTTATTTACGCTGCCCATGGTGTGAGAAAACACAAAGTCAAAGGACAAGAAAATGTCAGTCAGACCAAAGCATCCCAATCTTCAGAGACTCCAACACAACTAATATTTAAAAAGTCTAATGTGTTTGACTGTATTACCTGCTTGACAAATTATTCTAAATATTTGTTGTATTTTTGATCATTTTTATGCAATATTACTTTTCCGAATTTAAATTTGTTTTCTTTGACTATACTGTGTTATCTTATTGTTCACTAATATCCAAATGTTTTTTATACTGAAATAATATCCTGAATTTCCTTACTTTGGAAGTAGTATCCTGTGTTTCTTACTGTTTCATGTTGTTTGTCTTTAGTATATTACAGTAATCCCCTTTATATGAGTGTCATTCTTGTATACTTTTCTTAATATGTTGGTTGACTATCAACTAAAACAGCATAGGTTATCACCTGGTACAGATACCAATTAGGGCTTTTCTCTGACGAGATTTTGATATGAGAGATAGATGGAAACAACATTTTATGGGAAAGTCCCATATTTTTCCTCTTTGCCCAGCATCCTGTAAATCTTCTCCCCAGCACACTTTTGTCCTGTCTTTCCAGGGCAGTGGTTTAAGAGACTGCTAGAAATCTCCTCTTGCCTTTGCCTCAGTGCTTTTCTCTGAACATGTGTACTAATGATCATCAGCCACCAGGAAGAGAATGAGTGCTTGGAGTGGAAATGTAAGTGAGTTAGGTTTTTAAAACTGTTCTGAAAACATCCACTCCTCCAAAAACACCTCCCAGCTAACCCTTTCCCCCATTTCCATATCTCCCAATCGGGTCCTATTCTGTCCCATCTCTTGTTCTTCATCTCTCTTCTCCCTCTCTTTCATACATGGTCCAATGTTTCTTTTTTTCTTAATAGTTGATCACCTTGAGCAGAAATGAATTTGAGGTTTGTTGATGCTGCCTCATTGGCAGTTTTTGTTTTTCTTTCCTCTCCCTCAGCTTCAACACATAGTCTGTCAAAGTGGCCTCTGCTTTGCTCAATGACAAATCACTGATGAATTGTAGCAAGCTGTATGCACAAACGTCTGCAAAACCAGAGTTCCTAGTTGTGGCTACAGAATTTATCAATTTTTTTTTCACTTCCTAGTTGGAATAAATAGCTGATGTGCCAATACTTGCTATTCTAATTCCGAATAATGGCAGGTCACATCAGTCTTCCAATCCCCATTGATATGCACTTTATGAATTCTATGTTTCCTATTTCATTAAATTCATCTGCATTTAAAAGTGCAAGGTGTGAAACATAAAGAATAAATGATCTGATTATTTCAGTTCCTCCGTCAGTTGATTTTGCAGAAACTCTTGAAACCAGTGTAGAAGGTAAATGTACAAGCAGTGAAATCAGGAGATCCACAAATTATAAATCTCTTAATTTGCAAAATGTGTAAATTCTGTGTAATTTGTATAATTTGACTTATTGAATGGCAATGAATATAACTAATAAAATCACTTACTTTTTTCATAGCTAAATTCTCTTCATACAGAACTAGCTAAACAGGTCGCTGACACAATGATATTCCCAATGATACAATTCAGGGAAAGGGATCTCACAGGTAATGTTGAACATAGCTATTTCTTGGACTGTTGGATTCACATTGGGAATGCATAATATATTTATATTTAATACATGACAGTATTTGTCACTGAAAAAATGCAATGCGATTATTACCAGGAGCTTTATTACTTGTCAAATACCTGTCAGAGCCATTTTAACACAGTAAGAAGTCTCACAACACCAAATTAACGTCCAACAGCTTTATTTGATAGTAAACGCCTCAGGCTTTCGGAACACTGTTCCTTCGTCAGGTGAGTGGAGAGTTCTGTTCAGAAACAGGGCATATAAAGTCACACACAGTTTGCAGAACACTGATTAGAATGCGAGTCTTAATCTGCTATTCAAGTCTTAAAGGTGCAGACAATGTGAGTGGAGATAGCATTAAGCATAGGTTAAAGAGATGTGTATTGTCTTCAGACAGGACAGCAAGTGAGATGTTGCAAGTTCAGGCAAGTCATGGGGATTACAGATAGTGTGACACAAAACCAAAATCACGGTTGAGGCCGTCCTCTGTGTGTGGAACTTAGCTATCAATTTCTGCTCAGCGGCTCTGCGCTGTCGTGCATCGTGAAGGCTGCCTTGGAGAACATTTACCCAAAGATCAGAGGCCGAATGCCCGTGACCGCTGAAGTGTTCGCCAACAGGAAACATAGAACATAGAACGTAGAACATTACAGCACAGAACAGGCCCTTCGGCCTTCGATGTTGTGCCGACCAAAATAAAAAGCAATGCCCCTCCAAACTAAACCATTCCCTTCTCTTCCATATACTTACAAATTAACCTCTTAAATGCCACCAAACTTGGCGCATCTACAACAGCTGCAGGCAGGGCATTCCACTCCCTAATCACTCTTTGAGTAAAGAACCTACCTCTGATATCCGTCCTATAACTCATACCCCTTAATTTAAAGCTGTGTCCCCTCGTGCTAGCTTTCTCCATCCTAGGAAAAAGGCTATCACTGTCCAACAGATAGAAAGGAACAGTTCTGCCTGGTGATTGTTTAGTGGTGTTCGTTTATCCATTGTCGTAGCATCTGCATGGTCTTTGCAACGTACCATGCTTCAGGACATCTTTTCCTGCAGCATATTAGGTAGACAGTGTTGGCCGAGTTGCAAGAGTATGTGCCGTGTACCATCCACTAGGTACACAGCACATACTCAGAAAAGAATGTCCCAAAGTATGGTATATTGTGAAGACCATGCAGATGCTACGACAATGGGTGAATGAACACCGCTGGACAATCAGAGGCATACAGAAAAGATTGAGTATGTGGATGTCAGGAAAGAGGATGTGTTAAACCTGTTAAATTCTATCAAGATAGACAAGTCGCTGGGACCGGATGGGATGTACCCCAGGTTATTGTGGGAGGTGAGGGAAGTGGTTGAGAGACCCTGGCGATGATATTTGCGTTGTCCATGGAAACGGGAGAGGTTCCGGAGGATTGGAGGATTGCGGATGTGGTTCCTATCTTTAAGAAAGGGAACAGGGATAGTCCAGGAAATTACCGACAGGTGAGTCTGGCTTCAGTGGTTGGTAAGCTGATGGAGAGGCTTCTGAGGGATAAGATTTATGAACATTTGAAGAAGTTTGGACTGATTAGAAATAGTCAGCATGGTTTTGTCAAGGGCAGGTCATGCCTTACAAGCCTACTTGAGTTCTTCGAAAACGTGACTGAACACATTGACGAAGGAAGAGCGGTGGATGTAGTGTACATGGACTTTAGCAAGGCATTTGGTACGGTCCCCCATGCAAGGCTTCTGGAGAAGGTGAGAGGGCATGGGATCCAAGGGGCTTTGGCCTTGTGGATCCAGACCTGGCTAGTCGGCAGAACGCAGAGAGTGGTTGTGGATGGGTCTTGTTTTGCATGGAGGTCGGTAACCAGTGGAGTGCCCCAGGGATCTGTTCTGCGTCCCCTGCCGTTTGTCATTTTCATAAATGACCTGGATGAGGAAGTGGAGGGATGAGTTAGTAAGTTCGCTGACGATACAAAGGTCGGTGGTGTTGTGGATGGTCTGGAGGGATGTCAAAAGTTGCAGAGGGACATAGACAGGATGCAAGACTGGGCGAAGAAGTGGCAGATGGACTTCAATGCGGATAAATGTATAGTGGTCCATTTTGGCAGGAATAATGGGATGAAGGAGTACAATATATAAGGGGTAGGAGTCTTAGCTGTGTTGTAGAGCAGAAGGATCTCGGGGTCCGGGTCCATAGGACTCTTAAATCGGCCTCGCAGGTGGAGGAAGTTGTCAAGAAGGCATACGGTGTACTGTCCTTCGTTAATCGAGGAATAGAGTTTAGGAGTCAGGAGGTAATGATGCAGCTCTATAAGACTCTTGTCAGACCCCAGTTGGAGTATTGTGCGCAGTTCTGGTCGCCTCATTATAGGGAGGATGTAGAGGCTATTGAGAGGGTTCAGAGGAGATTTACAAGGATGCTGCCTGGATTGGGAGGCAGGCCTTATGAAGATAGGTTGAGGGAGCTGGGACTCTTCTCACTGGAGCGACGTAGGTTGAGAGGCTACCTGATAGAGGTTTATAAAATGTTGAGAGGGATAGATAGGGTGGACTCTCAGAGACTATTTCCCCGAGCTGAAATGGTCACTACGAGAGGACACAGATTTAAGGTGCAGGGAAGCAAATACAAAGCAGATGTCAGGGGTAGGTTTTTCACTCAGATGGTGGTGAGTGAATGGAACCGACTGCCGTCAGAGGTTGTTGAGGCAAACTCACTGGGGTTTTTTTAAGAGACTTCTGGATGAGTATATGGAAAAGAATAGGATAGGGGGTGATAGATAGGTCTGTGGATTGGTACATGTGATCGGCGCAACTCGTGGGCCGAAGGGCCTGTTTGTGCTGTATTGTTCTATGTTCTAATCACCAGGCAGGACTGTTCTCCTCCTGTTGGTGAACACTTCAGCGGTCACAGGCATTCGGCCTTTGACCTTCGGGTAAACGTTCTCCAACATGGCTTTCACGACGCACGACAGCGCAGAGTCGCTGAGAAGATACTGATAGCCCAGTTCCACACACATGAAGACGGCCTCAACAGGGATCTTGGTTTCATGTCACACTATCTGTAACCCCCATAGCTTGCAACATCTCACTAGCTGTCCTGTCTGGAGACAATACACATCTCTTTAACCTATGCTTAATGCTATCTCCACTCACAGTGTCTGCACCTTTAAGACTTAAATAGCAGATTAGCTGTAAAGACTTGCATTCTAATCAGTGTTCTGTAAACTGTGTGTGCCTTTATATGCCCTGTTTCTGAACAGAACTCTCCACTCATCTGACGAAGGAACAGCGTTCCAAAAACTTGTGGTGTTTACTATCCAAAAAACTTGTTGGGCTTTAACCAGGTGCTGTGAGACTTCTTATTGTGTTTTTACCCCAGTCCAATGCTGGCATCTCCACATCATGAGAGCCATTTTAACACAGGTTTATTTCACTTTAATGAACACCAGTTTAAGACAGCTGATAGCAAATTCATCAAAATTGCATATTAAAACATGTTTAATCACATTATGAACAAACTAAATGAATTTTCTAAAGTGTAATGCTTTTATGACTATAATAATACTCATCACCTGAGGAACTAACTGCGCTCTGAAAGCTTGTGATTCCTGATAAACCTGTTGGACTTTAACCTGGTTTGTGAGATTTCTTATTATTATTTGTAAATTACATGCGTATGATTGGATGAGATTAGATGCATTACGCAATATGAGACACATATTTGTAAAACATAGCAGAAATGTCAACAAATGTACAGTTGAGATTTAACATAATAAACTGCATTAATGATTTGGACTTTGGAATCAAAAATACCATTCCTATGTTTACAAATAATACCAAGTTGCAGGGAGCAGGTTTGGAGGCAAGATAGTCAACAATTAGGAGGACTGTAACAAATTGCAAGAGGATATTAATGAACTGGCAAAATGGACAAATAAATAGCAAATAGAGTTCAGCACAGATAGAAGTAATGAATGTTAAGAAGAATAGGGATTCACTTATTAGAAGGTGCAAATCTTGATGGAGTAAAGCAACAAAGGAATCTCAAGAGTACAAATACATCGAACACTAAAAGTTGTGCCACAGGTTAGCAAAGCCATAAAAAAAAAATCTGTTTCTAGAGGAATAGAACTGAAAAGTGTGGTAAACCTATATTGAACCTTGGTTAAACTCCACCAGTGGTTCCCAGTGTGCCACAGCTATGAATGCCCTGCTCCCCCCTTCCCCACCCAGTGCGCTGAGAAAAATTATCTGATTCAAAATTCATGTAATTAAGCTAAAACTAACTTTTGTCTTTGGCTCCAAGACCTGATAAATTTTGGGTCTGCTGTTCATGTGTGGGCTGGTAAAAAGCCACATGCGCATGGTTTAAATTTTTTATGTTTGTCAGGACCATGCACATGAGCAACAGGACTTAGAGCTGAAGACATAGGTGCATGGAACCTACACAAAAAGTGAAAACTCTAAAAGGGTGCAAAACCCCTGGGAAAAGCAGGGGATGATGTGGAGATGCCAGTGCTGGACTGGGGTAAACACAATAAGAAGTAAATGGACTTTAACCTGGTGTTGTGAGACTTTTTACTGTGTAAAAGCAAGGGAAATAGGGAGGGGTTGAAAAAGTGAGAGGACGGGACGAAGTTAAAAATGAAGTTATCAATAAGGGAAGAAGTGGGAGAAGATAGGAAGTGTGTTTCAATGTTTTTTTTAATAGTATGTGTGCCATGACATAACAGATTGGACCAAACTATAATATAACAATAAAAACTGCAAAGTAAGAAAAATCTTGACGTATTGGAGGGTGTGTAAAAAAGTCTTGCAAGGATGGTATCAGAGATGCATGTGCTGTATACTGTATGTTCGCGGCAGAGAAGGAAAATTATCCATAACATACAAGGTTATCAATCAAATGCTGAAAAATGGAATCAGAATAGATAAATGCTCAATCGCCAGCAATGGGTCCAAGGACATCTTTCAGTGCCGTAAAACTCTCATTGTATAACTATCCCCATTCAGTCTGAAAGATGTGGTGGTTAGGGTACATTGATCCAAATAGGCACCAGAGTGTGGCGACTAGGGGAATTTCACAGTAATTTTATTACAGTGTTAATATAAGTCTTGTGACTAATAAGTAATAAACTATAAACTTTAAACTTGAACAATAAACTTTATCACTGTGAATGGATTTAATTTGAGTTGTTCTCTTCCAAGCCATTTATTTAAATTTATTTCTAGTCAGAGTTCCACATTGTTGTCAGCCCAGGAGAGTTTAGAGAAACATTGAAAACAAATGGCACTTTCTATGCCTCAGCATTTGAAACTGTGTTACTTTTTAAAAATGTTTGTTATCCAATGTGGTAAATTTTCCAAATTATTAAACCAGCCAGACGCCCAAATAATATACTTCAATATACTTTAGAACTTCATCTGGACAAGCCATTCAAATGGTAAATTTTTAATGATGGCCCTAAAGTGATCCTTTCCCTGGGTATCAACAGAATAAGAAGTCTGACAACATCAGTTTTAAATCCATTTGATTTATTTGATAGTAAACTCAAAAGCTTTCGGCTCTTTGGCCTTCGTCAGGCGAATGAGGTGTTCTGGTCTGCAATAGCACACATCAGCACAGACAGTTTACAGGTTACTGATTAGAATGTGAATCTTTACACCTAACCTGCTATTTAAGTCTTAAAGTGGCTAACAATGTGAGTGGAAGGAGCACTGAGCACAGGTTAAAGAGATGTGTATTGTCTCCAGACAGCACAGTAAGTGAGGTTTTTTGCTAACCCAGGCAAGTCATAGGGGTTACAGATAGTGTGACATGAAGCCAAGATCCCTGTTAAGACTGTCCTCATGTGTGGAACTTGTCTATCAGTCTCTGATGTAAAGATGCCGGCGTTGGATTGGGGTGGTAAGAACTCAGTAAGAATTTAGCAACACCAATTTTTAATCCAACCGATTTATTTGATAGTAAAACCGCGAGCTTTCAACACTCCGTGTCTTCCTCAGGCAAATGCAGTGTTCTGGTCTGCAATAGCACACATCAGCACAGACAGTCAGAGATTGCTGATTAGAATGCGAATCCTTACATCTAACCTGCTATTCAAGTGTTAAAGTGGCTAACAATGTGTGTGTGCAACTGTACAAAACTCTAGTGCAACTGTACAAAACTCTAGTGCGGCCGCACTTGGAGTATTGTGTGCAGTTCTGGTCGCCACATTATAAGAAAGATGTGGAGGCATTGGAGAGGGTACAGAGGAGGTTTACCAGGATGTTGCCTGGTATGGAGGGCAGGTCCTGTGAAGAGAGGTTGAAGGATTTGAGGTTGTTTTCGTTAGAAAGGAGGCGGCTAAAAGGGGATCTTATTGAAGCATATAAGATGATTAGAGGTTTAGATAGGGTGGACAGTGATAGCCTTTTTCCTAGGATGGAGAAAGCTAGCACGAGGGGACACAGCTTTAAATTAAGGGGTATAGTTATAGACGGATATCAGAGGTAGGTTCTTTACCCAAAGAGTGATTAGGGAGTGGAATGCCCTGCCTGCAGCAGTTGTAGATGCGCCAAGTTGGTGGCGTTTAAGAGGTTAATTGATAAGTATATGGAAGAGAAGGGAATGGTTTAGTTTGGAGGGGCATTGCTTTTTATTTTGGTCGGCACAACATCGAAGGCCGAAGGGCCTGTTCTGTGCTGTATTGTTCTATGTTCTAATGTGTGTGTGAAGGGAATCCTGAGCATTGTTAGAGAATTGTTACGGGGGTTACAGATAGTGTGTCATGAAGCCAAGATCCCCGTTAAGACCGTCCTCATGTGTGCGGAGCTTGGCTATCAGTCTCTGTTCAGCGACTCTGCGCTGTCGTGTATCACGAAAGCCCCCTTGAAGAACATTTACCCGCAGGTCGGAGGCCGAATGCCCATGACTGCTGAAGTGTTCGCCCACAGGAAGGGAACTGTTTTGCCTGGTGATTGTTGAGCGATGCTCATTCATCCGCTGTCGTAGTGTCTGCATGGTCTCCCCAATATACCATGCTTCGGGACATCCTTTCTTGCAACGTATTAGGTAGACAACGTTGGCCGAGTTGCAAGAGTATGTACCGTGCACCTGGTGAATGGTATCCTCACGTTTGATGATGTCGTCCATGTCTATGATCTGGCATGTCTTGCAGAGGTTGCTGTGGCAGGGTTGTGTGGTATTGTGGTCACTGTTCTCCTGAAGGTTGGGTAGTTTGCTGCGAACAATGATCTGTTTGAGGTTGTGCGGTTGTCTGAAAGCAAGAAGTGGGGGGGTGGGGATGGCCCTAGCGAGATGTTCATCGTCATCAATGATATGTTGAAGACTCCGGAGAAAGATGTCGTAGCTTCTCCGCTCCGGGGAAGTACTGGACAACAAAGGGTACTCTATCCACCTTGTCCCGTGTTCGTCTTCTGAGGAGGTCAGTGCGCTACGACATCTTCTCCGGAGTCTTCAACATATCATTGATGACGATGAACATCTCACTAGGGCCATCCCCTAGCAAGAAGTGGGGGGGTGGGGATGGCCCTAGCGAGATGTTCATCGTCATCAATGATATGTTGAAGACTCCGGAGAAGATGTCGTAGCTTCTCCGCTCTGGGGAAGTACTGGACAACAAAGGGTACTCTGTCCACCGTGTCCCGTGTTCATCTTCTGAGGAGATCAGTGCGGTTTATCGTTGTGGCACGTTGGAACTGTTGATCGATGAGTCGAGCGCCATATCCTGTTCTCACGAGGGCATCCTTCAGTGTCTGGAGGTGTCTGTCACGATCCTCCTCATCTGAGCAAATCAGGTTCGAACAAGACTTCTTCACCACACGAGATCTCCAACCAAGGTTATATACTAGATACATTGATGACATCTTTTTCCTTTGGACTCATGGTAAACAATCATTGAAACAACTGTATGATGATATCAACAAGTTCCATCCCACCATCAGACTCACCATGGACTATTCTCCAGAATCAGTTGCATTCTTGGACACACGCATCTCCATCAAGGACGGTCACCTCAGCACCTCACTGTACCGCAAACCGACAGACAACCTCACAATGCTCCACTTCTCCAGCTTCCACCCTAGACACGTTAAAGAAGCCATTCCCTATGGACAAGCCCTCCGTATACACAGAATTTGCTCAGATGAGGAGGATCGTGACAGACACCTCCAGACACTGAAGGATGCCCTCGTGAGAACAGGATATGGCGCTCGACTCATCGATCGACAGTTCCAACGTGCCACAACGATAAACCGCACTGATCTCCTCAGAAGACGAACACGGGACACGGTGGACAGAGTACCCTTTGTTGTCCAGTACTTCCCCGGAGCGGAGAAGCTACGACATCTTCTCCGGAGTCTTCAACATATCATCGATGACGATGAACATCTCGCTAGGGCCATCCCCACCCCCCCACTTCTTGCTTTCAGACAACCGCACAACCTCAAACAGATCATTGTTTGCAGCAAACTACCCAACCTTCAGGAGAACAGTGACCACAATACCACACAACCCTGCCACAGCAACCTCTGCAAGACATGCCAGATCATAGACATGGACAACATCATCAAACGTGAGGATACCATTCACCAGGTGCACGGTACATACTCTTGCAACTCGGCCAACGTTGTCTACCTAATACGTTGCAAGAAAGGATGTCCCGAAGCATGGTATATTGGGGAGACCATGCAGACACTACGACAGCGGATGAATGAGCATCGCTCAACAATCACCAGGCAAAACAGTTCCCTTCCTGTGGGCGAACACTTCAGCAGTCATGGGCATTCGGCCTCCGACCTGCAGGTAAATGTTCTTCAAGGGGGCTTTCGTGATACACGACAGCGCAGAGTCGCTGAACAGAGACTGATAGCCAAGCTCCACACACATGAGGACGGTCTTAACAGGGATCTTGGCTTCATGACACACTATATGTAACCCCCGTAACTTGCCTGGGTTAGCAAAAAACCTCACTTACTGTGCTGTCTGGAGAAAATACACAATTCTCTAACAATGCTCAGGATTCCCTTCACACACATTATTAGCCACTTTAACACTTGAATAGCAGGTTAGATGTAAGGATTCGCATTCTAATCAGCAATCTCTGACTGTCTGTGCTGATGTGTGCTATTGCAGACCAGAACACTGCATTTGCCTGAGGAAGACACAGAGTGTTGAAAGCTCGCAGATTTACTATCAAATAAATCGGTTGGAATAAAAATTGGTGTTGCTAAATTCTTACTGAGTTCTTATCAGTCTCTGCTCAGTGGCTCTGCGCTGTCGTGTGTGGAGAAGGCCTCCTTGAAGAACATTTACCCGAAGGTCGGAGGCTGAATGCCTGTGACAGCTGAAGTGTTCACCCACAAGAAGGGAACAGTTTTGCCTGGTGATTGTCAAGCGATGTTCATTCATCCGCTGTTGTAATGTCTGCATGGTCTCCCCAATGTACCATGCTTCGGGACATCCTTTCTTGCAATGTATTAGGTAGACAACGTTGGCCACACACGAGGACGGTCTTAACAGGGATCTTGGGTTCATGTCACACTATCTGTAACCCTCATGACTTGCCTGGGTTAGCAAAAAACCTCACTTACTGTGCTGTCTGGAGACAATACATATCTCTCTAACCTGTGCTCAGTGCTCCTTCCACTCACATTGTTAGCCATTTTAAGACTTGAATAGCAGGTTAGGTACAAAGATTCACATTCTAATCAGTAATTTGTAAACTGTCTATGCTGATATGTTGGAGACCAGAACACCTCATTTGCCTGACAAAGGCTATAAAGCCAAAAGCTTACGAGTTTATTATCAAATAAATCGGTTGGATTTAAACCTGGTGTTGTCAGACTTCTTACTGTGTTTACATAGAACACATAGAACAATACAGCACAGAACAGGCCCTTCGGCCTTCGATGTTGTGCCGACCAAAATAAAAAGCAATGCCCCTCCTAACTAAACCATTCCCTTCCCATCCATATACTTATCAACTAACCTCTTAAACG
>JAGIQG010000019.1:678736-937495 GCA_024679065.1 Sphyrna mokarran
CCACCAACTTTAGTATCATCTGCAAATTTACTGATCCATCCCTCAATACCCTCATCCAGATCATTTATAAAAATTACAAACAGCAGGGGCCCCAAAACAGACCCCTGAGGCACACCACTCGTCACCGAACTCCACGATGAATATCTCCCATCAACCACCACCCTCTGTCTTCTATCTGCCAGCCAATTTCTAATCCAATTAGCTAAATCACCCTCTATTCCACACATCTGCATTTTCTGTAGAAGTCTTCCATGGGCCACCTTATCAAACGCCTTACTAAAGTCCATATATACTACATCAACCGCCTTACCCCCATCCACCTCTCTGGTCACTTTCTCAAAAAACTCAATGAGGTTAGTAAGGCATGACCTACCCTTCACGAAACCATGCTGACTATCCCCAATCAATTCATTTCTCTCTAAATAACTATAAATCCTATCCCTAATAATTCTCTCCAATACCTTGCCCACCACAGAAGTAAGACTCACTGGCCTATAATTCCCAGGAAGGTCTCTCTTCCCCTTCTTAAACAATGGGACCACATTCGCCATCCTCCAGTCCTCCGGAAACACACCCGTAACCAACGAGGACCTGAAGATCAGAGCCAGAGGCTCTGCAATCTCCTCTCTTGCCTCCCAGAGAATCCTAGGGTAAATCCCGTCCGGCCCAGGGGACTTATCCAACTTCAAACCCTCGAGAATTTCTAACACATCCTCCCTATCTACTACAATACTCCCCAATTTGCAACCCTGTACCTCAGTGCTCTCCACAGCTACATTTCCAGCACTCTGCGTGAATACCGAAGAGAAATATTTATTCAGTGCCTCGCCAATCTCTTCAGGCTCCACGCACAACTTCCCACTGCTATCTATGACTGGCCCTAATCTTGCCCTAACCAATCTTCTATTCTTAACATATCGAAAGAAAGCTTTAGGATTCTCCAGTCCAACACTGGCATCTCCACATCATATCAACAGAATCCCAAAGCTCCACATTGTTAAATGAATATTCCATTTTAGCAGCTTTCTCTTCTACTTTTATTATTATTATGTTATTATGCACTTGAATCAAGTTGTGAGACAAGGTATTCTCAAATACAGTATTAATGTCAAAAGACAAACCACCCTGTGTGACAGTGAGACACAGTCAGCAGCGTGTGCAAAGCCACTGTTCTGTCTAGCTGTAAAGATACTTGGAAACTTTTGAATATGTTTGATAGAAAATTTATCAATGCCTATAATCCATTTTTAGAAGGTTACACCCTCTTGGTTTTGTGCCAGCAATCATTGCTAGTGACTTTACGAAGATTAATCTGTTCACATTTTTAAACACGGATAAACCAAGCTCTATTTTAATAAAAGCAAAATACTGAGGATGTTGGAAACTGAAATAAAAACAAAAACTGCTGGAAAGCTCAAGTCTGGAGAGAGAAACAGAGCTAGTATTTTGAGTCCAATAAAACTATTTGTCAGAACTGAGGTAGAAATGTGATGCTCCAGTCATCGACACTCCATTCAAACCTTTTAAATTATTTAACTAAATGTTTACTTCAAATGTTTATACATGTGTAAATTGTGTGTAAATTGAGACTAGGAGGAGTCACAGTGTAACATGTGAGCAACTGATATAGAAAATTGAAATGAACATTTCATTAAAGGATTCTAGATTGTCGATACTCTGTGATGTAACTTCAGCTCCATCACATTATTGGACTTTTACAAAACAATCATCTTTTGAAGTGTGATGAACACTTCACTACAAATAGAAAATGGAATGTAGTTAAATGGATATTATTTATTTCAGTGAGAAAAGTTTGCATAATCAGGAAAAAGAAGGTTTTTATGGTTAAAGTTATCTTTAACTATAAAAGGAATTGAACAGTCATTTGGTCTACAGTTTTATTTTTGCACTCGTTGCAATTAATTGTCATTAATTTAATTGCAATCTCTGCTAATTTGAGAGAGAATTTCTGAGCACTTGACAGTAGGACAAACTTTTTGCTGAATGTTTTAATTAATATGACAAATATGCCTTCAAAATCCTTCCACCATGCGCTGCCTCCCAGGCAGATATGTAGCATTATAGGAACCATCCCACCTTCATGCCCAGTGCCCCAGCAGCATCATTTCTCCTTGATTGTCAGCTTAAAACCTTGTGTCCTGAGACAGTTTTCCACTCCCCGTCTGAGTTTTCTGAATCCGATTGATAATTTAAAAGGTACGCCTTGTGGAGGTGTCCCTCACATTTTTGAGTTTTGTTTGTTCTGTTCCCTTCTGAACAAAATCCAAACTCTCAACAGGGAGTTACCATTGACCAGAAACTGAACTGGACCAGCCATATAAATACTGCAGCTAAAAGAGCAGGTCAGAGACTGGGAATTCTGTGGTGAATACCTCACTGCAAGAAGTTACCGGAGTTCCTTCAACAGCGACTTCCAAACCCATGACCTCTACCACTTTGAAGGATAAGGGCAGCAGATGCTTGGAAGCGCCACAACCTTTAGGTTCCCCTCCAAGCCCCACACTATCTTGGCTTGCGACTATTTTGTTGTTCCTTTACTGTCGCTAGTTCAGAATCCTGGAATTTACTCCTAATAGCAAAGTGGGTGCACCATCACCATATAGACTTCAATAGTTCAAGAAACAGTTCGCTTTTGCTTTTTCAAGAATAATTTGAGATGGGAGATAAATGCTGGTTTAGCTGGCATGCCCACATACTGTGAACAAATACATGAAACAGCACCATACTCGGTTAGTAATATAAAAAATCCACCTGGTCCCCTGCTTCCTGCCTGCACACTTCAAGCAGCAGTTGTTTTGTTTGTGAAATAAGATGAAAAAGATGTTAAAACTTATAACACTTCAATGGGTTTTTGTTTGAGGTACTCGCCCCATGGCAACTGGATCACATGGGCATGTCTCAAGCTGGGGTGTTCATCTGGAACACCAGTTTTGAATTAAAAATACATTTGAATGCATAATTGTTTGGTTAAAAAGTTCAGTGTTGATGGCAATTTGTAGAATTTTTTTATTTTGTTATGCAAGGGAACTATTTTATTGATTATATAAGACAAAAATGTACAGCATTTGTGTCAGTCAAGAACTTACGTTGATTTATTATTTAATAGTTATTTGATGACTTTATTTCAGTTAATTTTAAATATATTACACTGAACATTATTATTTTTATTATTTGCAGAAGTAAGCACTTTAAAAGATTTGTTTCTTCTTGCTAGTAATGGTATGTATATTTTTTGATTTCTAGTTTTATTAATTTTTTAGTCATTTACACATTTAGTCATGATTTAATTTTGGAAATGGATCTCTCACTCATATGTACACAAGCATTTGACCTGCCAACTTTTAATGACTAATGACTGTGGCATTGCCACTTGTTTTTATTCTTCATGGGATGTGGGTGTCACTGCAAGGCCAACATATCTACCCCATCCCTAATTGCCCTTGAACTGAATGTCTGGCTGGGCCATTTCAGAGGACAGTTAAGAGTCAATCACATTGCTGAGGATCTAGAGTCACATGCAGGCCAAACCAACTAAAAATGGCAGATTTCCTTCCCTAAAGGGCAGTAGTGAAGCAGATGGGTTTTTGCGACAATCAGTGATTAGTGTTTCATGGTCACCATAATTGAAAACAGCTTTCAATTTTTCTATTAATTTAATTGAATTTACTAATTAAGTAAATTTAAATTCCAGCTACCATAATGGAATTTGAATCTATGTTTCCTGATCTACTAATTCAGTGACATTACCACTATGTTACTGTCTCCCCAAAAACCCTGTTATGTAGAACTCTTCACACCCATAGGAAATAATGAATCATTCATTATCAGCTGAAGGTGAATTCAAACTCTCACCTGATGATGAATGAGTGCTATTTGAAATATCCACTAGCACAGTGATAAGAAGCTAAGAAATAGGAGCAGGATAAGGCCATTTAAGGATAAAGCCCTTTGAGCCTCCTCCGTCATTTAGTAAGATCACGGCTGATCTAACACTCATACGGGGAGAATTTACCTTTCTTTTCTTAAATGTTGAGTGGACTTGAAACTGGGAGAATTTTAGATCGTCTTTGGACATGTTTTCAGTCCCAACCTCCAACTCCCAACCTCAACCTTCCCCCCATATGCATTTTGCCTGCAAAATTCTGAGTGAGCCTAATACTCGCTGCAGGAACTTGTGAATGGGACTTATTGTGCCTAAAAGCCTGCAGAGGGAGGTAGTGCACATGTGCAGGCCTCTAATGCTGCATACGCACATTAGCAGTAGCAGGGATCTGACAGAGAGAGACAGCTCCCCTTCTGCAATTGTGGGGGCCTGCCGACCCCCCCAGCCACCCAGACTGATCGCAGACCCCCACCATGCCCCACCAGTTGCCGTCCTGCTGCCCTCCTCCACTAATCGTGGACAACCCTTCCCACCAATTGCTCCTCACTGTCCTCCCACCCCACCAATCACTGCAGGGTGGCAGTGGACCCCTCCCTCATTAACCCCACCCCAATTTAACACCAGCCCTAATAGCCCTGCCCCCTTGTTCAGCCCAACGGGCATTGCCCAGGTGCCACAGTGACACTGCCACTCTGGCACTGACCAAGGGGCATTCCCCCCACCCCTCGCCCTTAGCCTCACCAGAGGGCTTCAGTGGTGTCCAGCCAAATTGACTGCTCCCCATTCATGTTTCCACATCCTTCTTATAATGAGGTGACCAGAACTGCACACAATATTCCAAATGTGGTCTCACCAACATCCTGTACGGTTACAGCATAACCTCACAGCTCTTAAACTCAAACCCCCTGTTAATACACACTAACACACTATAAGCCTTCTTCACATCTGTATCCACTTGATTGTCAACCTTCAGAGATCTGTGGATAAGAACCCCAAGATCTCTCTGTTTCTCCACATTCCTCAGAACCCTGCTGTTAACCCTGTAATGCACATTCGGGTGGCCTCACTAATAACTTGTACTAATAACTTGAAATAAAAACCAGCATTCCAGTGTTACCTTCTGCGTCTGTATGCTAGCTTTCTGGATTTCATGAACGGTTCCCAAGCCCTTTTGCTACAGCTTTCTGCAGTCTCTCACCATTTAAATAATCCACCTTTTCATTGTTCCTTTTAAAATGAGTAATTACACATTTTCCTATATTGAATTCCTCTTGCCATTATCTATGCATTAACTTAACCTGTTAATATGCATAGGGCAAATTTTTTTACACAGGGTTGTGGGTGCCTGAAATTCACTGCTGGGGAGGTAGTGGAAGTAAATAAGATAGTGACTTTTAAGGGGCCTCTTGACAAATAAATGAGTAGGATGAGAATAGAGGGATATGGTCGCTGGAAGGGTAGGAGGTTTTAGTTCAGTTGGGCAGCATGGTCAGTGCAGACTTGGAGGGCTGAAGGGCCTGTTCCTGTGCTGTAATTTTTATTTTTGTTTGTTATTATCTCTTTATAAAGTATTTATATCCTCCTTACAATCTATTTTACATCTTTGTCTGATCTGCAAATTTGGAACTCTGTTCTTTCCTCCAAATCATTGATATATATTGTGAAGAACTGTGATCCAAGCACTGATCCCTGTGACACTCCACTGGCTGCTGCCCACCAACTTGAGAAAGACCCCTTATTGTGACTCACTGATTTTTGTTAGTTAGCCAATTCTCTATCCATGCCAGAATATGACTTCCAGCACAATGAGCTGCTAGCTTGTGTAGTCACCTTTTCTGGGACACTTTATCAGATGTCCTCTGAAAATCCAAATGTACAACATTGACTGGCTTTCCTCTATCTACTCTGGCTGATACCTCCTCAATGAACTCTATTAAATTTGACTAATAATTCCCCCTTCCTGAACCACATCCTCAATCCTCCGGAACCTCTCCCATTTCCATGGACGACGCAAAGATCATCGCCAGGGGCTTTGCAACCACTTCCCTCACCTCCCACAATAACCTGGGGTACATCCCATCCGGTCCCAGTGACTTGTCTATCTTGATAGAATTTAACAGGTCTAACACATCCTCTTTCCTAACATCCACATACTCAATCTTTTCCGTTTGCCTGAAACCTGCAGTACAACCTCCCAGTTCACTTTCCACTGTGAATACCGAGGCAAAGTACTCGTTAAGCACCTCTGCCATTTCTTCCGGATTTACACAGACTTTTCCCCCATCACCTTTTATAGGCCCTATCCCTTCTCTTCTCATCCTTTTACTTTTCACATATTTGTAGAAGGCCTTGGGATTCTCCTTAATCTTACCTGCCAAGGCCTTCTCATGACCCCTTCTGGCTCTCCTAATTTCCTTTTTAAGCTCCCTTCTACACACCTTATACTCCTCCAGATCCCTAACATCTCCTAGCTCTCTGAACCTTTTATACACCTTTCTCTTCTTCCTAACTAGGTTCACCACTACCTTCATGCACCACGGTTCCTGCGTCCTACCAGAACCTCCTTGTCTCCTCAACGTTGTCTTGTAGAGCCCCAGACAAACATTCCTTGAATATCCGCCACTTTCCTTCTGTACTCTTCCCCAAGAATGCCTCCTTCCAGTTTATACGTCTAGTTACCTGCCTAGGTTGGTCAGAAGGGGTGACCAGTGGCAAATGACAATCAATTTGGAGAAGTGTCAGATGAAGCACTTAGGCAGGACAAATTTCAAAGGAGCACATAAACTAACTCACCTCAGATATGTGCGGCCTAGTCTCCAGCAAGTAGTCAGAGGGCAGAGCACAGCAGTACAGTGAGTATATAAACTAATTTACCTCTGGGATCTGTGGCCTAGCCTCCAGGGAGCAATCGAAGGGCAGAGCAGCACCGAGTATAAAAACTAACTTACCTCAGAATCTGTGGCTTTGTCTCTTGGGAGCAATCGAAGGGTGAAGCAGCAGCATGGTGAGTATATAAACTAACTTACCTCAGAGATCGCAGCCTAGTCCCCAGGGAGCAGCCGGAAGGTGGAGCAGCAGCACTGTAGAGAGAGTGAGTGATATAGCTGTAGGTGTATGATGTGGAAGCTAGTAAATCCCATTATGAGCTGCAGTGACCACATCTGCAGCAAATATTCATGATGTGGAGCTGCTGGTGTTGGACTGGGGTAAGCACAGTGAGTCATCTCATAACACCAGGTTAAAGTCCAACAGGTTTATTTGGTGACACGAACTTTTGGAGTGTTAGAACAAAGAACAAAACAGCACGGGAAACAGGCCCTTCGGCCCAACGAGCCTGTGCCGCCATCTCGATGTTCCCACTTCTACACGCGATCCCTGTCCATGTTTATAGATCTATGGATTAAAAGAACAAAGAGTTGTCCCTTCATCAGCTGAAGAAAGGATAAATAGGACAGTCACAAGGACTTCAAACTAATAAGTTGGAGAGAAGGGATGGGGAAAACTATAGAAACCACAATGGTTAATGGGAAGCAAAGCAGCGGGTTAACACGTGGGAAGGAGAGTTCAACTATGTGGAAAGTTATGAAAATAGTTAAAAGGAGGCCAGCGATTGAGCTGGTCAGGAAATGACAGTTGGGGTCACTGCATGTGCGCAAAGCTCCAGAACTAACAGACTCCGGTGCAAATAGGCTCCGTCCCCTGAGTTTTAAATGAGATTCCTGACTGAGACGTTTTCAGTGCAGTGCGGAGATTCAGGTGAGAAGCTGAAGGTGAGAACGGTCGGGATTGAGAACAATTCTCCCGTCAATTCAGCACTTTTTGGGAGAATCGTGACCATGGTTGCAGGGGGTCATGATTGGGAATTAAATATCCAGGGGTATCAGACTATTTGGAAGGACAGACAGGAAAACAAGGAATGTGGTGTAGCTCTGATATGTAAAGATGATATCAGGGTGGAAGTGAGAGATGATATAGGCTTTATGGAGAAAAAGGTTAAATCCATTTGGGTGGGAATCAGGAAGAGTAACGAGAAAAAGTCACTGATAAATTGTAGTCTGTAGACTCTATGTAATAACATCATGGGGTGAGCAATAAACAAAGAACTAATGCATGCAAAGATAGAACATAGAACATTACAGCACAGAACAGGCCCTTCGGCCTTCGATGTTGCGCCGACCAATTAAGAAAAAGCAATGACCCTCTAACCTAAACCATTCCCTCTTCATCCATAAACTTATCCACTAACCTC
Organism: Sphyrna mokarran; assembly: GCA_024679065.1. Classification (NCBI taxonomy): domain Eukaryota; kingdom Metazoa; phylum Chordata; class Chondrichthyes; order Carcharhiniformes; family Carcharhinidae; genus Sphyrna; species Sphyrna mokarran. Next base: position 686,890 of record JAGIQG010000019.1, read on the forward strand.
TTAAACATCCCCAAACTTGGCGCATCTACTACTGCCGCAGGCAGGGCATTCCATACCCTTACCACCCTCTGGGTAAAGAACTTACCTCTGACATCCATCCTATAACTACCACCCCTTAATTTAAAGCTATGCCCCCTCGTGCTAGCTTTCTCTATCCTAGGAAAAAGGCTATCACTGTCCACCCTATCTAAACCTCTAATCATCTTATATGCTTCAATAAGGTCTCCTCTTAAGTAGAGTCTCCTCTTAAGCAGTTATCATGGGGGATTTTAATCTACATGTTGATTGGTCAAATCAGGTTGGTCAAAGCAGCCATGAGGAGGAGTTCATAGAATGTATCCGTGATAGTTTCCTCGAGCAGTATGTAATAGAATCTATGAAGGAGCAGGCTATCCTAGATCTGGTCTTGTGTAATGCGACAGAAATAATTAATGATCTCATTGTTAGTGATCCTCTTGGAAGATGCCATCACAGTATGATTGAATTTAAAATTCAGATGGAGAAGTTAAATACAATACTAATGTCTTGCACTACAAAGGGATTACAGTGGGATGAGGGAGGAGTTGGCTAAGGTAGACTGGGTGCAAAGACTTTATGGTGGGACAATTGAAGAACAGTGGAGAATTTTCAAAGTGATTTTTCACAGTGCTCAGCAAAAGTATATACCAGTTAAAAGGAAGGACTATAGGAAAAGAGATAATCAACCATGCAAATCTAAGGAGAGTATCAAATCAAAAGAAAATTCAGTCAAATTGGTAAAGATTAGTGGGAAAGTAGAGAATCAGGAAATCTTTAAAGGTCAACAGAAAGCCACGAACAAATCTATAAAGAAAAGTAAGATTGATTATGAGAGTAAAATAGCTCAGAATATAAAAACAGATAGCAAAGGTTTCTATAAATATATAAAACCAGAAAAGAATGACTAAGGTAAAGATTGGTCCTTTAGAGGATGAGAAATGAGGAAATGGCCACTGGCATTGAACAGGTATTTTGTGCTGGTCTTCACAGTGGAAGACGCAAATAACATGCCAAAAATTGATGACAAGGAGGCTGTGACAGGTGAGGCATAGTAACCATTATCATGAAAGATGTAGTGTTGGGCGAGCTAATGGACTAAAGATAGACAAATCTCCTGGCCCTGATGGAATGAATCGCAGGTTACCAAAAGAGATGGTGGGGTAAATAGCAAAAGTGCTTGTGGTAATTTACTAAAATTTGCTTGACTTTGGGCGGTTCCAGCAAATTAGAAAATAGCAAATGTGACGCCACTGTTTAAAAAAGGAGATAGAAAGTGACCAGAGAGGTGGATGGGGGTAAGGCGGTTGATGTAGTATATATGGACTTTAGTAAGGCGTTTGATAAGGTGGCCCATGGAAGACTTCTACAGAAAATGCAGATGTGGGGAATAGAGGGTGAGTTAGCTAATTGGATTAGGAATTGGCTGGCAGATAGAAGACAGAGGGTGGTGGTTGATGGGATATATTCATCGTGGAGTTCGGTGACGAGTGGTGTGCCTCAGGGGTCTGTTTTGGGGCCCCTGCTGTTTGTAATTTTTATAAATGATCTGGATGCGGGTATTGAGGGATGGATCAGTAAATTTGCAGATGATACTAAAGTTGGTGGAGTGGTAGATAGTGAAGAGGGTTGTTTTAGTTTACAGAGTGACTTGGACAAGTTGCAGAGCTGGGCCGAGAGGTGGCAAATGGAGTTTAATGTGGAAAAGTGTGAGGTAATGCACTTTGGCAGGAACAATAAATGTGTAGAGTATAGGGCTAATGGTAGGGCTCTTAATAGTGTTTGAGGAACAGAAGGATCTTGGTGTATGTGTCAATAGATCCCTGAAAGTAGGCAGTCAAGTGGATAAAGTTGTTAAGAAGGCATATGGAGTCTTAGCTTTTATTGGTAGGGGGATTGAATTTAGGAGCCGCAGCATCTTGTTGCAACTGTACAAAACTCTAGTGCGGCCGCACTTGGAGTATTGTGTGCAGTTCTGGTCGCCACATTATAAGAAAGATGTGGAGGCATTGGAGAGGGTACAGAGGAGGGTTACCAGGATGTTGACTGGTATGGAGGGCAGGTCCTATGAAGAGAGGTTGAAGGATTTGAGGTTGTTTTCGTTAGAAAGGAGGCGGCTAAGAGGGGATCTTATTGAAGCATATAAGATGATTAGAGGTTTAGGTAGGGTGGACAGTGATAGCCTTTTTCCTAGGATGGAGAAAGCTAGCACGAGGGGACACAGCTTTAAATTAGGGGTATGAGTTATAGGACGGATATCAGAGGTAGGTTCTTTACTCAAAGAGTGATTAGGGAGTGGAATGCCCTGCCTGCAGCTGTTGTAGATGCGCCAAGTTTGGTGGCGTTTAAGAGGTTAATTGATAAGTCTATGGAAGAGAAGGGAATGGTTTAGTTTGGAGGGGCATTGCTTTTTATTTTGGTCGGCACAACATCGAAGGCCGAAGGGCCTGTTCTGTGCTGTATTGTTCTATGTTCTATGTAAAAAAAAAAGCGGTAACTGTAGGCCAATTAGCTTTGGTTGAGTCTATCATCAAGGAAGAAATACCGAGACATCTGGATATAAATTGTCCCATTGAGAAAATGCAGCATGGGTTCATGAAAGGCAAGTAATATTTGACTAACTTACTGGAACTCTTTGAAGACATTACAAGCGTGGTGGACAACAGGGAACATATATATCTGAATTTCCAGAAGGCATTTAACAAGATGCCGCACAAAAGGCTACTGCATAAGATTAAGGTGCACAGCATTACGGGTAATATATTGGCATGGATAAAGGATTGGTCAACTAACAGAAAGTAAAGAGTGGAGATTAATGGGTGTTTTCCTGATTGGCAATCTATAGTGTGCCTCAGGGATCAGTGTTGGGACCGCAGTTGTTTATAATTTAAATAGATGAGTTGGAGTTGGAGACCAACTGTAATGTGTCAAAGTTCATTGATGAGTGGCAGAGCAAAGTGTACAGAGGACACTGAAAGTCTGCAGAGGGATATAGATAGTTTAAGTGAGTGGGCGAGAGTCTGGCAGGTGGAGTACAGTATTGGTAAATGTGAAGTCATCCATTTTGATAGAAATAACAGCAAAATGGACTATTATTTAAATAGTAAAAAAATTGTATCATGCTACTGTGCAGAGGGACTTGGGTGTTCTTGTGTATGAATCACAAAAAGTTGTTTTGCAGGTGCAGCGGGTAATTAAGAAGGCAAATGGAATGTTGTCCTTCATTGCCAGAGGGATGGGGTTTAAAAACAAGGAGGTTATGCTGTAGCTGCATAAGGTGCTGGTGAGGCCACACCTGAGTACTGTGTACACTTTTGGTCTCCTTGAGAGAGGCTGTACTGGCACTCGAGGGGGTGCAGAGGAGATTCACCAGGTTGATTCCAGAATTGAGGAGGTTGACTTCTGATGAGAGGCAGAGTAGACTTGAACTATGCTGTGATGAAAGGTCATCCAGATTCAAAACGTTGGCTCTATTCTCTCTGTGCAGATGCTGTCAGACCTGCTGAAATTTTCCAGCATTTTCTGTTTTTGTTTCAGATTCCATCATCCGCAGTATTTTGCTTTTATCCGGGTCTACCCTCAGTGGAATTTAGAAGAATGAGGAGGGATGTTATTGATCATGTAAAATTATGAAGGGAATATATAACATAGAAGCAGAGAATGTGTTTCCTCTAGCAGATGAAACTAGAACTAGGGGGCATAGCCTCAAAACAAGCCTCCTGTCTATTGACAGGAGTCTACATTTGCTGTGCCTTGGCAAAGCAATCAGCATAATTAAGGACCCCACACACGCCAGACATTCTCTCTTCCATGTTCTTCCATCGGGAGAAAGATACAAAAGTCTGAGGTCACGTACCAACCGACTCAAGAACAGTTTCTTCCCTGCTGCTATCAGACTTTTGAATGGCCCAACTTGCATTAAGCTGATCTTTCTCTACATCCTAGCTATGACTCTAACACTACATTCTGCACTCTCTTGTTTCCTTCTCTATGAACGATATGCTTTGTCTGTATAGCGCGCAAGAAATACTTTTCAATGCATGTTAATACATGTGACAATAATAAATCAAAGTCGATATGTTGGAAGATACAGTGGAGCCCTGGCTAAGATGAAAGGAGTGAAAATGAGCCGACAGTTGAAGCCACAAGCATACCCGAAGAGCATGAAGAGCACAAGTGGGGGTGGCTGAACACTCACAGCCACTATGAACCATCTTACCCAAACAGGGTTGTTCCGTTAAAGCCTTTGGGATCACGTCGGCTCTGGTCTTATTTTAAAGAGCCATAGACTAGAAATTGAATGATCTCTGAGGGGGTCGAATGTTACCGAGACTACTTCCTGACAATGGATTCCACAGATGAGGAATATTTGCGAGACTTAAAAGAAACGTTGAAGAGACTACAAGAACATGGGTGCAAGTTAAGAAAGAGAACTGTGAGTTTTTCAGGGACTCGGTGGAATATTTTGGACCTGTGAGTCTTACTTCTGTTGTGGGCAAAATATTGGAGAGAATTATTAGGGATAGGATTTATAGTTATTTAGAGAGAAATGAATTGATTGGGGATAGTCAGCATCGTTTTGTGAAGGGTAGGTCGTGCCTTACTAACCTTATTGAGTTTTTTGAAAAAGTGACCAAAGAGGTGGATGGGGGTAAGGCATTTGATGTGGTATATATGGACTTTAGTAAGGCGTTCGATAAGGTGGCCCATGGAAGGCTTCTGCAGAAAATGCAGATGTATGGAATTGAGGGTGATTTAGCTAATTGGATTAGGAATTGGCTAGCAGATAGAAGACAGAGGGTAGTGGTTGATGGAAGATATTCATCGTGGAGTTTGGTTACAAGTGGAGTACCTCAGGGATCTGTTTTGGGGCCCCTGCTGTTTGTAATTTTTATAAATGATCTGGATGAGGGTATTGAAGGATGGATTAGTAAATTTGCGGATGACACCCAAAGTCGGAGGAGTGGTAGATAGTGAAGAGGGGTGTTATAGTTTGCAGAGAGACTTGGACAAGTTGCAGAGCTGGGCCGAGAGGTGGCAAATGGAGTTTAATGTGGAAAAGTGTGAGGTATTTCACTTTGGCAGGAATAACAAATGTGTAGAGTATAGGGCTAATGGTAGGACTCTCAACAGTGTTGATGAACAGAGGGATCTTGGTGTATATGTGCATAGATCCCTGAAAGTTGGCAATCAAGTCGATAAGGTCGTTAAGAAGGCATACGGAGTCTTAGCTTTTATTGGTAGGGGGATTGAATTTCGGAGCCGCAACGTCCTGTTGCAACTGTACAAAACTCTAGTGCGGCCGCACTTGGAGTATTGTGTGCAGTTCTGGTCCCCACATTATAAGAAAGATGTGGAGGCATTGGAGAGGGTACAGAGGAGGTTTACCAGGATGTTCCCTGGTATGGAAGGCAGGTCTTATGAAGAGAGGCTGAGGGATTTGAGGTTGTTTTCGTTAGAAAGAAGGCGGCTAAGAGGAGACCTTATTGAAACATATAAGATGATTAGAGGTTTAGATAGGGTGGACAGTGATAGCCTTTTTCCTAGGATGGAGAAAGCTAGCACGAGGGGACATAGCTTAAAATTAAGGGGTGGTGGTTATAGGATGGATGTCAGAGGTAGGTTCTTTACCCAGAGGGTGGTAAGGGTATGGAATGCCCTGCCTGCTGCAGTTGTAGATGCGCCAAGTTTGGTGGCGTTTAGGAGGTTAGTAGATAAGTTTATGGATGAAAAGGGAATGGTTTAGGTTAGAAGGTCATTGCTTTTTCCTAATTGGTCGGCGCAACATCGAAGGCCGAAGGGCCTGTTCTGCGCTGTAATGTTCTATGTTCTATGTTATCGATGGGGAAGCTGGAGGTCACAATGAAGGTGCCAAGACCTGAAAATATGTCCCAGCTGAGGTCCTTCCTGGACCCAAACTATTACGGCATATTTTTGCCTGACTTGGTGACATACTGAAAGTGCTGCAATGGTTATTGCTGAAGGGATAGGCATGGAAGTGGGCATCGGAGTGTGAGAAGACTTAGCAGACACCAAAGAATACATTGAAGGACTCTGGGCTCCTACTTCATTCTACTCCCAGATTACCTCTTTAATTGGCCTTTGCCGTATGGCATGGGAGCAGTGCTATCCCATTTGATGGCAAATGGAGTAGACAGGCCCACAACATTTTCGATGTTACCAAATTTCATTTCTATCTGTATAGCAGGCAGTTTGTCTTGCTGATAGACCACAGCCTGCTGACTAAGATTTTGGGATCTCACTCGGGGATTCCTTCAATGGCTGCAACTCAGTAACAGCACTGGGCGTTGACATTATCTGACCACTTGTATGAGATTCGGTATAGCCACTCGGACCCATGTGCAAATGCAGATGCTTTATCAAGGCTGCTGCTCCCCAATAATAGAGGCCTCGAATAAGATCATCCAAATCGTGTACTTTTCACAAGCTGATAAGGTATCAATTACACCTGCTCAAATGAAAAACACTGCATAGAAGGATCCCATATTTAGGTGGTAAATCTCATCCACAAGGGAAGAAAAAGTCTGATGTCATGTTGAAACTGTCAGTAGGAATTTTCAGAGCAGGACAGTGCCGCAGGGCCTTTGTTGTTCCTTTATTTAAGAAGGGTAGCAAGAATAATCCAGGGAAGAGGATTCTTCGAGACAGGATTTACTCTCACTTGGAAGTAAGTAGATGTATTAGCGAGAGGCAACATGACTTTGTGAAGACGAGGTCATGTCTCACTAACTTGATAATTTTTCGAGGAAGTGACAAGGATGGTTGATGAGGGTGGAGCAGTGGATGTTGTCTACATGGACTTCAGTAAAGCCTTTGACAAAGCCCTGCATGGTAGACTGGTGCAAAAGGTGAAGTCAGATAGAATCAGAGGTGAGCTGGCAAGGTGAATACAAAACTGGCTCGGACAGAGGGTAGCAGTGGAAGGGTATGTTTCTGAATGGTGGACCTTGACAAGTGGTGTTTCTCAGGAATCATTGTTGGGATCTTTACTGTTTGTAATATACATAAATGATTTACAGGAAAATGTGACTAGTATAACTAGTAAGTTTGCAGATGACACAAAGGTTGTGGATTTGTGGATACCAGTGGGGACCATCAGAGGACAGAGCAGGATGTAGAACAGTTGGAGACTTGGGCAGAGAGATGGCAGATGGAATTTAATCCAGACAAATGTGAGATAATATATTTTGGAAGGTCTAATACAGATAGGAAATATACAGTAAATGGCAGAACCCTTCAGAGTATTGATAGGCAGAGGGATCTGGGTCACAAGTCACTGAAAGAGGCAACACAGGTGGAGAAGGTAGTCAAGAAGACATATGGCATTCTTGTCTTCATCGGCCGGGGCATTGAGTTTAAAAATTGATAAGTCATGTTGCAGCTTTATGGAACTTTAGTTAGGCCACACTTGGAATATAGTATTCAATTCTGGTCACCACATTATCCAAAGGATGTGGAGGCTTTGGAGAGGGTACAGAAATGTTGCCTGGTATGGAGGGTATTATGAGAAGAGGTTGGGGAGACTTGATTTGTTCTCACTGGAGCAATGGAGGTTGAGGAGCGACCTGATAGAAGTGTGTAAGATTATTAGGGGCATGAGAGCCTTCCTTGCAGCCTACATTGATAGGATGCAGGCTGGGCTGAAAAGTGGCAATGGAGTTTAACCTTGCTAAGTGTGAAATGATTCATTTTGGTAGGACAAACTTGAATGCGGATTACTGGGTGAATGGTAGGGTTTTGATGAATGTGGAGGAGATCTTAGGGTTCATATCCACACATCTCTAAAGGTTGCCATTCAAGTGGATAGAGCCACGAAGAAGGCCTATACTGTGTTAGTGTTTAAGAGCCGGGGGGGGTTATGCTGCAACTACAAGGACCTTGGTGAAACCATATTTGGAATATTGTGTACAGTTCTGTTCACCTCGCTATAAGAAGGATGTGGAAGCATTGGAGAGAGTGCAGAGGAGATTTACCAGGATGCTGCCTGGTTTGGAGGGTAGATCTTATGAGGAAAGTTTGAGGGAGCTGGGGCTCTTCTCTTTAGAATGGAAAGAATGAGAGGCGACTTAATAGAGGTTTATAAAATGATGAGAAGGATTGATAGAGTGGATGCTCAGAGATTATTTTCTCTGGGAGGCAAGAGAGGAGATTGCAGAGCCTCTGGCTCTGATCTTCAGGTCGTCGTTGGTTACGGGTGTGGTTCCGGAGGACTGGAGGATAGCGAATGTGGTCCCGTTGTTCAAGAAGGGAAAGAGAGACCTTCCAGGGAATTATAGGCCAGTGAGTCTTACTTCTGTTGTGGCAAAGTATTGGAGAGAATTATTAGGGATAGGATTTATAGTTATTTAGAGAGAAATGAATTGATTGGGGATAGTCAGCATGGTTTTTGTGAAGGGTAGGTCGTGCCTTACTAACCTCATTGAGTTTTTTGAAAAAGTGACTAAAGAGGTGGATGGGGGTAAGGCGGTTGATGTGGTATATATGGACTTTAGTAAGGCGTTTGATAAGGTGGCCCATGGTAGACTTCTGCAGAAAATGCAGATGTATGGGATAGAACATAGAACATAGAACAATACAGCACAGAACAGGCCTGAACAGGATAGAAGGTGATTTAGCTAATTGGGTTAGGAATTGGCTAGTAGATAGAAGACAGAGGGTGGTGGTTGATGGAAGATATTCATCGTGGAGTTCGGTGACAAGTGGTGTACCTCAGGGGTCTGTTTTGGGGCCCCTGCTGTTTGTACTTTTTATAAATGATCTGGGTGAGGGTATTGAAGGATGGATTAGTAAATTTGCAGATGACACTAAAGTCGGTGGAGTGGTAGATAGTGAAGAGGGGTGTTATAGTTTGCAGAGGGACTTGGACAAGTTGCAGAGCTGGGCCGAGAGGTGGCAAATGGAGTTTAATGTGGACAAGTGTGAGGTAATGCACTATGGCAGAAATAATAAATGTGTAGAGTATAGGGCAAATGGTAGGATTCTTAGTAGTCTAGATGAACAGAGGGATCTTGGTGTGTATGTGCATAGATCCTGAAAGTAGGCAGTCAGGTCGAGAAGGTTGTTAGGAAGGCATATGGAGTCTTGGCTTTTATTGGTAGAGGGATTGAATTTCGGAGCCGCAACGTCATGTTGCAACTGTACAAAACTCTAGTGCGGCCGCACTTGGATTATTGTGTGCAGTTCTGGTCCCCACATTATAAGAAAGATGTGGAGGCATTGGAGAGGGTACAGAGGAGGTTTACCAGGATGTTGCCTGGTATGGAGGCAGGTCTTATGAGGAGAGGCTGAGGGATTTGAGGTTGTTTTCGTTAGAAAGGAGGCGGCTAAGAGGAGACCTTATCGAAACATATAAGATGATTAGAGGTTTAGATAGGGTGGACAGTGATAGCCTTTTTCCTAGATGGAGAAAGCTAGCACGAGGGGACACAGCTTTAAATTAAGGGGTGATAGTTATAGGACGGATATCAGAGGTAGGTTCTTTACCCAAAGGGTGGTTCGGGAGTGGAATGCCCTGCCTGCAGCAGTTGTAGATGCGCCAAGTTTGGTGGCGTTTAAGAGGTTAGTTGATAATTATATGGAAGAGAAGGGAATGGTTTAGTTTGGAGGGGCATTGCTTTTTATATTGGTCGGCGCAACATCGAAGGCCGAAGGGCCTGTTCTGTGCTGTAGTGTTCTATGTTCAGGTGGATGTAACTGTTACTAGGGAGGCATGACTATAAGGTTCATGATGGGAGATATCAGAGGGATGTCCGAGGTAGATTCTTTACACAGAGAGTGATTGGGGTGTGGAATGCACTGCCTGCTGTGATAATGGAGTCAGACACTTTAGGAACTTTCAAGCGGTTATTGGATAGGCACATGGAGCACTCCAGAATGATAGGGAGTGGGATAGCTTGTCCTTGAGTTCAGACGTAGCTCAGCACAACATCGAGGGCCGAAGGGCCTCTACTGTGCTGTACTGTTCTGTGTTTCTATGCATGGACAGAATAGATGGTCAGAAGCTTTTCTCTAAGGGTGAAAGTGCCAATTAGTAGGAGGTATAGATTTAGTAGGCGGTTTAGTAGGATCATCATAAATGTGGAACAGCCCTGAAATGTGAACAGCTTGCTTCTATTTTCCATGTAGCTCTCTTCCTAATAGCATTGCGGGTGTACCTACGTTATATGCCTTGCAGCACGTCAGGAAGGCAGCTCACCACCACTTTCTCAAAAGCAGTTTGGGATAGGCAATAAATGCTGATTTACACAGTGAGCCCATATCCTGTCAATGAATTAAAAAATACATTATCTCTCTTTATAATGTACTTTTCTCTACTTTTTTCGTTTATTATTGTCATATGTATTAGGGTGCAGTTAAAAGTATTGTTTCTTGTGCGCTGTACAAAACATAGAGCACATAGGGGAGATGAGAGGATGCAGAATGTAGTGTCATAGTTATAGCTAGGGTGTATAGAAAAACAATTTAATACATGGTAGGTCCATTCAAAAGTCTAATGGCAGCAGGGAAGAAGCTATTCTCGAATCAGTTGGTACACGACCTCAGTCTTTTATATATCTTCCCCGGCAGAAGAAGGTGGAGGAAAGTATGTCCCGGATGCGTGGGATCCTTCATTATGTTGGCTACTTTCCAAGACAGCGGAAAGTGTACATGGAGTGAATGCATGGGAGGTTGGTGTGTGTGGTGGACTGGGCTATGTTCACAAACCTTTGTAGTTCCTTGCAGTCTTGGTCAGAGCAAAATCCAGAACATATGTGGTACTATCTGGGATGTCCTTTGTAAATTAAATGTATGATTAATCAGAAAATGCATTAAGTCATTCCTTCTCCTTCTCAAACTGCCTACTCCATTCCAGGGATATGTGTGAACATGGCAGTTTCAGCACTAAATCCTCAAAGTCATCTGTATGTTTTGTAAAGATTTACACTGCAGTTATGCTATTCAATAATTGATATTGAAAAAATGTTATGAGAAGCTGCCAATATTATTCGTTATTTTGGTAACCCATTTGTTATTTTGATCAGAATAATGCTTTCTTGGGTCAATCCAGATTTCATCATTAGCAGCATAGCTGTGCAAATAGTACAACTTCCATTTATTCAATGCTTTCCATGTCCCCACAACTCTTGAAATTCTTCACAGCAAATTAATTCCTTTTGAAATTGTCACTTCTATGATGTAAACTGACTATTTGTGGAGTTGGTTCACAAAACAGCAATGTAATCCATTTTTTAAAAATTATTGCTTCACTTGTTTGGGGTGTCACTGAGTATTTTTGATGGCATTAGATGAGGAAGAAATATTAGCCAAGGCATCAGGAGGATTCCCTGCTCCTCTGCACGTTGATCTATGAGATCTTTTGAGAGGACAGATTTTGTTTTCTCACTTCATCCAAAAAATGGTGTTGGGATTCTCTGGTCTCCCAGCCGCATGTTTCCATAAGATATAAGAGCAGAATTAGGTCACTCAGCCCATCAAGGCTGCTCCGCCATTCAATCATGATTGATATTTTTCTCATCCCCATTCCCCTGCCTTTTCCTCATTACCCCGATCCTCTTATTAATCAAGAACCTATTTATCTGTCTTAAAGACACCGAATGACCTGGTCTCCACAGCCTTCTGCGGCAAAGAGTTCCACAGATTCACCACTCTCTGGCTGAAGAAATTCCTTCCTGTCTCTGTTTTAAAGGATCATCTCCTTAGTTTGAGGTTGTGCCCTCTGGTTCTAGTTTATCCTACTAGTGGAAACATCCTCTCCACGTCCACTCTATCCAGGCCTCGCAGTATCCTGTAACTTTCAATAAGATCCCCCCCTACCCTCGTCCTTCTAAACTCCCAATAAGTACAGACCCAGAGTCCTCAACAGTTTCCGTTGGCGGGATGTGGTGCATTGTTAGCCACCAGCAGGATTCTCTGGTCTCGTCACTGTCAATGGAAGTTCTTATTTATGTCACCCCACGCAGCAGGAAACTTGTGTGGGGGGGGGGGGGGTGCGCTGCTTCATAACCGGAGAATCCCACCACCATGAACAGCTGGAGAAATCTGACAGGGCAGCAGAGGAGCCGTCTACAGCAGAGCCTGAATTTAAAACTTTTCTGATTCTGAAGTGCTGCTGGATGTTTCTGAGTAATGACAGTTATAACTGATAAGTATAGGCATTTGGTAGTTCCCCATTGGGAAGTTATTTATTATCTTTTGGTTAACATCATTGGATTTTGTGGCAGAAATGCAAATTGCATGTAATATCTCAAGAGTAAAACAAATTGAGATTCCAGAAAGAGCCATTTTGGGAAGTTCATTCCAGAAGTGTATAACATTCACATTTTTTTTGTATTCAGAACTCTGAATTGAACTCGTTTGTCAAGGTTTAAATTATTGGTAGCTGTGCTTTTTGTTGACAGCTTGAGCTTGGGAATTGCAACTCCCTCCACCATCCTCAGCCTCCCTACTTTTGCTTCTCCCTTTTATAACCTTTCTAAAACTCATCTCCTTGATCAAGATTTTGATCACCTGATAAATATCACTTTTGCTACAGCATCCATTTTTATTGAGGCTCTCAACAAGGCATGCATTGAAGGTAGAGGAAAGTAAATTATTGTTCCTTCAGAGAGTCTTAAAGAATTTATTATACTCAGAGCTGAGCCATCCTGTTCAAATTACTTCATTCAACAGGTATTTCTGAACAACACACTCTATATAGTTGGTGCTAGTTTGTTTAATTGGTTTTCATTCTGACTGTATAAAATAAGGAAGGCTGACTATGTTGGGTATAACCTGTGAAAGTCTCGAATTAGTAACATTCACAAATACAAGGGAAATTACCACAAGTGCTGGAAATCTATAATAAACAGAAAATGATGAAAATAATGGGTCACTCAGCATCTGTGGAGAAAACATTGCAAATTTGGGTTCTGAAGCCTTAAATACTCTGAAGCATTTCCCCTCTAAGTCAGAATGATGTGCTGCGTCTCCAGCTTCATCTGTGTACAATAATAATGTTTATGTAGCTTCTTGTGTTCAAAATAAATCTTACTACTTGATTAATGATTGGGTGAAACCTAAATATTCTGTCCTAAAAGTGTTTCAGTTTTTTTTAATAATTACATTTTTGAAGTAAAAACTGGTGTCTTTTTTTCTGTAGAACATGATGCAGCAATGGCAAAATACAGCAAGCTACCCAAGAGAAGAGAAAATGAAAAGGTACAGAGCATTTTGTACATCATCAAATAAAATTCAACTTGGGGGGTGGTGACGTTAAAAGGGCAAGATTATAGGATCTGTCCACATGTTGTACTATAGTCAATGCATGGTATGGTTATCCATTTCAAAGACTGCAGATAAGTCTTGAAAATCAGGAGGGATACTTTACCTTTGTCACAGTCACTCAGGATGTCATGTATGACCTTGATAAGAGTTTAGAGCAGTGGCAAATCTCTCTATAACTTCGTCCATATCTTGAATTTCCACTCAATAACCCTCTGCAATATAACACTCTTCCAATTCTGCTCTCTTGTGCATTCTTATTTTCAGGTTCACTACCCTTGGTGACTGCACCTTCAGTTACCTAGGCCCTAAGCTCTAGAATTCCCTCCCTGAAACTCTTTGCCTCTCAACCTTGCTTTCCTCCTTTCAAGATTCTTCTTAAAATCTAATTCCTCAACCAAGCTTTTAGTCATCAATTTAAATTTAAACACAATTTAAATTTTGTGTTCCTGTAAAGCACTGTGATACATTAGAGGCACTGTACAAATATAGGTTGTTTTTCAAATCTTTCCATGGCCTTGCTCCTCATTATCTCACTAACCTCCCACAACTAAAAAAAATCATTGAATTCTTACAGTGCAGAAGGAGGCTACTTGACCCATTGAACCTTCACCGACAACAATCCGACCCAGGGTCTATCCCCATAACTCCACATATTTACCTGTCAATCCCCTTACACTAAGGGGCAATTTAACATGGCCAGTCCACCTAATCTGCACATTTTTGGACTCACGACACCAGGTTAAAGTCAAACAGGTTTATTTGGAATCACGAGCTTTTGGAACGCTACTGCTTCATCAACTTAAAACTTTCCAAATATACATGTTGGACTTTAACCTGATTTTGTGAGATTTCTTACTGTGCCCACCCCAGTCAAATGCTGGCATCTTCACATCTTGAATCATGGGAGGAAACTGGAACACCAGGAGGAAATCCACGCAGTCACAGGGAGAATGTGTAAACTCCACATATATGGTGCTAACCATTGTGCCACCATGTTCAAGATACCAGCACTTCTCCAGTTCTGACCACTTGAGTATCACTGATTTTAATCACTCATTGTGCTGTCAGCTATCAAGACTTGAGCTTTGGAATTTGCTTCCCAAATCTCCCCTCTTCTATCTTTCTTCGCTCCATTAAGACACTGCAGTTTTCTGACTTAGGTCATCTGACCTAAAATGGCTAAGTGTCAAATTCTGTTTGATAGCATTCCTGTAAAACACCAGAGCATATTGCAATATGCTGAAAAAACTGCAATTTATATTTGCTGTAAAACCTGAGGAAAATTATTTCCATTGATCAGTAACAATTGGTAAATTTAAGATCATTATCCAGAGAATAATGAAAGGCTATCACTTAGACTGTGGCGTGGAATGTCACACTGGAGGTAATAGTCCACAAAGCATTGAAAAGGGAAATGTAACAGTAAGTGTCAAATACTAAGGATCTGCTCAGGGTGGCAGCTCTGTCAATGAGCTGGTAGATCAATGGATTCCTGTACCATTGAATTCTGCTTTTATGATTTTTATCTTGACTCAGCAGAAATGTGTGCTTTTGGTTTTTGCATGATTGCCCTTCAAAAACATCTTTAAAAACCACAAGGCACTATTTAATACAACTTTCACTAGTTTAAAAAGCCTATAATTAAAGCCTTATCAATATTTGCATGAATACATTGTTAGAATCTACTTCTCCTTTCCCTCACTTTATTGGTTCCTGATTCTTAACTCTTGTCTTCTTCCCTTTTGCTTTTTACACTCCTTCCCATCTTGTGTCCTGTTTTTTACCTCTCCATGTCTCTCTCACTTCTTCTCCCAGACTTTTGCACTCTTTTTGTGTTTTAGTGCAGCTCCGGGCTTTAGTTTTCAGCTCTACGGTTGCCGTCTCCAGTTGCCAAAGAATGTGGGATCTATGCATGCACTCACCAGGAAACGCTAAACATGCACAGTTCAGAATGTTTCATGTTAGAAATCCAAGTGATGCATGTGCCAGCCGAGAAAGGGCCATCCTTTCGGAGTTCTGATCTTTTGTAGGCCCATGCCTGATCGAATTACAAAATGTGAATCGAGCATATGTGGCCCATTCCCAACCAGCATAGCGTGGGAGGCCCAAGGTTTCTCGGTATTTGGAGACTGCGGAGCTGAAAACAAAGATTAAACATGGGACTCTCCCAAAAAAATTCTAAGTGTTGAATTCATGTAAAAGCTGGGGTAAATCCCGCTGATTTTTTTTCAGTGAGATTTCAAAATGAGTCTCCCACACTCTGTGCACTGCAGAGTGCAAGAGTGCACTAGCATGAATCTGGCTAAAAATCAGTGGATGGGGCCTATTCCCCGCGGAAGAGGCTGGCAGCATAACACTCAACGGGTCACTACGCGTTGGGCCGATCTGTCAGCAGCACCGAGATCAGTGCCTGTGTAGTAGCCCCGTACTGTTAGCGTCTTGATCGTTGGCCCCCAGATTTTTCTGGGCCAACCGCAATACAACTCCCCCCTCACCCTGCCACCACCATTACCCATTCCACTGACCAACCCCTGTCTCTGCCCTCCTTCAGTCTGTCATTGATCCAAAGTGCAGAGTGATAGCAGCACCCCCGCCCCACCTCCCCCACCACTCCCCAGATGTCCTGCCCATTCTGGCCCCATCCAGTTGGCATTACCCGTGCCTGTTGAGCAGTGCTGAAGTGTCCCTTAGGCAGTGTTGGGGGACAGGCTGGCAGTACCAAGCTGGCAATACCCAGGGGGCACCCCACCTCATCTCAACCTTCTGCGGAGCCTCAGTAGCCCTCCCTTCATTCCAGTGGGTAGGGCTGCCAGCTTCCTGCAAGTAGAGAGCTGCAGTAAACACTACTGGAGTGAAATACTCCTGGTGGAGCCCGGAGTCTTCACTCCTGGGCTCACTAATTATAATCAAATTGTGAGGCCATGGCATCCAGTGGGAAGCTGGCTTCACAGCCTCTGCTTGAGCAGCACAGTGGGCCGGGAGCATTGCTCTCTAGATTTAGTTCATTTGCATTAACATTTAATTTTTAATCTTATTTTGTGGCACCCTGTGGGGTTATCATGGCAAACCATGTATCATGGCACATCAATCAGGAATTTCTGGACTAGACTATTGACTGGAACAATTTGAAATATCTTTGCAACTGAACATGGTTTTCTGAATGTAAAGAACAGACTTTGTTTACTTAATAATGGAAGCAGTTTGGATTCTGTGATTGAATTTCTATTTTTTAAAATTATGCATTGGTTATTTTTTTCTGAATAGTTTGATTGGAGAAATTAAGAATGAATATCTGACAATGTCAGCCTATGAACTGCGACTTCCCCTTCTTGCTGTAAAACTATTCTATTATTTATCTGCATCATTCACTTCACTGCTTTAACGAGCAAGAAAGAATTTGTAATAATGTGCTGATTTTTATGTTGTTGAGTACACAGTGTTGGGGCTGCCGGGTAGTTGCATTTATTAGAGTTTCCTAGAAGATCAGTGCAGCCACGTGAACAAACAGTCTTTTCCTAAGATCAAATTTTTAAATCTATTTCCCATTGAGAATGAAGCCTCATAGTTTCTCTGCTGGTTTGTTCAAGCTTCTCCAGCCAAAATATGTTCAGTAGAGGATCCATAATCCTATTTTTATCGCCAAACAGTGAAACCTTTGCGGGAATAAAAGAGATTAACTCCATGCAGCGCACAATGCACCCAATTGAACTTCTAGTTTATTCTAGTTTGTTTATATTTACATAATTTGCTGCAAGAGAATGCTGTTACACTTTGCATCTGCCACTCATCTGTAGTATATAAATAATAGCAAGCACCATTAACTTTCCTGTTACTTTCATAACAAGTTATGACTAATCAAAATTTAGAGGTCTGCTTATGCATGCATTTTGCCATTTTCAATAAAAAATTGTTACAATTTAAGAGGGGATCTACCTTGACCTTAACTACTTGCAGTATAATGGCTATGATCATCATCATCCTGGTGGACTCCTCATTGTTCAACCATGTCAGTGGTTTGCAATTGCATTGCATTCTGTGAATCCTCTTCCCTGCTTTTTGCCTGCTACTGTCAGACTTTTGAATAGACTTACTTTGCATTAAATTGATCTTTCTCTACACCCAAGCTATGACTGTAACACTACATTCTGCATTCTTCCATTTCCTTCTCTATGAATGGTCTGCTTTGTCTCTAACACACAAAAAACAGTATTTTTCACTGCATGTTAATGCATGTGATAATAATAAACCAAATCAAAAATCTTCTGACTGATGGGTCCAATGCAAGATTGGCATTGACATGCACAGAACTGGCAATTTGTTTTGTTGTGGTGGTTGGAGAAACTTTTGAAGCTGAGCCACCTGGGCATGTTGGAAGTTGCACCTTTGGCCATGGTCATCCTCTTAACATGCTGAATTAAATTTCGGTAGTAGCTTTCATGTGAAGCAGTCAGCTGCTATATCTTCCCCAAGTCAGATGCTCTGCAATGCAGAAGTTTGTAAGGCTGTATTTACTTTGGGTTTGGTTATATCATTGTAATGACCACCTTGATTTCATTTGTCCTGAAACTCTTCGCTGTAGAAGACAAGTCAGGGATTCTATTATCATCAGTGCAGAAGACATGGTTGAATTTTCTGAAGAGTGTTACCCATGATGTTGAACCCATCAGGATGGAGGACTTCATTATTTGTGATTTTGTTTGTCTTTCCATCAAATTTTCATGATGGACCTCAGTTGTCTTTGGAAGTGTTCTAGAACTTTGACATGGAGCCTGCTGCAGACGCAGGATTCTGCTCGATACAGTATGGTGACAAGGAAGAGGTTGACGGCAATGATGGGTTCCTTTTGCATTTAGTGTTCCTGTTAAAACTAGTGAAAACACGTGTTTACTATATGAAATTGTATTAAACAGAATTAATTGTCATCATTACATGTCCATTGAATTAAATATCATCATAAGTTTTAAAAATAATTGACCTATTTTTCTCTAGGTTTTATCTTGCAATCTTAAGTTTACACGGTGATAGAGATCCTCTTGTCATTAAATAGAGGGCACAATATCATCAAGGGAACAGATGTATTATTCCTTGTGCCACTGTATGTTTGCAGAGCAGCAGTTACAAGCAAACCCAATTCATTCACATATTGCCTCTGTTTTTCAGCTGAAGGCGGAAGCAGTATCCGAAGTAGCTACTGCGAGAAAAAAACAGCATCAATCGTCCCTGCAATACTTCTGTGCCTTAAATGCATTACAGTACAGGAAACGGGTGGCAATGCTGGATCCATTGCTTGGTTTTACACAGGGTCAGGTTAGTGAATCAGTCAGCTGAACAGGAGAATATCAGCTGGATCCTATTGATGGTGGAAATCAGTGATTGAACATAGACCTTATGTACAGTTACAGAAGTGGGCTCTAATTTGTGAATTTTGTAGTTTGTTTTTTAAATCTAAATAATGAAATATCTGGCCCCGTTATGAAGCTCAGTTGTGGAGTGTCAGAATTTACTGCCAATGCTGTGCTAAACCCACAATGAACTACTATGTATTGATGAGGCATCCACAATTCCTGTCTCCTGAGAACTTCAGAGGCAGAAAAATAATGAACTAAAACATACATGGTCACATCAGCTTCTGTACTGCAATCCAGTCAATCCCAATCTCTGCAAACTTTATTTTCAAGTACCATTCTAATTTTCTTTTGAAATCATTTATTGTCTCTGTTTCCAGCAAGTTCAATGGCAACAAGTTCCAAATGTAACCTTTCACTGCACCTAAAGTTATTCCTCACAAATTCTACATCTTCTGCAGAAAGCCTTTAAATCTGTGTCTGTTAGTTCTTAAGGGAATTCCTTTTCATTGTCTATCTTATCCAAACCTGTTGTAATCTTGTACATCTCTGCCAAATCTCCCTCAGCCTCTTTTGCTTCAATGAGAACAACCTCAGCTCTTCCAATCCAACTTTGTCATTAATAATTCCAGTAAATGTTCTCTGCACACTGTGTAAAGACCTTTAAATTCTTCTTAAAAGCATGGCAACCAGGCCTGGATGAATCAGAGTTTTGAAAATGTTTATTATAACGTCCCTGCTTTCGTGCTCAATATTGCTATTTATGAAGGCTGAGGAACTGTATGCTTTACTGACGACTCTCTCTGTATCTTGCTACCTTCAAGGATGCACCTCCAGCTCCCTCTGTCCTTGTGTATTTTTCTGAATTGTATCATGTTGCGGTTGATTGGTTATCATCTTCAATGTTTGTCACACCTTGAAGTTTGGTATCATCAGGAATTTTGAAATTTTACGATGTATTCCAGTATCCAAATCATTTATATATAATCACAAAAGCAGTGATTCTAGCACTGACCCTTGGGGAACTTCATTGACCACCATATAATGGTCTGAAAAATGACTATTGCAATTGCTATTCCCTATCCTTCACCCATTTTTTCACTCCAGTTGATAATGACCCTCCTTATTCCATTAGCCTCAATTTTGTTAGCCAGCCTTTTATATTGTTCTGATTCAAATACCTTTTTAAAATCCAAAAAGACAACATTCCTTTCATAAATCTTATGTCTTTAATTCATCCAGTTGATTTTTTAAAGTTCTAAACTGGGGTGAGGTCAATTTTGATGGAACTTTCAAAAGTTGATTGGGGGAGGCTGCTTTAAGGTAAAGAATGTCTGGCAAGTGGGAGGTTTTCAAAAGCAAGAGAGTTCAGGGCCAGCATGTTGCTGTTAGTGTTGGGCGGGGGGGAAGGTTGGGAGAAGTAGGAAACACTGGATGACTTAAAGATCAGTAAAAAGAAGGAAGTATATGTCGGGTATAGACAGGTGAGGTCAGGTGACCCCTTGAGGAGTATAGGGGGTGAAGGAGTACACTTAAAAAGGAATTCAGGAGGGCAAAAAAGGGGACATGAGATAACTTTGACAGATAAGGTAAAGGAGAATCCAAAGAGATTCTACAAATATATTAAGGGCAAAAAGGAGAGAATAGGGGCCCTTAACAATCGACAAGGTCACAGAAACTAGGAGCAAGATTAGGTCATTCGGCTTTTCAAGCCTGCTCTGCCATTCATTTTGATTATGGCTGACCATCAAATTCAATATACTGATTCTCCCCTTCCCCTATATCACTTGGAACTCCCTTGAGTTCCAAGAGCTATATCTAATTTCTTCTTGAAATCAGACGTTTTGGGCTTAATTACATTCTGTGGTGGCGAATTTGGCATATTCACCACCCTCTGGGTGAAAACAATTCTCCTCACCCCAGTTCTAAAAGGTTTGCCCCTTATCCTCAAACTATGACCCCTAGTTTAGCACTCCTCCACCATTGGGAACATTTTTCCGAATCTATCCTGTCTAATCCATTACAATTTTATATGTTTCCATGAGATCACACTCTTCTAAACTCCAGTGAATATAAAGCCTAACCGATTTAGTCTGTCCTCATATGACAGACCTGCCATTCCAGGAATCAGCCTGGTAAACCTTCGCTGTACTCCCTCTGTAGCAAGGACTTCCTTTCTAAGATAAGGACACTAAAACTGCACACAATACCCCAGATGTGGCCACGCCAATGCCCAATTGCAACAAAACATCCCTATCCTATACACAAATCCTCTTGTTATGAAGTCCAACATACTGTTTGCCTGCTGTATCTGCACACTTTTAGCAACTGATGCATGAGGTCTCCAAGCTCTTGTTGAGCATTCACCTCTTTCAATTTACACCCATTCAAGTAATAAATCTGTTTTCCTATTATTGCTATCAATGTAGTAGTCTATGTCTGTAGTCGTCTGTGTATGGAGCCACAGAAATGGGTGAGATCCTAAACAAATATTTCTCACCGTGGAGAAAGACTTGGCAGCTAGGGAAAGTAAATAGTGATTATGTGAAATGTATTCACATTCCAGAAGAGGAGGTGATCCTGATCAAGTGTATCCCAGGACATTATGGGAAGCTAGGGAAGAAATTGCTGGCTCATAGTGGGTTTGTATCATCAACGGCCAAGGATGAGATGTCAGAAGACTGGAAGGAGGCAAGTGTTGTGCTGCTATTTAAGAAAGACAGCAGGGAATTAGAGTGGTAACGTCAATGGTGGGTAAGTTATTGGAGGAGATTCTGAGAGACAGAATCTACACGCATTTGGAAAGGTAAGAACTAGCTAGGGATAGTCAGCATGGCTTTCTGCACGGGAAACAATGTCTTCCAAATTTGATTGAGTTTTTTGAAGGGGTGATCAAGAAAATAGATAAGGGTAGTGCAGTAGATGTTGTCTACATGGATTTTAGCAAGGCTTTCAACAAGATACTGCATGGTGGACTGGTTAGTAAGATTAAATCACATGAGATTCAAGGAGAACTGATCAGTTGATATAGAATTGGCTCGCTGGTATGTGACAGAGGGTGGCAGTAGACGATTATTTTCCAGACTGGAGGCCTATGACCAGTGGCATGCCACAGGGATCGGTGCTGGGTCCACTGTTCGTCATTTATATAAACAATTTGGATGAAAAAATAGGAGACAATGTTAGTACATTTGCCAATGACACCAAAATCAGTGGTGTAGTGAACAGTGAAGAAGGTTATCTAAGACTACTGTGGGATCTTGATCAGCTGGGTCAGTGGGCTGAGGAATGGTAGATGGAGTGTAATTCGGACAAATGCAAGGTGTTGCATTTTGATAAGGTAAACCAGGTCAGGATTTACACAGTTAATGGTAGGTCCCTGGGGAGTGTTGTCAAGCAGATAGACCTGGGGTGCAGATACGTAGATCCTTGAAAGTGGCGTCACAGGTAGACAGGGTGGTGAAGATGGCATTTGACACACTTGGTCTTCATTGGTTAGAACATTGAGTTGGGATGTTACATTACAACTGTACAACACATTGGTAAGGCCACATTTGGAGTACTGAGCACAGGTCACCCTGCTATAGGAAGGATGTTATTAAACTGGAAAGGATGCAAAAAAGATTTATAAGGATGTTACCAGGACTGGAAGGTTTGAATTATAAGGCGAGCCTAGATAGGCTAGGACCTTATTCCCTATTCTCCAAAAAATCTGAAGCTTTCTTTTTTGCACCAGGCCTTAATCCATACATTGAACCTCCATATCCTCCTGTTTCCTTCTCATTGGCCTGATACTGGAGTACACAAAGCCATAAGATGTAGGAGCAGGCAAAGAATGTTTGGCCCATTGAGCCTACTCCACCATGACTGTTCTTAGGATTCAACTCCATTATCCCCATCCATTTCCAATAGTGCTGGAAATGGGATTAGTATAGATAGGTGCTTGGTGATTAGCACAGATATGATAGACCAAAAGAGCTCTTTTTATGCTGTAAAGCTCTATGACTATGTGACCATGATCACTTATTTCCCTGAGAGACTGAAAACCTTTCTCTCCCAGACTTAAAATATATTCAATGATGAAACATCTGTAATCCTCAGGGATAGAGGATTGTGATGATTCATATATTTTTGAGTGAAGATTGTGCCCCAGACTTTCTGTGACTCTGAAAACCTGAGCACAAGCTCAAACAGCTGGAGACACTTCCAACTGGCATACTGGAAAGATAGAAACATAGAAGATAAGAGCAAGAGGAGACCATTTGGTACTTCGAGCCTGCTCCGCCATTCATCATGACTATGGCTGATTGTTCAACGCAATAGCCTAATCTTGCCTTCTTCCCATAACCTTTGATTCCATTCACCCCAAGTGCTTTATCTCGCTGACTCTTGAATACATTCAATGTTTTGGCATTAGCTACTTGCTATGGTAATGATTTCCAAAGGCTTACCACTGTTTGGGTGAAAAAATGTCTCCTTATCTCCGTCCTAAATGGTCTACCCCGAATCCTTTGACTGTGACCTCTGGTGTGCTCCTCATTCCCAATTTACAGCCCAATCCTCCCAATAGGGAATGGGGAGTGTACAGTGTGATTACTGCACATTCCCCATTCCCAATTTACAGCCATTTGTAGTAATCTGCCGCCTTGTTTTTGCTTCCAAAGTGAATAACCTCACATTTATCCAAATTATACTAAGTCTGCCATTGATTTACTCACTCACCCAACCTGTCCAGATCATTCTGAAGGATCTCTTCATTCTCACCACAGTTCACCCTCCCACACAACTTGGTATCATCTGTAAACTTTAAGATGTTACATTTTGTTTCCTCATCCAAATCATTAATATATATTGTGAATAGCTGGGGTCCCCACTAGGTACCGCCTGCAATTTGCAAAAGACCTATTTGTTCCTACTGTTTGTTTCCTCTCTGCCAACCAGTTTTCTATCCATCTCAATACATTTCCCCCAATCCTATGCGCTTTAATCTTGCACAATAATCTCTTGTGCATGACTTTGGCAAACGCTTTCTGAAAGTCCAAATATAGCACATTGACTGGCTCCTACTAGTTACATCTTAAAAGAATTCCAACAGATTTGTCAAGCATGATTTCCCCTTCATAAATCTATGTCGACTCTGTCTGATCCTGCCATTGCTTTCTAAATACTCCACTATAAAGTCCTTGAAAATGGATTTGAGAATTTTCTCCACTACTGATGTTAAACTTACTGGTCTATAATTCCCTGTTTTCCCTCTACCTCCCTTTTTGAATATTGGAGTGACATTAGCCACCCTCCAATCTGCAGCGACTGTTACAGAATCTATGGAATCCTGGAAGATGGCCATCAATGCATCCGCTATTTCTAGATTTATTTCCTTAAGAGCTCTGGGATGTAGGTTATCAGGCCCTGGGGATTTACCCATCTTCAATTCCATCAATTTTCCCAGCACCATTTCTCTACTAATATTGATCTCCCTTAGTTCTTCCCTCTCACTAAATATTGCATTCTCCAACATTTCTGATATTTGATTTGTATCTTTTTTTGTGAAGGCAGAACCAAAGTATGTATTCAGTTACTCAGCCATTTCTTTGTCTCCTATTGTACATTGCCCATTTTCTGTAAGGGGCTTACATTTTTCTTCACCAACTCTTTCTCTTGGTGTCAGTATTTATGTTCCCTGCAAGCTTACTTTCGTATGTATTTTCCCTTTCTTAATCAATCCCTTGGCCTTTTTTTTGCTGAGTTCTGCTCCCAATTCTCAGACCTATTATTTTCCTTGGCCGATCTGTATGCTTCTTCCTTGGATCAGACGCTATTTCTAGTTTGCTTTGTAAGCCATGGATTGGCCCATTTAGTAAGAGGTCTGGCAACACCAATTTGCCAGAGCTCTTACTGATGTGTTGCCAGACCTCTTACTGAGTTTACCCCAGTCCAATGCCGGCATCTCTACATCTTGGCCCATTTACCCATTTTGCTTTTGTGCTAGACAGGAATAAACAGTTGCTTCAGTTTCCCTATGCATTCCTTGAATGTTTGCCATTGCCTATCCATTACAATTAAAAGAGTTATAACAAATAGTTTGTTACTTTCAAATGATGTAACTGCTTTGCTTTATATGATAGTATTGTGTTTACATAATTGGACTAGTAATCCAGAGACACAACTTCAAATCCTACCACTGCAGCTGGGAAAATTAAATTAAGAACAAGGAAAATTACAGCACAGAAACAGACCCTTCAGTCCTCCAAGTCTGACTGAACTAAAACTCCCTACCTTTCCGGGGACCGTATCCCTCTGTTCCCATCCTATTAAAGTATTTGTCAAGCTGCCCCTAAAAAGTCACTATTGTACCTGCTTCCACTACCTTCCCCGGCAGAGAGTTCCAGACACCCACCATTTTCTGTGTAAAAACCTTGAATTAGAACATAGAACATTACAGCACAGAACAGGCCCTTCGGCCTTCGATGTTGCGCCGACCAATATAAAAAGCAATGCCCCTCCAAACTAAACCATTCCCTTCTCTTCCATATACTTATCAACTAACCTCTTAAACGCCACCAAACTTGGCGCATCTACAACTGCTGCAGGCAGGGCATTCCACTCCCTAACCACCCTTTGGGTAAAGAACCTACCTCTGATATCCGTCCTATAACTATCACCCCTTAATTTAAAGCTGTGTCCCCTCGTGCTAGCTTTCTCCATCCTAGGAAAAAGGCTATCACTGCCCACCCTATCTAAACCTCTAATCATCTTATATGTTTCGATCAGGTCCCCTCTTAGCCTCCTCCTTTCTAACGAAAACAACCTCAAATCCCTCAGCCTCTCCTCATAAGACCTGCCCTCCATACCAGGCAACATCCTGGTAAACCTCCTCTGTACCCTCTCCAATGCCTCCACATCTTTCTTATAATGTGGGGACCAGAACTGCACACAATACTCCAAGTGCGGCCGCACTAGAGTTTTGTACAGTTGCAACATGACGTTGCGGCTCCGAAATTCAATCCCTCTACCAATAAAAGCCAAGACTCCATATGCCTTCCTAACAACCTTCTCGACCTGACTGCCTACTTTCAGGGATCTATGCACATACACACCAAGATCCCTCTGTTCATCTAGACTACTAATTAATCAAAGTAATCTGGAATACAAACCAGTCTTAGTGGCTTGTTCAGGTTATTTAGTAGTGTCAATCATAGAATCATGGGAACATCAATTCTGCACCAACAAAATGGGTGGCACAGTAGCACAGTGGTTAGCACTGCTGCTTCACAGCTCCAGCATCCTGGGTTCTATTCCCAGCTCGGGTCACTGTCTGTGTGGAGTTTGCACATTCTCCTCATGTCTGCATGGGTTTCTTCCGGGTATTCTGGTTTCCTCCCACAGTCTAAAAATGTGTGGGTTAGGTTGATTGGCCATGCTAAGAAATTTCCCCCTAATGTCCAGGAATGTGTAGGTTAGAGGGATTAGTGGGAATAATATGTAGGGATATGGAGGTAGGGCCTGGGTGGGATTGTGTTTTGTGCAGACTCGATGGGCCAAAGGGCCTCTTTCTGCACTCTAGGGTTCTATGATTTCTTTGAAAATTATGCTAAATCTACACTAATCCCACTTTCCAGCACTTGGTCCACAGCTTTGAATGTTATGACATTTCAAATGTTAGAACATAGAACAATACAGCACAAACAGGTCCTTCGGCCCATGAGTTTCGCCGATCACATCTACCAATCCACAGACCTATCTATAACCCCCTATCCTGTTCTTTTCCCTATACTCATCCAGAAGTCTTTTAAAAGACCCCAGTGAGTTTGCCTCAACAACCTCCGATGGCAGTCGGTTCCATTCACTCACCAGCCTTTGAGTGAAAAACTTACCCCTGACATCTCCTTTGTATTTGCTTCCCTCCACCTTAAATCTGTGTCCTCTCGTAGTGACCATTTCAGCTCGGGGAAATAGTCTCTGAGAGTCCACCCTATCTATCCCTCTCAACATTTTATAAACCTCTATCAGGTCGCCTCTCAACCTACATTGAGTCTTAGCTTTTATTGGTAGGGGGATTGAATTTCGGAGCCGCAACGCCATGTTGCAACTGTACAAAACTCTAGTGCGGTCGCACTTGGAGTATTGTGTGCAGTTCTGGTCCCCACATTATAAGAAAGATGTGGAGGCATTGGAGAGGGTACAGAGGAGGTTTACCAGGATGTTGCCTGGTATGGAGGGCAGGTCTTAAGAGGAGAGGCTGAGGGATTTGAGGTTGTTTTCGTTAGAAAGAAGGCGGCTAAGAGGAGACTTATTGAAACATATAAGATGATTAGAGGTTTAGATAGGGTGGACAGTGATAGTCTTTTTCCTAGGATGGAGAAAGCTAGCACAAGGGGACATAGCTTTAAATTAAGGGGTGATAGTTATAGACGGATGTCAGAGGTAGGTTCTTTACCCAGAGGGTGGTAAGGGTATGGAATGTCCTGCCTGCTGCAGTTGTAGATGCGCCAAGTTTGGTGGCGTTTAAGAGGTTAGTAGATAAGTTTATGGATGAAAGGGAATGGTTTAGGTTAGAGGGTCATTGCTTTTTCTTAATTGGTTGGCGCAACATCGAAGGCCGAAGGGCCTGTTCTGCACTGTAATGTTCTATGTTCTAACAGGAACATAGATAGATACAGACAGGAGATGAGATAAATATTCGGGACTTACATGAGGGTATCTTGAAAGAGGAAAAGGAGAGATGGGACTTACAGGGAATAGTCAAAGGGACTGATAACATTTGGAGATGGGAACATAGAACAAAGAACACTACAGCACAAACACGCCCTTTGACCCACAAGTTGTGCCAATTATATCTATACCTAGCAGGCTACAGAACTATCTGTAACTCCCAATCCCATTAAATCCCATGTACTCATCCAGAAGTCTTTTAAAAGACCCCAGAGAGTTTGTCTCTTCTATCACCGATGGCAGTCGATTCCACTCACTCACCACCCTCTGAGTGAAAAACTCACCCCTGACATTTCCTCTGTACCTTCTCCCCTGCGCCTTAAATCCGTAGATAAGATAATAGCACTAGAGTGCATACAAAATACCCTACTGGAACTACACCATGGACTCTCACATGTGGGTAGAGAGACCATGATAACTATTGTAGGAAAAGAATGGTGGTGGAAAGGAATGGGAAGAGGTATAGCCCGACACTGTCACCGATGCATGACGTGCACGCAACACAACCCTGGTAGACTCATAAAAATTAAAATGGAACATCAGCTGAGACCAAAGGGACCCTGAGAACTCTGCAAACAGATTTCACAGGACCATTGCCACAATCCTATGGCAAAGCTATTGTCTGCTTACTATAGACCAGTTCACCAAGTGGGTAGAAGGAT
This sequence comes from Sphyrna mokarran, assembly GCA_024679065.1. Lineage (NCBI taxonomy): Eukaryota > Metazoa > Chordata > Chondrichthyes > Carcharhiniformes > Carcharhinidae > Sphyrna > Sphyrna mokarran. The sequence goes on from JAGIQG010000019.1 coordinate 714,908, forward strand.
TCCCTACTACAAATTGTACTGCTACCACAGTGGCTAGGACATTGCAGAAGAGGTAGTTCTTAGATGGGGAGTAGCCCTACAAATTGATTCAGACCAAAGGACGCACTTCACTGGAAAGGTGGTAAAAATAATGTGCCAACGGATGGGAATAAAATAAAAACTCCACATCTGTTACCACCCACAGAGTTCTGGAATAGTGGAATGTATGAATAGAACACTCAAAAATGTGCTAGCTAGAGCCTTACAGATATTGGGAAAAATGTGGACAGAGGTATTGCTCACTACTAATCAGATTAAGAGCTACCGCAAACTGGACAACTGGATTAACCCCTTATAAACTAATGACAGGATGGGCGATGAAATTACCAGAAAGCATGGCGTTTAAGAGGTTAGTAGATAAGTTTATGGACGAAAAGAGAATGGTTTAGGTTAGAGGGTCATTGCTTTTTCCTAATTGGTCGGCGCAACATCGAAGGCCGAAGGGCCTGTTCTGTGCTGTTATGTTCTATGTACATCTCTCCAGTGAGAAGAGTCCCAGCTCCCTCAACCTATGTTCATCCATGTACTTAACCACATTGTTCTGGATCTGGAATTGCATGTAGTTCTGACTGGAAAAGGATGGCAAATCTCCTTCCCTAAAGGGCATATGCAAATCAGTTGGGGTTTTACTATAATCCGATAGATACGTGGTCAATATTATTCTCATTATCTTTTTATCCCAGATTGATTTGTCTGTGTTTCATCAAATTGGTACAAAAGTAATAATGTATTAGCATAATCTGTATCAAATATTTATCTCACCAGTTACAATGAGTCATGGACGTTTACAGCATGAAAACAGGCCCTTCAGCCCAACTTGTCCATGCTGCCCTTTTTTTTGAAACCCCTGAGCTAATCCCAATTATCTGTATTTGGCCCATATCCTTCTGTACCCATCATACCCATATAACTAACTAAGTGCCTTTTAAAAGATAAAATTGAACCTGCCTCTACTAATACCTTGTTCTAGAGACTCCCACCCTATGTGTGAAAAAATTGCCTCTCTAGACATTTCTGTATCTCTCCCTCTCATCTTAAACCTTCTGCACCCTCTAGTTTTAGACTCCCCTATCTTTGGGAAAAGATATTGACTATCTACCTTGTCTGTGTCCCTCATTATTTTAGGGACCTCTATAAGGTCACCCCTCAGCCTCCTACACTCCAGAGGAAAATGTCCCAGTTTATTCAGCCTCTCCGTATAACTCAATTCATCAAATCTCGGTAAATCTTTTATTCATTCTTTCTAGTTTAATAATATCCTTTTTATAATAGGAAATTGCACACAGTATTGCAAATATGACCTTATCAACGTCTTGTACAACTTTAACAAAATGTCCCAACCAACCAATATGACTCACAACCAGGGTAAATCAGCCTTTGCCAAGTTTCTTTAAATCTTGTGATTTTGGAACTTTGGAAAGAATTGTTCTTAATATTTAAATCTTAAATTACAACAGCAGGATGTGTTAGTTTCAGCAACTGGAAATTTGTGAGGAATTAAATAGTAAATGTGGTTTCCAACCCTCTACAGTACTCAACAATATGAAGACCAGAGCTTGAAGATGTGGTAAAATCATTGCAACACTCTTCTATACATTCAAAGGTTTAATACGTTTAACTTTGTTTAATAGGTATGGATTCTAGAAGTGTGTAACTAGAGAATATGTAACAATTATGTTCACCCAGCCTTTAATGATAGAACATTTGAAACTTGAGAATGCACTTCTCTCATCTTGTGTATTACAGATCAACTTTTTCAAGATGGGAGTGGAGATGTTTTCCAAGAAGCTGGAAGAATTTTTATCTTCTGTTGCAACCATGGTTCAAAGGTTATAAAAATTACTTTTTCCAACATAATAATATCACATTTAAGACTTTATTTTCCCAATTCCAGGGTTCATCTCTCAGTAGTTCCATAGTTTTCAAAAGTGGAGATATTCAACAAATATCCCAAATCTGTCAAATGTTAAAAACATGTCTTTCATTTTTAGTTGGTCTCCTTTTGAAACACTAACTGTGTTTGCTGTATATTGTCTAATACAGTATCCAAGGGCAACTGGACACTGAAGCTGAAAAAATGAGATTGGCCCAACAGGATCTGATGTTAGCCAACGAGTCTATCTATATTCCGGATAACAACACTGCTACATCCAAACCAGCTAATAGGAACCTCCTTCAAAAAGCTGGCTACCTGAATATTCGAAAGTAAGGACATTACATTTTCAGTTTGTTAAAACCTAAAGCTGTTAATACGTTTTTAGATTGGGATATGCATCTGTTTGAATGCATCTGGATATTTTATAAGTAACCAGAATGCCCATTTGCTGCTGGACCTGCCTTCCTCTCATGTTCCTTCTGATTTTGCAGCTCTTATCTCCCACTGGGAGAGAAGTGAATTAATTAGCAAGTACCACTGTGAAGCAGGGAAGACAATGCAAGACTTAGTACAGAACTGATTTATTTCCCACTAAAAGCCAGATACTTTTAGATTAGATTACAAAGAATAAAGTACAGCACAGGAACAGGCCCTTTGGCCCTCCAAGTGTGCGCCAACCATAATGCTTGCCTAAACTAAGACTGTATGCACTTACAGAGATAGTATCCTTCCATTCCTATCCTATTCAAGTATTTGTCTAGTTGCCCCTCAAATGGTGCTATCGTACTTGCTCCCCCACCTCCCTGGGCAGCGAGTTCCAAACATTAACCATCCTCTGTGTAAAAACTTCTCTTGTTTTAAATTTATCTTTCATGTGCTGTGAGTGTTGCTAACTAGACCAACATTTGTTGCCCACCCACTAATTGCTTTTTGAAGGTGATGATGAACCGCTGCAATCCGTGTAGTACACTTTTATCCACAGTTCTGTTAGGAAGGGGGTTTCCGGATTTTGACCCAGTACAGTTACAGATATTGCACGGAACTCCACCACCTCGCCTGTCATAGAATAAGCGTGGGCGAGGATCTGATAACGGAAATTTCCATTGATCTCGGGCAAGAATTTCTGGTCTCCCCCAAACAAGACTGTAAAATCCCACCCAAAATTCCAGGCCCAGGTCTCACGTGGCTTAGAGGGAACATGGAGGTGACAATGTTCCCATGCATCTATTGCCTTTGTCCTTTGCAATGGCAAAGTTCCAGGGTTTGGTAGGTGCTGTCGAAGGAGTTGCTGTAGTGAAGATCAGTCCTGTTGTAGTAACAGACCATGCCTTCCACTGATGGTCAATCTTATATTAACACTATTGCTAAGAGCCACAAGAAGGACTGCGACACAAATACATTGAATGACATAAATGCTAGAAGTGGCATTAAACTGCAAATTAAACTAATAGGTGTGCTATGTTCTTGACCTGCTACCCTGTAATATCAAGAAAAGATCAGCCAATGAACATGTAGTAGCCAGTGTTACTGTAAACAATATTAAGCTCCTCTATTAAGACAAAAAAGCCCAATCAAGGTGGGGAAGTGATTAAATTTATGGCACCAAGCTCCTGCAGCATTCCTACATCCAAGATATCAGTCCAGCCAGATGCCAACTGAAGCCTTTGCAGTCAAATCATCGCTATGCTTGGGCCACGTAGTGGGCAAGTGGCAGGTGATCACTGTCAGGAGAATGGGGTAGCCTGGGGCAATTCACATTCCTGCAAGGGAAACTATGAAAAATAAATTACTTATTTTGACATCACTCTGGTCTCTATTGTTCCCACCACCCTTGCTTGTATCTGCCACATCTTTAGCTGCATTGTTTTAGTGCCCAATGCAGCAGACAATGTAAATATTGTCAAGATCAGAATGGCATAATCAGAGTGAGACTTCTGCAGTAGCTTGTTTGGTGTATGGGCCAAGCTGGCTAGTCAGAACATGCTTATTGACAGAGTTTGGTGAGTAAGTTGCTCCAGGCATTTTGGACGGTAATTTACAACTGCGTTACGCTTGTTTTTGGGTTCAACACAGTCGTATAATGGGGCATAAAGCGTTTATAGAACATAGAACATAGAACATTACAGCACAGAACAGGCCCTTCGGCCTTCGATGTTGTGCCAACCAAAATAAAAAGCAATGCCCCTCCAAACTAAACCATTCCCTTCTCTTCCATATACTTATCAATTAACCTCTTAAACGCCACCAAACTTGGCGCATCTACAACAGCTGCAGGCAGGGCATTCCACTCCCTAATCACTCTTTGAGTAAAGAACCTACCTCTGATATCCGTCCTATAACTCATACCCCTTAATTTAAAGCTGTGTCCCCTCGTGCTAGCTTTCTCCATCCTAGGAAAAAGGCTATCACTGTCCACCCTATCTAAACCTCTAATCATCTTATATGCTTCGATAAGATCCCCTCTTAGCCGCCTCCTTTCTAACGAAAACAACCTCAAATCCTTCAACCTCTCTTCATAGGACCTGCCCTCCATACCAGGCAACATCCTGGTAAACCTCCTCTGTACCCTCTCCAATGCCTCCACATCTTTCTTATAATGTGGCGACCAGAACTGCACACAATACTCCAAGTGCGGCCGCACTAGAGTTTTGTACAGTTGCAACATGATGCTGCGGCTCCTAAATTCAATCCCCCTACCAATAAAAGCTAAGACTCCATATGCCTTCTTAACAACTTTATCCACTTGACTGCCTACTTTCAGGGATCTATTGACACATACACCAAGATCCTTCTGTTCCTCAACACTATTAAGAGCCCTACCATTAGCCCTATACTCTACACATTTATTGTTCCTGCCAAAGTGCATTACCTCACACTTTTCCACATTAAACTCCATTTGCCACCTCTCGGCCCAGCTCTGCAACTTGTCCAAGTCACTCTGTAAACTATAACACCCCTCTTCACTATCTACCACTCCACCGACTTTAGTGTCATCTGCAAATTTACTGATCCATCCCTCAATACCCTCATCCAGATCATTTATAAAAATTACAAACAGCAGGGGCCCCAAAACAGACCCCTGAGGCACACCACTCGTCACCGAACTCCACGATGAATATCTCCCATCAACCACCACCCTCTGTCTTCTATCTGCCAGCCAATTCCTAATCCAATTAGCTAAATCACCCTCTATTCCACACATCTGCATTTTCTGTAGAAGTCTTCCATGGGCCACCTTATCAAACGCCTTACTAAAGTCCATATATACCACATCACGGTTGGCGTGAGTTTTCATGACTGGTACCATTTTATAACCATAGGATTTCTGCTGCAGTGAACCTCTTGCTGGAAATGGGCGAGAGGCTGGTTAATTTATTCATATTTATTTAAATGAATATTTCTGTGTCATTAGCGAGCCCGGCTCAATTGTCCACGTGCCTTTATGGCCTCGCCAGTAAGAAATAAACATGCGTCCATGAATGTGGAGCAGTCAGCTTAGCCTTGTGGATAGAATGGAGGTTATTAAGAAGCCAAGGACAGTAGGGGGGGGTGCTATCTCTGGAGCAGTACCAGACTCATAATGCCATCCTGGAACTTTGCCAGTGCCCTCTGGGCACCTGGGCAATGCCGAACAGACAGTACCAGGGGGTGGGATAAATAGCAAAGATGCCAGTGGGGGGGTGTTGGGGCCAACGGAGTAGGACCCAGTATGTGCAGGGCTAATGGGAGAGGGAGCCTGCTGCTGTCCTGTAGCAATTAGTGGAGGGAGGGAAGTAGGGCTGCGATCTATGGGGCAGGGGTGGACCATGATTGGTCTGGGCAACAGGAATGTCAGCAGGGACTGCATCTCAGGCTGCAGGCACACGTGATTAGAGGGAGGGAGAAGGTGGAGCTGCTTCAGGCCCTGTTACTGCTCATATACATGTTCAGCATCAGAGGTATGCACATGTGCATTACTTCCCTTTGCAAACTTTCAGGTGCTTTCAGCTCAGCTGACAGGCTTCTGCAATGAGCAACAAAGTTTTGTAGCCAGCGAATGTATGTGGGGTCGGGGGTGGCACGCATGAGAACGTGCCCAAAAAACAGATCTGAAACTCTCCCAGTTCCACAACCACCTGGCACTTAGAAAATAAAAGGTAGAATTTCAGCCTTTATCTCTGACCAGTCATGTGCTCAATCAGGAGTAAGATGTTTAATGTTGGAGTTAAAATATTTTGCATTTGAGGAAAATAAACTTGCAGGGCTACTCTATAGAGAGGGTGAATGAGACTGACAGGATTGATCTACAGAGAGTCAGCATGGATTTGATCAACTGAATGGCCTCCTCCTATGCCATAATGAATCACCTGAGAACAACTGTGGGCAATAGGGACATTATAATGGACAATCCATCATCAATACAACTCTCTGTAGTTATTAAAATGATCACATCTCTTTAAATCTGGCAAAAGTGAGTCAACCCTTGGCTGAATAATGCATCTCAAATGTCACTGCAACTCTGCTGAGGCGCACTCACTGTCTGGTTTGCCTCTGAATCACAGCAGTAGCAAGATGGTTAGAAATAAGGAAAATCCTTTGATGCATCATTATTTATCCATCCTTTTAAACTTCCTCGTTGCAACATTTAAATGATCTCTAGGGTTTCATTTTTACCCTTCCATCCTGAAACACACCATCTCTTATGTCTTCCTGCCTCCCTTTCCCCTTCTATGCACTTGTTAACAAATGGTTACATCTCTAACATCTTCCAATTCTGACAAAGACAATTAATGAGAAACATTAACTCTGTTTTTCTCTCTCTTTCTGTTTTTATTCATTATATATATTTACTCAGTTGTTGTAACTTGGGTGTAATTGCTTCCCTGTTCCTTTTTCCTGTTAGTAAAACAGGCCTAGTGTCTACATCCTGGGAAAGATTGTATTTCTTCACTCAAGGAGGGAATCTCATGTGTCAACCACGAGGGGCAGTAGCTGGAGGACTGATTCTGGATCTGGATAATTGTTCAGTTATGGCCGTGGACTGTGAGGATAGAAGATACTGTTTTCAGATCACTTCGCCTTCAGGAAAAACGTATGTTATCACTTATACAATGTTCTTCAATAGTTGTATGTCTTCCCCTAAAGTTGTAATTTTTATTGCTTTAGCATTTCTCCAATTCTGTTTATTTATTTGTATGACAGTGTAAAGTTGTAGTGTTCAGCTGCTAACTTGAATGTTGACAGCGCAATGGATAGCACTGCTGTCTCTCAGTGCCAGGAACTCAGGTTCACTTCCAGATTTGGGTGACTGTGTGGAGTTTGTATGTTCTCCCCATGTCTGGTTGCCTCCAGGTGCTCAAGTTTCCTTCCACAGTCCAAGAATGTGCGTGCGGATCAGGTGGATTAGCCATGGGATAAGGCGGGATTATGGACCTGCAGTGGATGTGGTATTGGAGAGTTGGTTTAGACTTGATAGACTGAATGGCAGACTATGCTAGGGATTCTGTGATTTTTCATTGTTTTAAAAAGGAAAATCCAGGTAATTTTATTTATAATCTATTGTCAATTACAGGATAATTGGAATAGTTTGAAATGCAGCCTGAAATTTATGATGACTGGCATTCTTCTCTTTCCTCCAAGTGTCATATCAGGAATGTCATAGCTGTCACAAGCCTTTCATTGTTGGCATATAACTTTCTCCAGTTTTTATATTGAGGAAATGTAAATGTTGCAAAGGCTTCAGCTGAAAACTTCAACCAAACACATGCTTAGAAATTCCCAACCAGCTTTCTCTATCAGATTTTTTTTTCAGACAGGAGGCAATACGGTGTCACAGTGGATAGCACTGTTGTCTCACAGCTTCAGGTGTCTGGATTCCTGGCTTGGGTGACTGTCTGTGGAATTTGCACATTCTCCTCGTATCGTTTCCTCTGGGTGCTCCAGTTTCCTCCTATACTTCAAGGTGTACAGGTTACATGGATTGGCCATGATAAATTGCGTGTTAGTGTCAGGGGGATTAGCTAGGGTGAATGGATGGGGTTATGGGGATAGGGCCTGGATGGGATTGTGGTCGGTGCAGACTCGATGGGCCAATTGGCCTCTTTCTGCATTGTAGGATTTTATGATTCTAGGAGGGTTTGGAATAACTTAGAGTTATAGAGGTTTACAGCATGGAAACAGGCCCTTCGGCCCAACCTGTCCATGCTGCCTTTTTTTAAAATCCTGAACTAGTCCTAATTGCCCACATTTGGCCCATATCCCTCTATACTCATCTTACCAATATAACTGTCTATTCACTTTTTAAAAGACAAAATTGTACCCGCCTCAAGTACTAACTCTGGCAGCTTGATCCAGACATTCATCATTCTCCGTGTGAAAAAATTGCCCATCTGGACTCTTTGTATCTCTCCCCTCTAGTTTTAGATTCCCCTGCTTTTGGGAAAAGATATTGACTTTTTAGCTGATTTATGCCCCTCATTATTTTATAAACCTCTATAAGATCATAGACAGGCAAATGCCAGTCATAGACAGCAGTGGGAAGTTGTGCGTGGAGCCTGAAGAGATTGATGAGGCACTGAATAAATATTTCTCTTCGGTATTCACGCAGAGTGCTGGAAATGTAGCTATGGAGAGCACTGAGGTACAGGGATGCAAATTGGGAAGTATTGTAGTAGATAGGGAGGATGTGTTAGAAATTCTCGAGGGTTTGAAGTTGGATAAGTCCCCTGGGCCGGACGGGATTTACCCTAGAATTCTCTGGGAGGCTAGAGAGGAGATTGCAGAGCCTCTGGCTCTGATCTTCAGGTCCTCGTTGGTTACGGGTGTGGTTCCGGAGGACTGGAGGATAGCGAATGTGGTCCCATTGTTTAAGAAGGGGAAGAGAGACCTTCCAGGGAATTATAGGCCAGTGAGTCTTACTTCTGTTGTGGGCAAGGTATTGGAGAGAATTATTAGGGATAGGATTTATAGTTATTTAGAGAGAAATGAATTGATTGGGGACAGTCAGCATGGTTTCGTGAAGGGTAGGTCATGCCTTACTAACCTCATTGAGTTTTTTGAGAAAGTGACCAGAGAGGTGGATGGGGGTAAGGCGGTTGATGTAGTATATATGGACTTTAGTAAGGCGTTTGATAAGGTGGCCCATGGAAGACTTCTACAGAAAATGCAGATGTGTGGAATAGAGGGTGATTTAGCTAATTGGATTAGGAATTGGCTGGCAGATAGAAGACAGAGGGTGGTGGTTGATGGGAGATATTCATCGTGGAGTTCGGTGACGAGTGGTGTGCCTCAGGGGTCTGTTTTGGGGCCCCTGCTGTTTGTAATTTTTATAAATGATCTGGATGAGGGTATTGAGGGATGGATCAGTAAATTTGCAGATGACACTAAAGTCGGTGGAGTGGTAGATAGTGAAGAGGGGTGTTATAGTTTGCAGAGGGACTTGGACAAGTTGCAGAGCTGGGCCGAGAGGTGGCAAATGGAGTTTAATGTGGAAAAGTGTGAGGTAATGCACTTTGGCAGGAACAATAAATGTGTAGAGTATAGGGCTAATGGTAGGGCTCTTAATAGTGTTGAGGAACAGAAGGATCTTGGTGTATGTGTCAATAGATCCCTGAAAGTAGGCAGTCAAGTGGATAAAGTTGTTAAGAAGGCATATGGAGTCTTAGCTTTTATTGGTAGGGGGATTGAATTTAGGAGCCGCAGCATCATGTTGCAACTGTACAAAACTCTAGTGCGGCCGCACTTGGAGTATTGTGTGCAGTTCTGGTCGCCACATTATAAGAAAGATGTGGAGGCATTGGAGAGGGTACAGAGGAGGTTTACTAGGATGTTGCCTGGTATGGAGGGCAGGTCTATGAAGAGAGGTTGAAGGATTTGAGGTTGTTTTCGTTAGAAAGGAGGCGGCTAAGAGGGGATCTTATTGAAGCATATAAGATGATTAGAGGTTTAGATAGGGTGGACAGTGATAGCCTTTTTCCTAGGATGGAGAATGCTAGCACGAGGGGACACAGCTTTAAATTAAGGGGTATGAGTTATAGGACGGATATCAGAGGTAGGTTCTTTACTCAAAGAGTGATTAGGGAGTGGAATGCCCTGCCTGCAGCTGTTGTAGATGCGCCAAGTTTGGTGGCGTTTAAGAGGTTAATTGATAAGTATATGGAAGAGAAGGGAATGGTTTAGTTTGGAGGGGCTTTGCTTTTTATTTTGGTTGGCACAACATCGAAGGCCGAAGGGCCTGTTCTGTGCTGTATTGTTCTATGTTCTATGTTCTAAGATCATCCCTCAGCCTTCTACACTCCAGAGAAAAAAGTCCCAGTCTATCAGCCTCTCCTTACAACTCAAAACATCAGGTCCTGGTACCATCCTAGTAAATCACTTCTGCACTCTTTCTAGTTTAATAATATCCTTTCTATAATAGGGTGACCAGAACTGTACACAGTATTCCAAATGTGGCTTTACTAATGCCTCGTACAACTTCAACAAGACATCCCAACTCCTGTATCCAATGTTCTGACTGATGAAACCAAGCATGACGAATACCACCTTCACTACTCTGTCCACTTCTGACCCCACTTTCAAGGAGCTATGAACCTGTACCCCTAGATCTTTTTGTTCTGTAATTCTCTTCAATGCCCTACCATTAACCCTGTCCTGGTTTAATCCACCAAAATGCATTACCTTGCATTTATCTAAATTAAACTCCATCTGTCTTTCATCAGCCCACTGGCCCAATTGATCAAGACCCCATTGCAAGCCGAGATAACCCTCTTCACTGTCCTCCTTCACTTGAAAGCAAATACTATAGATATCGGAAATCTGAAATAAAAACAGAAAATGTTTGAAATATTCAGCAAGTCTCAGCATCTATGGACAGAGAAACAGTGTTAACTTTTATTTTTTATAAATTTGAGCTCATTCAAAACCTTTATCCTAACTTGCTGCAAGTTCTATTCATCTTTCGCTGCTGACTTACATTGGCTCCTTGTCCAAAAGCATCATGGTTTTAAAATGCCCATGCTTGTTTTCAAATCTCTCCCTCATTTGCCCCTTCCCATCTTTAATTTCTTCCAGTTCTACAACTCTCTTGAGTTATCTCCAATTAAATCCATTTAGACATCCCCATTGTTGCACCACTAGCCACCATTTCGACCCTGCAGAAGTCTGAAACTCTGGAATTCCCTCTGAAGAATAGTGTATGTCTTTGAGGCATTGCTTTAAATTGGAACAACAGAGATAGCTAGCTGTTAATGATTATGCTTTGCCAAGTTTAACTATTTTAAATTGGTAAAAGTTATGCTAATTTTTTTATATTTCAACTGTGATCTTAAATAAACTTTGTTTGATAAAACCTTCCTAGTGGATCACTGGAATCATACCTGGATTAAACACCTTATGCCCACCCTAATGCCAAAATCAAATGTAAAAGTTAGAGTCAAGGCTAATTTCATAAAATACCTTGGGCTTTCTGGTCTGGTCCTGCACAATGTCCATCTCAACCAAGCTGGCACTTGGACCGAAATGTCACAGGCTTTTAAGATCTGCATCTCTATCTCTTCCTTTAAGGTACTCCTTTATAATATAGCTCATGTCATATTTAGTTAACATGGGAACAGGAGTACACCAGTGCCTTTCCATCTAATTTTGTGTGATTGGTAAATATGGATATGTGGCTCTCTATCCCATCATCTAAGCCAATAATAAATACTGTGGAAAGTTGAGACCCTAACCCAGGTTCTTGCCAATTAAAATATACACCTATTACTCTTCCTGTTTCTTACTGCTCAGTCAATTGCCTGGAGCAGAGGAGACTGGGATGGGGTGGGGAGACATGATTGAGATGTATAAAATTATGAGGGGCAGTGATACAGTAGACAGACGAAATTGTTCCTTTTGGTGGAGGGATCAGTGACCAGGGAGCATAAATTTAAGGGATAGGATGTTTAGAGGGGTTGTGAGGAAAAGCTTTTTCACCCAAAGGATGGTGGGATTCTGAATGTCATTGCCTGAAAGAATGATGAAGGCAGAGATCCTTACGACATTTAAGAAGTATTTAGACGTACACCCAGAATGCCAAGGCATACAAAGCTATGGGTCAAGTGCTGGAAAATGGGATTAGAATAGTTAATTCGTTGTTTTTGACTGGCGCAGACGTGATAAGCTGAAGAGCTTTTTCTGTGTTGGAGATCTATATGACTCATAGAACATAGAACATTGCAGCGCAGAACAGGCCCTTCGGCCTTCGATGTTGCGCTGACCAATTAAGAAAAAGCAATCACCCTCTAACCTAAACCATTCCCTTTTCATCCATAAACCTATCCACTGACCACTTAAACGCTCCCAAACTTGGCGCATCTACAACTGCAGCAGGTTGGGCATTCCATACCCTTACCACCCTCTGGGTAAAGAACCTACCTCTGACATCCGTCCTATAACTACCACCCCTTAATTTAAAGCTATGTCCCCTCGTGCTAGCTTTCTCCATCCTAGGAAAAAGGCTATCACTGTCCACCCTATCTAAAACCTCTAATCATCTTATATGCCTCAATCAGGACTCCTCTTAGCCGCCTTCTTTCTAAGGAAAACAACCTCAAATCCCTCAGCCTCTCCTCATAAGACCTTCCCTCCATACCAGGCAACATCCTGGTAAAGCTCGTCTGTACCCTCTCCAATGCTTCCACATCTTTCTTATAATGTGGGGACCAGAACTGTACACAATACTCCAAGTGCGGCCGCACTAGAGTTTTGTACAGTTGCAACATGACGTTGTGACTCTGAAATTCAATTCCGTTACCAATAAAAGCCAAGACTCCAATTGCCTTCTTAACAACCTTATCGACTTAACATAGAACAATATAGCACAAACAAGCCCTTCGGCCCACTAGTTGCGCTGATCACATCTACCAATCCACAGACCTATCTATAACCCCCTATCCTATTCTTTTCCATATACTCATCCAGAAGTCTTTTAAAAGACCCCAGTGAGTTTGCCTGAACAACCTCCGACGGCAGTCAGTTCGATTCACTCACCACCCTCTGAGTGAAAAACCTACCCCTGACATCTCCTTTGTATTTGCTTCCCTGCAACTTAAATCTGTGTCCTCTCGTAGTGACCGTTTCAGCTCGGGGAAATAGTCTCTGAGAGTCCACCCTATCTATTCCTCTCAACATTTTATAAACCTCTATCAGGTCGCCTCTCAACCTACGTCTCTCCAGTGAGAAGAGTCCCAGCTCCCTCAACCTATCTTCATAAGGCCTGCCTCCCAATCCAGGCAGCATCCTTGTAAATCTCCTCTGAACTCTCTCAATAGCCTCTACATCCTTCCTATAATGAGGCGACCAGAACTGCGCACAATACTCCAACTGGGGTCTGACAAGAGTCTTATAGAGCTGCATCATTACCTCCTGACTCCTAAACTCTATTCCTCGATTAATGAAGGCCAGTACACCGTACGCCTTCTTGACCACTTCCTCCACCTGCGAGGCCGATTTAAGAGTCCTATGGACCCAGACCCCGAGATCCTTCTGCTCTACAACACAGCTAAGACTCCTACCCCTTATATTGTACTCCTTCATCCCATTATTCCTGCCAAAATGGACCACTACACATTTATCTGCGTTGAAGTCCATCTGCCACTTCTCCGCCCAGTCTTGCATCCTGTCTATGTCCCGCTGCAACTTTTGGCATCCCTCCAGACCATCCACAACACCACCGATCTTTGTATCGTCGGCGAACTTGCTAACCCATCCCTCCACTTCCTCATCCAGGTCATTTATGAAAATGACAAACAGCAGGGGTCCCAGAACAGATCCCTGGGGCACTCCACTGGTTACCGACCTCCATGCAGAACAAGACCCATCCACAACCACTCTCTGCCTTCTGCCGGCAAGCCAGTTCTGGATCCACGAGGCCAAAGCCCCTTGGATCCCATGCCCTCTCACCTTCTCCAGAAGCCTTGCATGGGGGACCGTACCAAACACCTTGCTAAAGTCCACGTACACTACGTCCACCGCTCTTCCTTCATCAATGTGTTCAGTCACGTTTTCGAAGAACTCAACTAGGCCCGTAAGGCATGACCTGCCCTTGACAAAACCATGCTGACTATTTCTAATCAGTCCAAACTTCTCCAAATGTTTATATATCTTATCCCTCAGAAGCCTCTCCATCAGCTTACCAACCACTGAAGTCAGACTCACCTGTCGGTAATTTCCTGGACTATCCCTGTTCCATTTCTTAAAGATAGGAACCACATCTCAATCCTCCAATCCTCCGGAACCTCTCCCGTTTCCACGGACGACGCAAATATCATCGCCAGGGCTCTGCAACCACTTCCCTCACCTCCCACAATAACCTGGGGTACATCCCATCCGGTCCCGGCGACTTGTCTGTCTTGATAGAATTTAACAGGTCTAACACACCCTCTTTCCTAACATCCACATACTCAATGGGGGTTGTTGAATGAATGAATGAACCAATGAATGGTTGTTCCGGGTTCCGGGGTTCAAATGCTTCAGTCGGAGTGGAGAAGGAGGTAGAAGGTGGGGAGGAGTGGCATTATTAGTTAAAGACTGTATCACAGTGACAGAAAGGAAGTTTGATGAGGACTTGTCTGTTGAGGTATTATGGGCTGAGGTCAGAAACAGGAGAGGAGAGGTCACCCTGTTGGGAGTCTTTTATAGACCTCCTAAAAGTTCTAGAGAGGTAGAGGAAAAGATTGCAAAGTCGATCCTGGACAGGAATGAAAGTAATAGGGTAATTGTTATGGGGGACTTTAACTTTACTAATATTGATTGGAATAGCTATTGCTCTAGCTTGTTAGAGGGGTCAGTTTTTGTACAAAGTGTGCAGGAAGGTTTTTTGACTCAGTATGTAGATAGGCCAACTAGAGGTGAGGCTACATTGGATTTGGTGCTGGGTAGTGAGCCAGTCCAGGTGTTAGACTTGGAAGTTGGTGAACATTTTGGTGATAGTGACCACAATTCGGTTACGTTCACCTTAGTGATGGATAGGGATAGGCATGAAGCTGGGGGCAGTAGTTATAGCTGGGGGAATGGTAATTATGAGGCCATAAGGAGGGAATTAGGGTGCATAGGTTGGACTGGAAACTACAGGGACTGGGAACATCTGAAATGTGGAGCTTATTCAAGGAGCAGCTACTGCGCATCCTTGATAAGTATGTCCCTGTCAGGCAAGGAGGAAATGGTCGAGTAAGGGAACCATGGTGTACTAAAAAAGTTAATTCGCCGGTTAAAAGGAAAAAAGAGGCTTATGTCAGGATGAGGCTTGAAGGCTCAGTTAGTGCAATGGATAGCTATAGATTAGCCAGGAGTGAGCTAAAGAGTAAGTTGAGGAGAGCTAAAAGGGGACACGAGAAGACTTTGGCTGATAGGATCAAGGAGAATCCTAAAGCTTTCTTTAGATATGTTAAGAATAGAAGATTGGTTAGGGCCAGTCATAGACAGCAGTGGGAAGTTGTGCGTGGAGCCTGAAGAGATTGGAGAGGCACTGAACAAATATTTCTCTTCGGTATTCACGCAGGGAGATGTAAATGTAGTTGTGGAGAACACTGGGATACAGGGTTGCAAACTGGAAAGTATTGAAGTAGATAAGGAGGATGTGCTAGATATTCTTGAGGGCTTGAAGTTAGATAAGTCCCCTGGGCCGGACGGGATTTACCCTAGGATTCTCTGGGAGGCGAGAGAGGAGATTGCAGAGCCTCTGGCTCTGATCTTCAGGTCGTCGTTGGTTACGGGTATAGTGCCGGAAGACTGGAGGATAGCGAATGTGGTCCCATTGTTCAAGAAGGGGAAGAGAGACTTTCCGGGGAATTATAGGCCGGTGAGTCTTACTTCTGTTGTGGGCAAAGTATTGGAGAGAATTATTAGGGATAGGAATAAGTTATTTAGAGAGAAATGAATTGATTGGGATAGTCAGCATGGTTTTGTGAAGGGTAGGTCGTGCCTTACTAATATTGAGGTTTTTTTAAAAAGTGACCAAAGAGGTGGATGGGGGTAAGGCAGTTGATGTGGTATATATGGACTTTAGTAAGGCATTCGATAAGGTGGCCCATGGAAGACTTCTGCAGAAAATGCAGATGTATGGATTAGAGGGTGATTTAGCTAATTGGATTAGGAATTGGCTAGCAGATAGAAGACAGAGGGTGGTGGTTGATGGGAGATATTCATCATGGAGTTCGGTTACAAGTGGTGTACCTCAGGGATCTGTTTTGGGGCCCCTGCTGTTTGTAATTTTTAAAAATGATCTGGATGAGAGTGTTGAAGGATGGATTAGTAAATTAGCGGATGACACCAAAGTCGGAGGAGTGGTAGATAGTGAAGAGGGGTGTTATAGTTTGCAGAGAGACTTGGACAAGTTGCAGAGCTGGGCCGAGAGGTGGCAAATGGAGTTTAATGTGGAAAAGTGTGAGGTAATTACTTTGGCAGGAATAACAAATGTGTAGAGTATAGGGCTAATGGTAGGACTCTTAATAGTGTTGATGAACAGAGGGATCTTGGTGTATATGTGCATAGATCCCTGAAAGTTGGCAATCAAGTCGATAAGGTTGTTAAGAAGGCATATGGAGTCTTAGCTTTTATTGGTAGGGGGATGAAATTTCGGAGCCGCAACGATCATGTTAAAACTGTACAAAACTCTGTGCGGCCGCACTTGAGTATTGTGTACAGTTCTGGTCCTGCATTAAAAGAAAGATGTTGAGTCAATGGAGAGGGTACAGAGGAGGTTTACCAGATGTTGCCTGGTATGAGGCAAGGTCTTATGAAGAGAGGCTGAGGGATTTGAGGTTATTTTCGTTAGAAAGAAGGCAGCTAAGAGAAGACCTAATCGAAACATATAAATGATTAGATTTTTAGATAGGTGGACAGTGATAGCCTTTTTCCTAGGATGGAGAAAGCTAGCACGAGGGGACATAGCTTTAAATTAAGGGGTGGTGTCTTTAGGACAGATGTCAGAGGTAGGTTCTTTACCAGAGGCTGGTAAGGGTATGGAATGCCTTGCCTGCGTCAGTTGTAGATGCGCCACGTTTGGTGGCGTTTAAGAGGTTAGTAGATAAGTTTATGGATGAAAAGGGAATGGTTTAGGTTAGAGGGTCACTGCTAATTGGTCGGCGCAACATCGAAGGCCGAAGGGCCTGTTCTGCGCTGTAATGTTCTATATTCTATTCTATTCAATCTTTTCCGTATGCCTCAAACCTGCAGTGCAATCTCCCAGTTCACTTTCCACTGTGAATACCGAGGCAAAGTACTCGTTAAACACCTCTGCCATTTCTTCCGGATTCACACAGACTTTTCCTCCTTCACCTTTTATTGGCCCTATCCCTTCTCTTCTCATTGTTCCATTGGAGCAGCACGGAGAGGCAGCGATTTGGGAGAGCGAGAAGTTCGGTTGTTAAGTAGTTTTTTAACTTTTCTCTTTGTTTAAAACAGCGAGCGGGAGTAGTTTTTGCCGTTTTTTATTTAAACTAACTTATAACCGGAAGTCGTCACTAGGAGGCTGCCGGTAGTTGTAGTTTTTAAGCTATGTAAGTACTAACCTCTGAGTATATATATCTTAACATATCTTTCGATATGTTAAGAATAGAAGATTGGTTAGGGCAAGATTAGGGCCAGTCATAGACAGCAGTGGGAAGTTGTGCGTGGAGCCTGAAGAGATTGGTGAGGCACTGAATAAATATTTCTCTTCGGTGTTCACGCAGAGTGCTGGAAATGTAGCTGTGGAGAGCACTGAGGTACAGGGTTGCAAATTGGGGAGTATTGTAGTAGATAGGGAGGATGTGTTAGAAATTCTCGAGGGTTTGAAGTTGGATAAGTCCCCTGGGCCGGACGGGATTTACCCTAGGATTCTCTGGGAGGCAAGAGAGGAGATTGCAGAGCCTCTGGCTCTGATATTCAGGTCCTCGTTGGTTACGGGTGTGGTTCCGGAGGACTGGAGGATGGCGAATGTGGTCCCATTGTTTAAGAAGGGGAAGAGAGACCTTCCTGGGAATTATAGGCCAGTGAGTCTTACTTCTGTTGTGGGCAAGGTATTGGAGAGAATTATTAGGATAGGATTTATAGTTATTTAGAGAGAAATGAATTGATTGGGGATATTGTTGTCGTAGTTTTTTGGGGGTAGACGCAAGCCGCCGTGACCGGTGTCCAGCCAGGGGGACCTGTCGTGCGAGGGGGGCTCGGTTTGCCTAAGTCGTTGACTACGTGCCGATGGGGTGTTGTGGACGGTGTATGTTGGGGGAACGGGCGAAGGCGAAGGGCATGTTCTGTGCTGTAATGTTTCTATGTCTATGTTCTATGTTTCCTTTTATTTTCACATATTTGTAGAAGGTCTTGGGATTTCCTTAATCTTACCTTGCCAAGGCCTTCTCATGGACCTTCTGGCTCTCCTAATTTCCTTTTTAAGTTCCTTCTACACACCTTACATTTCCTCTAGATCCATAACATACACTAGTTCTTTGAACCTTTTATATACCTTTTCTTTCTTTCTAACCAGGTTCACCACTACCTCCGTGCACCACGGTTCCCGCGTCCTACCAGAACCTCCTTGACTCCTCGGAACGTTGTCTTGCAGTGCCCCAGACAAACATTCCTTGAAAAACAGCCACTTTCCTTCTGTACTCTTCCCCCACAACACCTCCTTCCAGTTTATACGTCCAATTACCTGCCTAATGTTTTCATATTTCCCCTTTCTCCAGACATACACCTTCCTAGCCTGCCTGATCCTATCTCTTTCCATCGCTATCGTGAAAGAGATAGAATTATGATCTCCATTCCCAAGATGCTCACCTACCGTGAGATCCGACACCTGCCCTGGCTCATTAGCTAGCACCAGGTCAAGTACAGCCTCTCCTCTCGTAGGCTTTTCCACGTACTGTGTCAGGAAACCTTCCTGAACACACCTTACAAACACCACACCATCCAAACCCCTTACCCTTGGGATATTCCAGTAGATGTTTGGGAAATTGAAATCTCCCATCACGACCATCCTGTTATTTCTACATCTGTCTAGGATCTGTTTCCCTATCTGCACCTGAAGTTCCCTGTCGCTATTGGGCGGCCTATAGAATACACCCAGCAAAGTTATCGAGCCTTTGCTGTTCCTAACTTCCACCCACAGAGACTCCGTAGACATTCCCTCCCCGTCTTCCACCTTCCCTACAGCCATGACACTGTCCCTGATAAACAGTGCCACACCTCACCTCCTGTTTTGCCCCCAACCCTGTCCCTTCTGAAGCATCTGAATCCCGGCACCTGAAGTACCCAGTCCTTTCCCTGAGACAACCAAGTCTCTGTATTGTCCAATTGATTACCACTTGATTGCCAATTGTTCCTTTGTTGACTCTACCTTGACTTTACTCTACCTGACTACGTCAAGAATTTGCCTTTAATTCCATGAACATAGAACATAGAACATTACAGCACAGAACAGGCCCTTCGGCCTTCGATGTTGCGCCGACCAATATAAAAAGCAATGCCCCTCCAAACTAAACCATTCCCTTCTCTTCAATATACTTATCAACTAACCTCTTAAACGCCACCAAACTTGGCGCATCTACAACTGCTGCAGGCAGGGCATTCCACTCCCGAACCACCCTTTGGGTAAAGAACCTACCTCTGATATCCGTCCTATAACTATCACCCCTTAATTTAAAGCTGTGTCCCCTCGTGCTAGCTTTTTCCATCCTAGGAAAAAGGCTATCACTGTCCACCCTATCTAAACCTCTAATCATCTTATATGTTTCGATCAGGTCCCCTCTTAGCCTCCTCCTTTCTAACGAAAACAACCTCAAATCCCTCAGCCTCTCCTCATAAGACCTGCCCTCCATACCAGGCAACATCCTGGTAAACCTCCTCTGTACCCTCTCCAATGCCTCCACATCTTTCTTATAATGTGGGGACCAGAACTGCACACAATACTCCAAGTGCGGTCGCACTAGAGTTTTGTACAGTTGCAACATGACGTTGCGGCTCCAAAATTCAATCCCTCTACCAATAAAAGCCAAGATGAGCTTCACCTTCAGTTAACAATCTCTTATGAGCCTTCTGGAAATCCGTATAATGTTCGTAGTTCTTTCCCTATCGACTATTTTAATCAAGTTTACCATGAATTACCTTTACATTATCAATGCTGATTCTCTGATCAACTGAAAATTGTAAAGGTGTTTAGTCACCTTAATTATAGACTATAGTAATTTTCCAACCAAGTTATTATGCTAACTGGTCTATAATTCCCTGGTGTCTCACTTCACCTTTCTCAAATTGTGAACATGTGTAATTTTTCAACCTCGGCTGGTTGTCTGCTCTAGCTCCACTTTGTTGGTATGCACCACCTTAAACATTCACTTTCTCCACCACTGGTACACAGTATATCCTATCTACAAAGTACATTGCAGTAATTCATCAAGCTTCCTTCAGTAGCACCTTCCAAAAGTGTTTACCGCCTCAAAGGACAAGTGAAGTAGACCATCATCATCTGCAGTTTCCCTCCAAGCTGCACACCATTCTGACTTCAAATTACAACTATTCCTTCACTGTCATTGGATCAAAACAATGGACTTCCAAACAGGACTATGGGTCTACCTACACCAGATAGATTGCAATAGATCAAGCAGATACACACTACTACTCTCTGTTAGGGATGATCAACAAATTGCTGGCCTGGCAATGCTGACATGTATGGACTTGGAGTATTGACATGGCCGCACTTGGAGTATTGTGTGCAGTTCTGGTCCCCGCATTATAAGAAAGATGTGGAGGCATTGGAGAGGGTACAGAAGAGGTTTACCAGGATGTTGCCTGGTATGGAGGGCAGGTCTTATGAAGAGAGGCTGAGGTATTTGAGGTTGTTTTCGTTAGAAAGGAGGCGGCTAAGAAGGGACCTAATTGAAACATATAAGATGATTAGAGGTTTAGATAGGGTGGACAGTGATAGCCTTTTTCCTAGGATGGAAAAAGCTAGCACGAGGGGACACAGCTTTAAATTAAGGGTGATAGTTATAGGACGGATATCAGAGGTAGGTTCTTTACCCAAAGGGTGGTTCGGGAGGGGAATGCCCTGCCTGCAGCAGTTGTAGATGCGCCAAGTTTGGTGGCGTTTAAGAGGTTAGTTGATAAGTATATGGAAGAGATGGGAATGGTTTAGTTTGGAGGGGCATTGCTTTTTATATTGGTCGGCGCAACATCGAAGGCCGAAGGGCCTGTTCTGTGCTGTAATGTTCTATGTTCTATGTAAAAAAACCCCATTCCCTCACCTCTGTAGCCCTCCAAAATGTTCTTGTTGGATGCCCATCACATTTCATTTTGAAAGCCAAGATTTATATTTGGATACCTCCCATTGATCATCTATTGTGTTATCCATTAATACTTACACCCAGTTAACAATGGACAATCTGTGTGTAATTCCTTTGAAGTCTGTCTTCCGTGAATCTACAATCCCGATAGCTGTGCTGTGTTTTGCCCTTTCAAGTACAATTTTAAACTCAATCATATGAACAAAGAACAAATGATTGTTACATAGAACAGTACAGCACAGTACAGGCCTTTCAGCCCTCGATGTTGTGCTGAGTTTTGTCCAAAACCAAGATCAAGCTATCCCACTCCCTATCGTTCTGGTGTGTTCCATGTGCCTATCCAGTAACCACTTGAAAGTTCCTAAAGTGACAAACTCCACTATCACAGCAGGCAGTGCATTCCACACCCCAATCACTCTCTGACTAAAGAACCTACCTCAGACATCCCTCCTTATCTCATACCATGCACCTTACGGTTATGCCTCCAGTAACAGCTACAACCACCCAAGGAATTAGTCTCTGAATGTCCACTCCAGATATCCCCCTCATCATCTTATAAACCTCTATTAAGTCACCTCTTATCCTTCTCTGCTCTGAAGAGAAAAGCCCCAGTTCTCTCAACCTTTCCTCATAAGACCTACCCTCCAAATTAGGCAGCATCCTGGTAATTTTCCTCTGCACTCTCTCCAATGCTTCCACATCCTTCTTCTAGTGAGGTGATCAGAACTGTACACAATATTTCAAATGTGGTCTTACTAAGGTCCTGTATAGTTGCAGCATAACCCCACAGCTCTTAAACTCAAACCCCCTGTTGATAAACGCTAATACGCTATAAGGCTTCTTCACCGCTCTATTCACTTTGAGTGGCAACCTTCAGAGATCTGTGGATGTGAACCCCAAGATCTCTCTGTTCCTCCACATTCCTCAGAACCCTGATGTTGACCCTGCAATCCACATTCAAATTTGTCCTACCAAAATGAATCATCTTGCACTGAACAGGGTTAAACTCCATTTGCCACTTATTGGCCCAGCTCTGCGTCCTATTAATTTTGCTTTGCAGCATACAATTATTAGATAAATGTTCATATCCTCCCTATAGAGCTAATAACTGCCATATTTATTTCCAAGTCCTGACCATCTTTCAGCCGTGCCTCAGTAAGTGTACCCTCCAATTTGCATCTATATTCAATTTGTTCTATGTAGTCCAATCAAAAGAATGCTTACTTTTAAGCACATCCCAGTAAATAGGATACAGACCAGTTCAACTGAATACCTTTTAACAGAAAACATAACTCGAGAATTGGCTTAGTGAGGGGATTTTAAGGGTTGGCTTTTTTCTGTAATCATTTCAAGTTTTATATTTAACTTTAATCTTGTTTATCACACCGATCAAAAACAAGCTGACTGGTCGAAGCAGTGCCCTCTTTATTAATGAGGTAAGGGAAGCTGTTGGAGGAGATTCTTAGAGATAGGATATATAGGCACTTAGAGCATTGCGATCTGATTAGAGATATGCAGCATGGATTTGTTAAGGGGAGATCATGCCTTACAAATCTGGTAGAATTTTTTGAGGAGATGATGAAAATGGTGGACGAAGGGCGAGCCGTTGATGTCGTCTATATGGATTTTAGTAAGGCGTTTGACAAAGTCCCTCATGGGAGGTTAGTTGAGAAGGTCAAGGCTAATGGGACACAAGGACAGGTAGCTAGATGGATAAGTAACTGGCTTGGTAATAGGAGACAGAGAGTAATAGTGGAAGGGTTTTTTTCTAGCTGGAGGTCAGTCACTAGTGGTGTGCCGCAAGGCTCGGTACTGGGACCTGTTCTATTTGTAATATATATAAATGACTTGGAAGAGGGAGTAAGTGGAGTGATCAGCAAGTTTGCAGACGATACAAAGATGGCTGGACTTGCGGATAGTGAGGAGCATTGTCAGGCGATGCAGCAGGACATAGACAGGCTGGTAGCTTGGGCAGATAGACGGCAGATGGAATTTAATCCTGATAAATGCGAGGTGATGCATTTCGGGAGAAAGAATGTAGTGGGGAGGTATATGATAAAGGGTAGACCTATTAAGACTATAGAAATGCAGAGGGACCTGGGAGTGCAGGTGAACAAGCCTCTGAAGGTGGCAGAGCAAGTGGAGAAGGTTGTGAAGAAAGCATATAGTATGCTAGCCTTTATAGGAAGGGGTATAGAGTACAAGAGCTGGCCTTTAATGTTGCAGTTGTATAAAACGTTGGTTAGCCCTCATTTGGAATACTGCGTGCAGTTCTGGTCGCCTTACTACCGGAAGGACGTGGAGACTCTGGAGAGAGTGCAGAGGAGGTTTACCAGGATGCTGCCTGGTATGGAAGGTCTGAGTTACGAGGAGAAGTTAGGCAAATTGGGACTGTTTTCCTTAGAAAGACGTAGACTTAGAGGAGATCTAATAGAGGTGTACAAGATTATGAAGGGTATAGATAGAGTAAACAGAGTTAAGCTTTTTCCTAGGATGGACTCAAATAGCACGAGGGGTCACCGGCTTAGGGTGAGGGGGGTAAGTATAATTTGGATGCTAGAGGGAGTTTTTTCACGCAGAGAGTGGTGAGGGTATGGAATGCGCTGCCAAGTAAAGTGGTGGAGGCAGGTAGTCTGGAGTTATTTAAGAAATACTTAGATGGGCACATGAACAGAATGGGAATGGAGGGTATAGAAAACTGATTTAAAATAGGGGTCATGAGCCTTGGGAGTCCCTGGGAAGTGTGTAAATAGATGATGATATTGATGTACTTGTCTTTATCCTACAGGTGCTTTGGTCCACCTTGTTGTCTAACGAGGGGCATACACACGATGGGTCGTGAGAGGACTGCTCTTGGATTTTTTTCGAGAGTATCCTAATGCTTCACGTCGTTAGTGTACGCTTGACCTGGACCATTTGATGGGCAACACGACAGCTCAGTGACCATCGCTGTGCTGTGCAGATACATGGATTTGGGCCTGCGTCTGTGGGAGTTTGCGCATTCTCCCCATGTTTGCGTGGGTTTTCTCTGGGCGCTCCGGTTTCCTCCCATATCCCAAAGATGTGCTCTTAGGCTAATTGGGAAAACAAATTCTTCCTAAATTGTCTCAAATTTGGTTTTTAATCCATAGATCTATAAACATAGACAGGGATGACAGGTAGAGATGGGAACATCGGGGTGGCGGCGCAGGCTCGTTGGGCCGAAGGGCCTGTTTCCCATGCTGTTTTGTTCTTTGTTCTTCGCTAGACTCGGGAGATACCAGACGATTAGAGAATTGGAAATGTTGCACTCTTGTTCAAAGAAGGTTGTAAGGATAACCCCCGCAATTACAGACCAGTCTGTTTGATATCAGTGGTGGACAAACTTCTAGAAAAAAATTTGATAGAATTAGTACTTACAGGAAAAATGTGGGTTCGTTACCAAGAGCATGGATTTTAAAGAGGAAATCATATTTAAGTTTTTTGAAGATGTAACAGAAAGAATTGATTACGGTAATGCTGTTGATGCAGTGTATAAGGACTTCCAAACAACAGACTTTTGAGAGAAGTTATAACACATTGAATAAAAGAGACAGTAGCAATGTGGATACAAAATTGGCTGAATAATAGGACCATAGAGAGTAATGGTCAATGGATATTTTTCAGGCTGTGGAAGGCTTGGAGTGGAGTTCCCCAGGGTTCAGTATTGGGACCTTTGCTTTTCCTCATATATTTTAATGACCTAGATCTTGGTGTGCAGGGGACAGTTTCAAAGATTGCGAATGACACAAAACTTGGAAGTATTGTAAACTATGAAGAGGACAGGGCAGAATTTCAAAGGGACAGCAACAAGATGGATTGGGCTAATGGGCTAAGACAGCAGTGGGAAGTTGTGCGTGGAGCCTGAAGAGATTGGTGAGGCACTGAATAAACATTTCTCTTCGGTATTCACGCAGAGTGCTGGAAATGTAGCTATGGAGAACACTGAGGTACAGGTTTGCAAATTGGGAAGTATTGTAGTAGATAGGGAGGATGTGTTAGAAATTCTCGAGGGTTTGAAGTTGGATAAGTCCCCTGGGCCGGACGGGATTTACCCTAGGATTCTCTGGGATGCAAGAGAGGAGATTGCAGAGCCTCTGGCTCTGATCTTCAGGTCCTCGTTGGTTACGGGTGTGGTTCCGCAGGACTGGAGGATAGCGAATGTGGTCTCATTGTTTAAGAAGGGGAAGAGAGACCTTCCAGGGAATTATAGGCCAGTTATTCTTACTTCTGTTGTGGGCAAGGTATTGGAGAGAATTATTAGGGACAGGATTTATAGTTATTTAGAGAGAAATGAATTGATTGGGGATAGTCAGCATGGTTTCGTGAAGGGTAGGTCATGCCTTACTAACCTCATTGAGTTTTTTGAGAAAGTGACCAAGAGGTGGATGGGGGTAAGGCGGTTGATGTAGTATATATGGACTTTAGTAAGGCGTTTGATAAGGTGGCCCATGGAAGACTTCCACAGAAAATGCAGATGTGTGGAATAGAGGGTGATTTAGCTAATTGGATTAGGAATTGGCTGGCAGATAGAAGACAGAGGGTGGTGGTTGATGGGAGATATTCATCGTGGAGTGCGGTGACAAGTGGTGTGCCTCAGGGGTCTGTTTTGGGGCCCCTGCTGTTTGTAATTTTTATAAATGATCTGGATGAGGGTATTGAAGGATGGATTAGTAAAATTGCAGATGACACTAAAGTCGGTGGAGTGGTAGATAGTGAAGAGGGGTGTTATAGTTTGCAGAGAGACTTGGACAAGTTGCAGAGCTGGGCCGAGAGGTGGCAAATGGAGTTTAATGTGGAAAGGTGTGAGGTAATGCACTTTGGCAGGAACAATAAATGTGTAGAGTATAGGGCTAATGGTAGGGCTCTTAATACTGTTGAGGAACAGAAGGATCTTGGTGTGTGTGTCAATAGATCCCTGAAAGCAGGCAGTCAAGTGGATAAAGTTGTTAAGAAGGCATATGGAGTCTTAGCTTTTATTGGTAGGGGGATTGAATTTAGGAGCCGCAGCATCATGGTGCAACTGTACAAAACTCTAGTGCGGCCGCACTTGGAGTATTGTGTGCAGTTCTGGTCGCCACATTATAAGAAAGATGTGGAGGCATTGGAGAGGGTACAGAGGAGGTTTACTAGGATGTTGCCTGGTATGGAGGCAGGTCCTATGAAGAGAGGTTGAAGGATTTGAGGTTGTTTTCGTTAGAAAGGAGGCGGCTAAGGGGGGATCTTATTGAAGCATATAAGATGAGTAGAGGTTTGGATAGGGTGGACAGTGATAGCCTTTTTCCTAGGATGGAGAAAGCTAGCACGAGGGGACACAACTTTAAATTAAGGGGTATGAGTTATAGGACGGATATCAGAGGTAGGTTCGTTACTCAAAGAGTGATTAGGGAGTGGAATGCCCTGCCTGCAGCTGTTGTAGATGCGCCCAGTTTGGTGGCGTTTAAGAGGTTAGTTGATAAGTATATGGATGAGAAGGGAATGGTTTAGTTAGGAGGGGCATTGCTTTTTATTTTGGTTGGCACAACATCGAAGGCCGAAGGGCCTGTTCTGTGCTGTAATGTTCTATGTTCTATGTAATGGGTGGCAGATTAAGTTCAATCCTGTTTTTTGCTCTTGCAAAAAAACTTGCTCTCTACACTGCCCCATCCCTGCTCTCTGCACTGGTCCCCTGCTCTCTGCACTGGTCCCCTGTTCACTGCACTGCCCCCCTTCTCTCAATACTGTCCCCCCTGCTCGCTGCACTGTCCCCCCTGCTCGCTGCACTGTCCCCCCTGCTCGCTGCACTGTCCCCCCTGCTCGCTGCACTGCTCCACTCCCCCCAAAAAAAACACCCCACCACGTCAGTCACTACACTGAAGCGGAAAAAAAACGAGCTGGCACTCAGAGAGCTAGGTGATAATTTGGAAGATGTGGAGGCTATTGAGAGGGTGCAGAGGAGATTTACAAGGATGTTGCCCGGATTGGGGGGCATGCCTTATGAAGATAGGTTGAGGGAGCTGGGACTCTTCTCGCTGGAGAGACGAAGGTTGAGAGGCAACCTGATAGAGGTTTTTAAGATGTTGAGAAGAATAGATAGAGTGGATTCTCGGAGGCTGTTTCCCAGGGCTGAAATGGTCGTTACGAGAGGACACAGGTTTAAGGTGCTGGGATGTCAGGGATAAGTTTCTCACTTAGAGGGTGGTGGTGAGTGGAATCGGCTGTCATCGGTGGTGGTGGAGGCGAATTCACTGGGGTCTTTTAAGAGACTTCTAGATGAGTACATGGGATTAAATGGGATTGAGAATTATAGATAGTATATTATAATAATTATAGCCTGATGGGTATGGATATGATCAGCAGAACTTGTGGGCCGAAGAGCCTGTTTGTGCTGTAGTGTTCTATGAAATAATTACTTCATGTGATTCACCTAACACAAGCATATGATTAATTTTTACTCTTTTCTGCCTGTTATTGAATGCCTACTCAAGCCGTGTACAATAGTGTTCTATGAAGTACACAACATCCTCCAATTAGTTAATGAAGTTGGTATAGCTTAGCAGTACAAATTATAGAACAAAGAACAAAACAGCACGGGAAACAGGCCCTTTGGCCCAACGAGCCCTGCGCCACCACCCCGACATTCCCACCTCTACCTGTGATCCCTGTCTATGTTTATAGAAATGTTATATGTGATAATCAGAAAGAAGCAGGAGTATAAATGGTGCTTGTTAAGATCTTGATGCGTACCTTTGCACTGTTCAGTCTACACTTAACTGTAGTACAGCTATTCATATATTAATGCAGATGACATGGAACATAGAATCATGTTCTACAGTGCCGAAAGAGGCCCTTTGGCCCATCGAGTCTGCACTGAACACAATTCCATCCAGGCCCTATCCCCATATTCTTACATATTATACCCACTAATCCCGCTAACCTTCACATCCCTGTACACTATAGCAGATACTACAGATACACACTATATACAGGTTTAAGGTGCTGGGGGGCAAGTACAGAGGAGATGTTAGAGGTAAGTTTTTCACTCAGAGGGTGGTGAGTGAATGGAATCGGTTGTCGTCAGTGGTGGTAGAGGCAAACTCGCTGGGGTCTTTTAAGAGGCTTCTGAATAAGTACATGGGATTTTATGGGATTGGGAGTTACAGATAGGTAGGTACTAACATGATTGGCACAATGTGTGGGCCAAAGGGCCTGTTTGTGCTGTAGTGTTCTATGTTCTATGACATGGAAATTTGTCTTGTGCTAAATAGCATGCAGGAAAGCCATAGCTACAGAACGATATAGAAGAGCTGGTCTGAGCAGAATAGCAGCAAATGGGATTGTGAAATGTGAGGTTATGCATTTTGGGAGAATGTCAATAAGCAGGGATATAGATTTAAGGTAAGGGAAGGAGAATTAAAGGGGATTTGAGGTAAACCATTTTCCTGTGGAGGGTGGCAGGAATCAGAAATTCTGAGAGGGTGATAGAAGTCAAATCCTCACAACATTTAAGAAGCATTTAGGTGAGCACTTGAGATGCCATAGCATACAAGCTGTGACCCAAGTGCTGAAAAATGGGATTAGAATAGTTAGGTGCTTGATAGCTGGTGTGGGCACAGTGGGCAAAAGGGCTTTTTCTGTGAAGTAAAACTCTGACTTTTATTTCTAGGAGCATTATCCTACAAGCAGAAGGCAAGCAGGAGTATGAAGAGGTATCATATTAAAATATATTCTCGAAATTTCCTTGCTTTACATTTGTTTCAATAAGAATTGTCATAACTTTTTTGTTTCTGTTTATTAATTCATTAGTGGATTTGCACTATTAATAATATTTCCAGGCAGATCTACCTCACTGACAACCCTGAGGTAAGTGCTGTAATTGTTGTATTATGTTGAAGGATTTTGCTTCATGTCAGCACTGGAAGGTTGACCCACTAACATCATATTGTTTTTGCGTGTTAGGCGATTGCAATCAGGCTGAACCAGACAGCAGTGGACGCAGTGACACCGATGTCCACATTTCAGAAGAAACATGAAAGTTTTCGTCCTGAGAGGTGAGGTGAAGTACAATGAATTGGATTTTGAAGTAACTGTGGTGATAATGCACAGCAGCCTACAAATAGGTACAGCCTCTGGCCCATTCCAAACTCCACACCCACATTATGGTTTAGAATTCATTCTCTGGTGCAGTTCTGTGCAGCAAAGATGTTTTCTGCAACACAAGGCTCCCCAAGCAGTGAGGAGTTTTAAAATTGTTGTAAATGTAGAACCTTATACTTGATCAATTGGACTGACGAATGGCAGATGAGTTTAATTTAGGTAAACGTGAGGTGATGTATTTTGGTAGATTGAACCAAGGCAGGACTTACTCAGTTAATGGTAGGGCACTGGGGAGAGTTACAGAACAAAGAAATCCAGGATACAGGTTCATAACTCGTTGAAAGCGGAGTCACAGGTGGACAGAGTAGTGAAGAAGACATTCGGCATGCTTGGTTTCATCGGTCAGAACATTGAATACAGGAGTTGGAATGTTTTGAAGTTAGACAAGACATTGGTAAGGCCACTCTTGGAATACTGTGTACAGTTCTGGTCACCCTATTATAGAAAGGATATTTATTAAACTAGAAAGAGTGCAGAAGAGATTTACTAGGATGCTACCGGGACTTGATGGATTGAGTTATAAGGAGATACTGGATAGATTGGGAATTTTTTTCTCTGCAGCATAGGAGGCTGAGAAGTGATCTTATAGAGGTCAATAAAATGAGGGGAATAAATCAGCTAGAAATCAATATCTTTTTCCAAAGGTAGGGGAGTCTAAAACTAGGAGTTTAGTTTAAGGATTTGGGGCGGGGGGGGGGGACAGATACAAAAGTGTCCAGAGGAGCAGTTTGTTTACAGACAGGTGGT
This sequence comes from Sphyrna mokarran, assembly GCA_024679065.1. Lineage (NCBI taxonomy): Eukaryota > Metazoa > Chordata > Chondrichthyes > Carcharhiniformes > Carcharhinidae > Sphyrna > Sphyrna mokarran. The sequence continues at coordinate 744,998 of JAGIQG010000019.1, forward strand.
AAGTGTCTGAAACAAGTTGCAGAAGTAATAGTAGAGGCGGATACAATTTTGTTGTTTAAAAATCATTTAGACAGTTACATGGGTAAGATGACTATAGAGTGATATGGGCCAAATGCAGGCAAATGGGACTAGCTTAGTGGTTTAAAAAAAAGAGCGGCATGGACGAGTTGAGCCGAAGAGCCTGTTTCCCTGCTGTAAATCTCCATGACTCTTTATTTCAGGTGGTTCAGATGGATTGGAAAATTGTTATATCTGGTTCACTCCATTCACTCCATTGTAAGGTTGGAATATTGACATGAAAAATTAATTTCTCACTAAAAAGCATAAATTTATTTGAATTAACTATATTCTTCTTCAATTCGAGTTTCTATTGGGCTAATTCTAGAATCGTGATTAAGATTAATTAAGGCAATGATATTTTAGTCTTGATTTTGATGCATGTTTCCTTCAAACATAGCTCCCCGGAGATAGATATATATATACATATATATATATAATATATATGAATTTAAAACAGTTCTTACTGATATAATCTGTTTTAGCCCATTTAAAAATCCTTTAAGAGGAATATATCACTTCTTCACCTGTGTGGCTTTATTTAAGACAAATTTATTTTAACTGGCACCTCATGCTGAACCATGCACCTGTAGAACATAGAACAGTACAGCACAATACAGGCCCTTCACCTCTCAATGTTGTACTGAGCAAGTCTGAATCCAAGATCAAGCTATGCCACTCCCTGTCATTCTAGTGTGCTCCGTGTGCGTATCCAATAACCGCCTCAAAGTTCCTAAAGTGTCCGACTCCACTATCACAGCAGGCCGAGCATTCCATGCCCCAATCACTCTCTGAGTGAAGAATCTACCTCGGACATCCCTCCTGTATCTCCCATCATGAACCTTATACTTATGCTCCCTAGTAACATCCACATCCACCCGAGGAAATAGTCTTTACACGTCCACTCTATCAATCCCCCTCATCATCTTATAAACCTCTATTAAGTCATCTCTCATCCTCCTCTGCTGTGAAGAGAAAAGCCCCAGCACCCTCAACCTTTCCTCATAAGACCTACCCCCCAAACTAGGCAGCATCCTGGTAAATCTCCTTTGCACTCTCTCCAATGCTTCCACATCCTTCTTATAGTGAGGTGACCGAAACTGAACACAATATTCCAAATGTGGTCTCACCAATGTCCTGTATAGTTGTAGCATAACCCCACAATCTTAAACACAAACCCCCTGTTAATAAATGCTATAAGCCTTCTTCACGGCTCTATTCACTTGGATATGAACCCCAAGATCTCCCTGTTCTTCCATATTCTTCAGAATCCTGCCATTGACCCTGTAATATGCATTCAAATTTGCCTTACCAAAATGCATCACCTTGCACTTATCAGGGTTAAACTCCATTTACCACTTTTCTGCCCAGCTCTGCATCCTATCAATGTCTCTTTGCAGCCTACAAGAGCCCTCCACCACTACTCCATCAATCTTGGTGTCATCAGCAAATTTACTAACCCAACTCTTCATCCCCCTCTTCCAAGTTGTTGATAAAAGTCACAAATAGCAGAGGTTAAATCCAGTTAAAAAGATACACATAACGTGAAATAATATAAGAACACAGTTAATTCTACACTAATCCAATCAGTAGCATTTTATTTCAGTTGTAACTTTTGTGCTTAAAATTTCTGAGCCATGTTTGCAGCCAGTGCGTCTGCAGAATGGCCAGGACATTCTCTGCCCACTAACAGCAGTGACATGGTAACTGCTGCTCCTAAAAACCTTTACTGAACATTCCTGAGAATGCTAGGCACAATGTTGTTTTCTGCTGTTTGTTCACCATTGTTTTATGCACTACAGAACTGCGAATGACTATACTGAAGCTGTGAGCAGTGAAAAATGTTTGACAAACGCTCTAGAATCTGCAGATCCACTGGTAATTCCTGGAACTCCAATTCAGTTTGATCTGTTTACAACAAGGGAAGATTGTGATCAGGATAAATCTGTCAGCAGGTTTGTGTATTCAACATCAATAAATTCAAATCAGCTTTTGAATCTTAGTAACTAGATCTGCGTACTATGTACAAATATGAGGTAATGCATTTTGGAAGGCCTAATACAGATAGGAAATACAGTGTAAATGGCAGAACCTTTAAGAGTATTGATAGGCAGAGGGATCTGGGTGTACAGGTACACAGGTCACTGTAAGTGGCAATGCAGGTGGAGAAGGTAGTCAAGAAGGCATACGGCATGCTTGCCTTCATTGGCCAGGGCATTGAGTTTAAAAATTGGCAAGTCATGTTGCAGCTTTATAGAACTTTATAGAACTTACCGACCAGTGAGTCTGAGCTCAGTGGTTGGTAAGCTGATGGAGAGGCTTCTGAGGGACAAGATTTATGAGCATTTGGAGAAGTTTAGAATGATCAGAAATAGTCAGCATGGTTTTGTCAAGGGCAGGTCGTGCCTTACAAGCCTAGTTGAGTTCTTCGAAAATGTGACTGAACACATTGACGAAGGAAGAGCAGTGGACGTGGTGTACATGGACTTCAGCAATGTGTTTGATAAGGTCCCCCATGCAAGACTTCTTGAGAAGGTGAGAGGGCATAGGATCCAAGGGGCTTTGGCCTTGTGGATCCAGAACTGGCTTGCCTGCAGAAGGCAGAGAGTGGTTGTGGATGGGTCTTTTTCTGCATGGAAGTCGGTAACCAGTGGAGTGCCCCAGGGATCTGTTCTGGGACCCTTGCTGTTTGTCATTTTCATAAATGACCTGGATGAGGGAGTGGACGGATGGGTTAGTAAGTTCGCCGACGATACAAAGGTCGGTGGTGTTGTGGATGGTCTGGAGGGATGTCAGAAGTTGCAATGGGACATAGACAGGATGCAAGACTGGGTGGAGAAGTGGCAGAAGGACTTCAACGCAGATAAATATGTAGTGGTCCATTTTGGCAGGATCAATGGGATGAAGGAGTACAATATAAGGGGTAGGAGTCTTAGCTGTGTTGAAGAGCAGAAGGATCTTGGGGTCCGGGTCCATAGGACTTTTTAATCGGCTTCACAGGTGGAGGATGTGGTCAAGAAGATGTATGGTGTACTGGCCTTCATTAATCGAGGGATTGAGTTTAGGAGTCAGGAGGTAATGATGCAACTTTATAAGACCTTGTCTGACCCCACTTGGAGTATTGTGCGCAGTTCTGGTCGCCTCACTATAGGAAGGATGTGGAAGCTATTGAGAGAGTGCAGAGGAGATTTACAAGAATGTTGCCTGGATTGGGAGGCATGCCTTATGAAGATAGGTTGAGGGAGCTGGGACTGTTCTCCCTGGAGTGACGTAGGTTGAGAGGCGACCTGATAGAGGTTTATAAAATGTTGAGAGGAATAGATAGGGTGGACTCTCAGAGACTATTTCCCCGGGCAGAAATGGTCACTACGAGAGGAGAACTCAGTAAGAATTTAGCAACACCAATTTATATTCCAACCGATTTATTTGATAGTAAAAACGCGAGCTTTCAACATTCTGTGTCTTCCTCAGGCAAATGAACACTGCATTTGCCTGAGGAAGACACAGAGTGTTGAAAGCTTGCGTTTTTACTATCAAATAAATCGGTTGGATTATAAATTGGTGTTGCTAAATTCTTACTGAGTTCTTACCACCCCAATCCAACGCCGGCATCTGTATATCATGACTACGAGAGGACACAGATTTAAGATGCAGGGAAGCAAGTACAGAGGAGATGTCAGGGGTAAGTTTTTCACTCAGAGGGTGGTGAGTGGATAGAATCGGCCGCCATCGATGGTGGTAGAGGCAAACCCGCTGGAGTCTTTTAAAAGACTTCTGGATGAGTATATGGAAACTAATGGGATTGGGGGTTATAGATAGGTCTATGGCCTGGTAGGTATAGATGTGATTGGTGCAACTTGTGGGCCAAAGGGCCTGTTTGTGCTGTAGTGTTCTATGTTAACTTCGTAAGACTGCATTTGGAATATAGTGTTCAATTCTGGTCACCACACTACCAGAAGGATGTGGAGGCTTTGGAGAGGGTACAGAAAAGATTTACAGAATGTTGCCTGATTTGGAGGGCATTAACTGTGAGGAGAGAACATAGAACAATACAGCACAAACAGGCCCTTCGGCCCACGAGTTGTGCTGATCACATCTACCAATCCACAGACCTATCTATAACCCCCTATCCTATTCTTTTCCATATACTCATCCAGAAGTCTTCTAAAAGACCCCAGTGAGTTTGCCTCAACAACCTCCGACAGCAGTCGGTTCCATTCACTCACCACCCTCTGAGTGAAAAACCTACCCATGACATCTCCTTTGTATTTGCTTCCCTGCACCTTAAATCTGTGTCCTCTCGTAGTGACCATTTCAGCTCAGGGAAATAGTCTCTGAGAGTCCACCCAATCTATTCCTCTCAACATTTTATAAACCTCTATCAGGTCGCCTCTCAACCTACGTCTCTCCAGTGAGAAGAGTCCCAGCTCCTCAACCTATCTTCATAAGGCCTGCCTCCCAATCCAGGCAGCATCCTTGTAAATCTCCTCTGAACTCTCTCAATAGCCTCTACATCCTTCCTATAATGAGGCTACCAGAACTGCGCACAATACTCCAACTGGGGTCTGACAAGAGTCTTATAGAGCTGCATCATTACCTCCTGACTCCTAAACTCTATTCCTCGATTAATGAAGGCCAGTACACAGTACGCCTTCTTGACCACTTCCTCCACCTGCGAGGCCGATTTAAGAGTCCTATGGACCCGGACCCCGAGATCCTTCTGCTCTACAACACAGCTAAGACTCCTATCCCTTATATTGTACTCCTTCATCCCATTATTCCTGCCAAAATGGACCACTATACATTTATCTGCGTTGAAGTCCTTCTGCCACTTCTCCGCCCAGTCTTGCATCCTGTCTATGTCCCTCTGCAACTTTTGGCATCCCTCCAGACCATCCACAACACCACCGACCTTTGTATCGTCGGCGAACTTACTAACCCATCCCTCCACTTCCTCATCCAGATCATTTATGAAAATGACAAACAGCAGGGGTCCCAGAACAGATCCCTGGGGCACTCCAATGGTTACCGACCTCCATGCAGAACAAGACCCATCCACAACCACTCTCTGCCTTCTGCCGGCAAGCCAGTTCTGGATCCACGAGGCCAAAGCCCCTTGGATCCCATGCCCTCTCGCCTTCTGCAGAAGCCTTGCATGTGGGACCTTATCAAATGCCTTACTAAAGTCCATGTACACTACGTCCACCGCCCTTCCTTCGTCAATGTGTTCAGTCACATTTTCGAAGAACTCACCTAGGCTCGTAAGGCATGACCTGCCCTTGACAAAACCATGCTGACTATTTCTAATCAGTCCAAACTTCTCCGAATGTTCATAAATCTTATCCCTCAGAAGCCTCTCCATCAGCTTACCAACCACTGAAGTCAAACTCACCGGTCGGTAATTTCCTGGACTATCCCTGTTCCCTTTCTTAAAGATAGGAACCACATCCGCAGTCCTCAAATCCTCCGGAACCTCTCCCGTTTCCATGGACAACGCAAACATCATCGCCAGGGGCTCTGCAATCACTTCCGTCACCTCCCACAATAACCTGGGGTACATCCCATCCGGTCCCGGCGACTTGTCTGTCTTGATAGAATGTGTGATGTAGAGATGCCGGCGTTGGACTGGGGTAAACTCAGTAAAGTTTCACAACACCAATTTTAAATCCAACCAATTTATTTGATAGTAAATTCGCGAGCATTCGACATTATGTGCCTTCGTCAGGCAAATGCAGTGTTCTGGTCTGCAATAGCACTCATACCAACACAGACAGTCATAGATTGCTGATTAGAATGTGAATCCTTATATCTAACCTGCTATTCAAGTGTTAAAGTGGCTAACAATGTGTGTGAAGGGAATCCTGAGCATTGGTTAGAGAATTGTGTATTTTCTCCAGACAGCACAGTAAGTGAGGTTTTTGCTAACCCAGGCAAGTTACGGGGGTTACAGATAGTGTGTCATGAAGCCAAGATCCCTATTAAGACTGTCCTCGTGTGCGGAACTTGGCTATCAGTCTCTGCTCAGCGACTCTGCGCTGTCGTGTGTCCCGAAGGCCCCCTTGAAGAACATTTACCCGCAGGTCGGAGGCCGAATGCCCATGACTGCTGAAGTGTTTGCCCACAGGACCCCTTGTGGCTCTCCTAATTTCCTTTTTAAGTTCCCTTCTACACACCTTATACTCCTCTAGATCCGTAACATCCCCTAGCTCTCTGAACCTTTTATATACTTTTTTTTTCTTCCTAATCAGGTTCACCACTACCTTCGTGCACCACGGTTCCCGCGTCCTACCAGAACCTCCTTGACTCCTCAGGATGTTGTCTTGCAGTGCCCTAGACAAACATTCCTTGAAAAACCGCCACTTTCCTTCTGTACTCTTCCCCAAGAACACCTTCTTCCAGTTTATACGTCCAATTACCTGCCTAATGTTTTCATATTTCCCCTTTCTCCAGACATACACCTTCCTAGCCTGCCTGATCCTATCTCTTTCCATCGCTATCGTGAAAGAGATAGAATTATGATCTCCATTCCCAAGATGCTCACCTACCGTGAGATCCGACACCTGCCCTGGCTCATTAGCAAGCATCAGGTCAAGTACAGCCTCTCCTCTCGTAGGCTTTTCCACGTACTGTGTCAGGAAACCTTCCTGAACACACCTAACAAACTCCACACCTTCCAAACCCCTTACCCATGGGATATTCCAGTCGATGTTTGGGAAATTGAAATCTCCCATCACAACAACCCTGTTATTTCTATATCTGTTTAGGATCTGTTTCCCTATCTGCCCTTCAAGTTCCCTGTCGCTATTGGGCGGCCTATAGAATACACCCAGCAAAGTTATCGAGCCTTTGCTGTTCCTAACTTCCATCCACAGAGACTCCGTAGACATCCTCTCCCTGTCTTCCACCTTCTCTACAGCCATGACACTGTCCCTGATCAACAGTGCCACACCACCTCCTGTTTTGCCCCCAACCCTGTCCCTCCTGAAGCACCTGAATCCCGGCACCTGAAGTACCCCGTCCTGTCCCTGAGCCAACCAAGTCTCTGTAATGGCCACCACATCACACTCCCAAGCAGCAATCCACGCCCTAAGCTCATAAGAGGTTGGAGAAACTTGATTTGTTCTCACTGGAACAACGGAGGTTGAGGGGCTACCTGATAGAACCCTAAAGATTATAAGGGGCATTGACAGAGTGGATAGCCAGAAGTTTTTTCCCAGGATGGAAGAGTCAGTTATTAGTTGAGATAAGTTTAAGGTGCCGGGCAATGTTTAAACGAAATGAACAAGGCAAGTTTTTTTTACATAGAGGGCTGTGGGTGCCTGGAACTTGCTGCCGGGGGAGGCGTTGGAAGCAGGTACGATAATGACTTTTAAGAAGCGTCTTGACAAATACATGAGTAGAACGGGAATAGAGGGATACAATTATGGATGAAAAGGGAATGGTTTAGGTTAGAGGGTCATTGCTTTTTCTTAATTGATCGGCGCAACATCAAAGGCCGAAGGGCCTGTTCTGCGCTGTAATGCTCTATGTTCTATGTTCTAATTCCGGAAGAGTAGGGGGTTTTAATTCAGTCAGGCAGCTTGGAGGGTCACAGGTCTGTTCCTGTGCTGTAATTTTTTTTGTTCTTTGTTCTTACTCTTTGTATTTTAATCAGGTCAATATCTTTCAGACGTGCAAACCCATTCGGAGAATCAGACCATGATGAAGCTGGCACTTCAGAAGGTAAGAAATCTTTTAACTGAAAGAGGAATTGTTATTTGTATCAGAAAATAATATTGTAAAAGCTCTTTTAAAATACATAAAGTGTAAGAGGATAATGAAGGAAAGAGTAGGACCAATTAACAATCAGAAAGGTAATTTAGTTGAATAGGTGTTTCCTGATTAATAGCTTGCACTTTTTCTCATTAAGAACTCAGTGGGCCAAATGACCTAATTGTGCTTTTATATCTAAAACAGACAATGCAGCTAAGGAAGGATAAGATGGGATTTCCATAATGAGAGAGGAAATGTTTAGCTTCCTTAAAGTGGTGAACCCCCCCCACCCCCAGATGAAATGTATCCCAGACTGCTAAAGAGAGCAAGGGAGGAAATAGTGCAAGTTCTGACCATCATTTTTCAATCATGTTGCTCCAGTGAGGTTCCAGAGAACTTCTAATGTTGTACCATTGTTAAAAAAGGATGCAAAGGATCACTTGAGTAATTATAAGCCAGTTGGTGTTACCTCAGCGAGAGTGGTAGATTCTCATTTAGAAAGGCCAACATGGATTTATTAAGGAAGGTCTTAACTGACTAACTCAATAGTTATAACTCAATAACTCTTCGGTATTCACGCAGAGTGCTGGAAATGTAGCTGTGGAGAGCACTGAGGTACAGGGTTGCAAATTGGGGAGTATTGTAGTAGATAGGGAGGATGTGTTAGAAATTCTCGAGGGTTTGAAGTTGGATAAGTCCCCTGGGCCGGACGGGATTTACCCTAGGATTCTCTGGGAGGCAAGAGAGGAGATTGCAGAGCCTCTGGCTCTGATCTTCAGGTCCTCGTTGGTTACGGGTGTGGTTCCGGAGGACTGGAGGATGGCGAATGTGGTCCCATTGTTTAAGAAGGGGAAGAGAGACCTTCCTGGGAATTATAGGCCAGTGAGTCTTACTTCTGTTGTGGGCAAGGTATTGGAGAGAATTATTAGGGATAGGATTTATAGTTATTTAGAGAGAAATGAATTGATTGGGGATAGTCAGCATGGTTTCGTGAAGGGTAGGTCATGCCTTACTAACCTCATTGAGTTTTTTGAGAAAGTGACCAGAGAGGTGGATGGGGGTAAGGCGGTTGATGTAGTATATATGGACTTTAGTAAGGCGTTTGATAAGGTGGCCCATGGAAGACTTCTACAGAAAATGCAGATGTGTGGAATAGAGGGTGATTTAGCTAATTGGATTAGGAATTGGCTGGCAGATAGAAGACAGAGGTGGTGGTTGATGGGAGATATTCATCGTGGAGTTCGGTGACGAGTGGTGTGCCTCAGGGGTCTGTTTTGGGGCACCTGCTGTTTGTAATTTTTATAAATGATCTGGATGAGGGTATTGAGGGATGGATCAGTAAATTTGCAGATGATACTAAAGTTGGTGGAGTGGTAGATAGTGAAGAGGGGTGTTTTAGTTTACAGAGTGACTTGGACAAGTTGCAGAGCTGGGCCGAGAGGTGGCAAATGGAGTTTAATGTGGAAAAGTGTGAGGTAATGCACTTTGGCAGGAACAATAAATGTGTAGAGTATAGGGCTAATGGTAGGGCTCTTAATAGTGTTGAGGAATAGAAGGATCTTGGTGTATGTGTCAATAGATCCCTGAAAGTAGGCAGTCAAGTGGATAAAGTTGTTAAGAAGGCTTATGGAGTCTTAGCTTTTATTGGTAGGGGGATTGAATTTAGGAGCCGCAGCATCATGTTGCAGCTGTACAAAACTCTAGTGCGGCCGCACTTGGAGTATTGTGTGCAGTTCTGGTGGCCACATTATAAGAAAGATGTGGAGGCATTGGAGAGGGTACAGAGGAGGTTTACTAGGATGTTGCCTGGTATGGAGGGCAGGTCCTATGAAGAGAGGTTGAAGGATTTGAGGTTGTTTTCGTTAGAAAGGAGGCGGCTAAGGGGGAATCTTATTGAAGCATATAAGATGATTAGAGGTTTGGATAGGGTGGACAGTGATAGCCTTTTTTCTAGGATGGAGAAAGCTAGCACGAGGGGACACAACTTTAAATTAAGGGGTATGAGTTATAGGACGGATATCAGAGGTAGGTTCTTTACTCAAAGAGGATTAGGGAGTGGAATGCCCTGCCTGCAGCTGTTGTAGATGCGCCAAGTTTGGTGGCGTTTAAGAGGTTAGTGGATAAGTATATGGATGAGAAGGAAATGGTTTAGTTAGGAGGGGCATTGCTTTTTATTTTGGTCGGCACAACATCGAAGGCCGAAGGGCCTGTTCTGTGCTGTATTGTTCTATGTTCTATGTTCTATAGAATATTGTATAGATAACAAGGGTAACATGTTTGTAGAAGCTTTCAAAAAGGTTGAAGTCCATGTATCTGCACAGCACAGCGATAGTCACTGAGCTGTCGTGTTGCCCATCAAATGGTCCAGGTCAAGCGTACACTAACCACGTGAAGCAGTAGGATACTCTCAAAAAAAATCCAAGAGCAGTCCTCTCACGACCCATCGCGTGTATGCCCCTCGTTAGACAACAAGGTGGACCAAAGCACCTGTAGATAAAAACAAGTACATCAATATCATCATCTATTTACACACTTCCCAGGGACTCCCAAGGCTCATGATCCCTATTTTAAATCAGTTTTCTATACCCCTCCATTCCCATTCTGTTCATGTGCCCATCTAAGTATTTCTTAAATAACTCCAGTTACTGCCTCCACCACTTCACTTGGCAGCGCATTCCATACCCCCACCACCCTCAGTGTGAAAAAACTCCCTTTAGCATCCAAATTATACCTTCCCCCCTCACCCCAAGCCCGTGATCCCTCGTGGTATTCGAGTCCATCCTAGGAAAAAGCTTAACCCTGTTTACTCTATCTATACCCCTCATAATCTTGTACATCTCTATTAGATCTCCTCTATGTCTACGTCTTTCTAAGGAAAACAGCCCCAATTTGCCTAACCTCTCCTCATAACTCAGACCTTCCATACCAGGCAGCATCCTGGTAAACCTCCTCTGCACTCTTCCAGAGTCTCCACGTCCTTCTGGTAGTAAGGCGACCAGAAGTGGACGCAGTATTCCAAATGAGGTCTAACCAATGTTTTATACAACTGCAACATTAAAGGCCAGCTCTTGTACTCCATACCCCTTCCTATAAAGGCTAGCATACCATATGCTTTCTTCACAACCTTCTCCACTTGCTCTGCCACCTTCAGAGACTTGTGCACCTGCACCCCCAGGCCCCTCTGCGTTTCTTAATAGGTCTACCCTTTATCATATACATCCTCCCTACATTCTTTCTTCCGAAATGCATCACCTCGCATTTATCAGGATTGAATTCTATCTGCCGTCTATCTGCCCAAGCTACCAGCCTGTCTATGTCCTGCTGAACTGAAACCCCTTACTCTTCTGGAGACCATATCCCTCTATTCCCATCCTATCCATGTATTGTCCAGATGCCCCTTAAAGCTCACTACTTTTCTGCTTTCACCATCTCCCCCAACAATGAGTTCCAGGCACCCACCGCCATCTGTGTAAAAAAAAACTTGTCTCATACATCTCCTTTAAACCCCGTAGCAATTGACTGTCCCATCCTGGGAGAAAGATTCTTACTATCCACTCTATCCATGCCCCTAATAATCTTGTAGGCTTTTATGAGGTCATCCCTCAACCTCCGTCGTTCCAGTGAGACCAAACCAGGGTTCTCCAGCCTCCCCTCATTGCTAATGCTGTCCATACCATTTGATTTGGTAAATCTCTCCAAAGCCCCCACATCTTTCTGGTAATGCGGTGACCAGAATTTAACACTATATTCCAAGTGCAGCCTAACTAAGGTTCGATAAAGCTGCAACATGACTTGCCAATTTTAAAACCCAGTGCCCCAGCCGATGAAAACAAGTATACTGTATGCCTTCTTGACTACCTTCTCCACCTGCTTTGCCACTTTCAGTGACGGGTTTCGCCATTTGCTGCATATTTCTTATCTGTATTCGACTTTCCAAAATGCATTATCTCACATTTGTCCAAATGTAACTCCATCTGTATTTCCCCACCCAAACCTCCAACTGATCTATATCCTGCTGTATCCTCTGGTGGTCCTCATCGCTGTCCGGAAATCCACCAATCTTTGTGTCATCTGCAAACTTACTAATCAAACCAGTTATGTTTTCCTTCACATCATTTATATGTATATAACATATATTACAAACAGCAAAGGTCCCGACACTAATCCCTGAGGAACACCACTTGTCACAGCTCTCCATTGAGAAACGCACCCTTCCACTCTTAACCTTCTGTCTCTATGATTGAGTAAAAAGTCTGGCAACACCAGATTTAAGTCCAGCCGATTTATTTGATAGTAAACTCGCAAGCTTTCGGAGTTTGCCTCTTTGTCAGGTGAATGGAGAGTTCTGGTCTCCAGACAGAGCATATAACAGCACAGATAGTTTACAGATTGCTGATTAGAATGCAAATCTTTACACCTAACCTGCTATTCAAGTCTTAAAGTGGCTAACAATGTGAGTGGAAGGAGCACTGAGCACAGGTTAAAGAGATGTGTATTGTCTCCAGACAGCACAGTAAGTGAGGTTTTGCAAACCCAGGCAAGTCATGAGGGTTACAGATAGTGTGACATGAAGCCAAGATCCCTGTTGAGACTGTCCTCATGTTTGTGGAACTTAACTATCAGTTTCTGCTCAGCGACTCTGCGTTGTCATGTGTCGTGAAGGCCACCTTGGAGAATGCTTATCCGAAGGTCAGAGGCCGGGACACATGGACAGAGTACCCTTCATCGTCCGGTACTTTGCCGGAGCAGAGAAGTTACAACATCTTCTCCGGAGTCTTCAACATAACATTGATGATGATGAACATCTCGCCAGGGTCATCCCCACATCCCCACCTCTTGCCTTCAGACAACCGCGCAACCTCAAACAGATCATTGTTCGCAGCAAACTACCCAACCTTCAGGAGAACAGTGACCACAATACCACACAACCCTGCCACAGCAACCTCTGCAAGACATGCCGGATCATCGACATGGATGACATCATCACATGTGAGAATACCATTCACCAGGTACATGGCACATACTCTTGCAACTCCAGCCAACATTTTCTACCTAATATGTTGCAAGAAAGGATGTCCCGAAGCACGGTACATTGGGGAGACCATGGAGACACTACGACAGCGGATGAATGAACGTCACTCAACAATCACCAGGCCAAACTGTTCCCTTCCTGTTGGTGAACGCTTCAGCGGTCACGGGTATTCGGCCTCTGAATTTGTTGTATAGACATGTTGACTTGGCAGCGTCGGTGGAACTGCTTCAGGCAGCCTGCACTTGCAGAGGCCTGACATCTCTCTCTTTTTTGTCAGATCTCTGCTGTTGTGCCTGTGCAGCATCGGAGGTCTGCACATGCACACTAGCTCCCTCAGCAGGGTTTAGAGCATGTTAAGCCCCACGCTCGGGTTTTGGCAGTGAGTAACAGGCTCACTCAGAATTTCGCTCAGACAGATCTGAAACTCTACCAGTTTTAAATCTGCCCAACACAGAAATAAAATGGTAAAATCACCCTCATAGGCAACATTGGTAAATTGAAGGGAGTGTGCATGGTATGCCAGAGTTGGAGGACCACAGATTTCCCTAAAGAGTACAGGGAGGAGAGGTTACAAAGATATGGAGGAGCAAGATCATGAAGTGATTTGACCATGAACATGAGAATTTTGAATTTAAATTGTTGCCATATCAGGGGCCACTTTTGGTCAGCAAGTAAATGAGTGTCTGGAACACTCATGTTGGAGTATGGACAGCAAACCTTTGGATGAGTCAAGTTCACAGAAGTTAGAAGACTGACCGGGGAACATTGGAGTAGTTGAGCATGGATCTGCTTACTTTCTGTAAATTCACAATCAGGCCTTGTCTCTATGTTTGTCGTTTGTTTTTTGGAAGGTTGGACAAGTGGGTGCAGGCTCATATGTAGAAACTTAATAGCCAGTTCAATTCACAAAAGGGCCTCACAGTTCACTACAGTACAATTAGACATTCCTGAGATAAGGCACAGGAAACACTTACAAAGTACCCTATACTGACATACCTGAGAGTATCTAAGGCTGATCTTAAACCTGTAACTGGTACACTGAAACATTGCACCCAGGGGTAAACTAGGAGCTGCCTCACTGCAAATTTAGAATTAGATGGAAAGTTTTCTGGTTAAATTCAGGTGGACGGTGTGCTGGTTGGAATCAAACAGTCTCCATGTTGGGTTGGAAGATTATTCCGCTATTTTACTGATAGTGAACCAGCAAGGGCAGTGACAATGTTCTGAGTTCACATAGACTCTGTCTTCTGGGAGAGTGAATCATATGATTGATCAATGAAGATCATTGTTCTGAAGGCCTACACTCAAAATGGTAACATTCTTACTAATGTTTTGCAATGTATTATATTGAGTGTCACGATCATAATTGAAGTCCTTATTTAGATTTCTCTTTAGATGTAAACGCATATGAAAATGGTGGAATGAGATTGATATTAAGCTTTGTCGCACCAATATTCTAATACATTTAGCATTTAACTTTTTTTTACAGGTTTGCTTCTGCACCAAGTGTTTACAGTCAGATTTTTAGGCTCCATAGAAGCCAGAACCGATCAGAGTGATGAGTTGATCTATGAGACAATGAGGCAAGTTTTGGCTGCACGTGCTATCCATAATGTCTTCCGTATGGTCGAGTTTCAGATGGTTGTCACCTCCCGGGAACTGAGGTAAATCATCTTCCAACTGCTCCTGTTATCAAGCTGTTAACAACACATTTCACTTCCCTGTCAACCCAGGACTTGTCTTTTGAATTTTAGTTTTCTTATTTTATATCAGACTATGCACTTTGTGTAAGATTCAATAAAACATTATATTCAACTTTGATTTGAAAGATAAAGGGATTTTCAAGGCTTCAAATATCAACATGTTTATTGACATTTAAGGCAGTAATATTAACATATACTTTTGCATCTGGTATTCAGACTTTTAGGCAGGATTTTCCTCCCATTCTCACCCCAGAACTGGAAAATTCTTCGCGAGGTTAATGGACCTTTCCATGGTCCACCCTCACCCACTCTGATTCCCATGTTGGACGGAATGTGAAAATTCGTCTCTTAATGTTTACTACATGGGTTTCTAAACATTGTACAAATTGTGAAAGACAAAAAAAAATCGAGACTGGGCCACTGTGATAAGTATGATGTGGAGATGCTAGCATTGTTCTGGGGTAAACAAGGAAGAAGTCTCACATTACCAGGTTAAAGTCCAACCGGTTTATTTGGTAGTAACCTGTGTGTGCCTTTATATGCTGTGTTTGTGATCAGAACTCCCGTTCACCTGACGAAGGGGCAAACCCCAAAAGGTAGTGGCACGTACTACCAAATAAACCTGTCGGACTTTAACCTGGTGTTGTGAGACTTCCCACTGTGATAAGACCATAGAATGGGGGGTTGGGAACTCAGGAGGGCAGGAGAAGGCAGCACTTGTACAAGCCATCAGTTAACAAGCTCAGCTATCCTGACAACAATGTGCCTGCATAAAAAGAGAAGGATAGAAATGGTGTAATGACACCATACTTGAGAAGAGTTCAAGGCAGGAGGAAAGAGATCAGGAAGAGGTCCCAGCTGAAAACAAGGAGGAACAAAAAGCAGACTCCAACCAGAAAAGGACTGCGGTTGGCTGACCTTAAGTAGAGAAGGCTCAGAAGAATGTCTGAGTGTCAGTGATGGAGGGACTGAATGTTTGTGGATGTGGTGTTAATCAAGCAGCTGCTTTGTCTGGATGGTGTCGAGCTTCTTGAGTGTTGTTGGAGCTGCACTCATCCAGGCAATGGAGAGTATTTAATCACATTCCTGACTTGTAAATGGTGAACAGACTTTGGTCAGACAGCAAATGAGTTACTCTTCCCAGAGTCCCCAGTGTCTGAATTGCTGTTAAAACTGGAGAAATGTTATAACACAAAGGCCATTCAACCTATCATGTCTGTGCCAATCAAAAAAGAGAGAAACAGAAATGAGCTCCTCCTTTTAATCCCACTTGCCACACTTGACCCATTTGCAGTTACAGCGTTTTAGATACAAATCCAAATACCTTTTAAATGATTTCAGTACTTTAACCATCAGTTCACGCAGTGAAAACCAGATTTCCATCACCCTCTGAGTGAAAACATTTTTCCTCGTGCCTCTAATCCTTCTATCAATCTGTGTTCCTAGTAAATGACCACTCAGCTAAACAAGTTTTTCCTACCTACCCTTTCTAAGCCCCTCAGAATTGTGTACTTTAATTATGTCATCCCCTGCTTTGTTTGAAGCTGATCTAGTCTATCCAATCTTTCCTCTAAATACACTTTTCAGGCCTTTATAGCCACAGTATTCAAATGACTGGTCGAGTTAGGTTTATGGTCAGTGGTAACTACAAAGTTGATGGTGGAGGAATTTAGTGATGGTAATGCCATTGAATGTCAATGGGCAAAACAAAACTTACATTTATATAGTGCCTCTCACAACCTCAGGAATTCCCGCAGAACTTCACAACCAGTTAAGCATTGCAGGAAGGGACAGAAGCCAGTTTGCACACTGCAAGCCTCTACCACCCTCAGTGTGTTAATGAGCAGAGAATCTGTTTTAGTTGGTGATTGAGTGATAAATATCGGTCAGGGCGTGACAGATAACACCCCTCCCCTTCAAAATACATCTGAGAGGGCTGAAGTTTAAAGTCTCATCTGAAATAGCATCTGGAACCAAGTGGAAACACAGATGATCAAGGAACTGAAAAGAGAATTGGATGTCACTTGAAGAAAATGAAGCTGCAGGGTGACAGGAATAGAGCAGTGAAATGGCCTGGCTGCTTACAGACAGCGTGTATGGTTTCAGTTTGGTGAATAACTCCCTCCTATATCAATCTCTTGCTTTCTTCCAGCCTCACAACCTCACTTTTCAATTCTAGCCTTTTGAGTAACGCTGATTTTAATCGCTACACTATTTATCCACACATCGTGGTGCCTTTAATTATCTCATAGAGTTAGACAGCATAGAAGTTAATTGTCCCTTCGTGTTAGCGGAATTAGCTAGGGTAAATGTATGGGGATAGGACCCAGTGGGATTATGGTTTGTGCAGACTTGGCTTCCTTCTGCATTGTAAGGGGTTCTGAGGTTCTAAGAAGAGGCCCTTTGGCCCATCGAGTGCACTGACAAAAGTAAATCTACACTAATCTCATTTTCCAGCACTTCTCATTATTGTACTTTTTAAAAAGGTTAAGGTTTCCCGCCTCTGCTATCTTCCCAGGCGGCGCTTGTGTCAGCCTCTGGGTGAAAAAATCTTCCCTCAGATCCCTTCTAAATCTTCTGTTCCCCAACGTTAAATTATGATGCCTCATTAAGGAACCTCAACGGTGCTTCATACCCACCCTGTCCACACCCCTCATAACCTCAGTAAGGTTCTTCATCAGCCTTCTCTGCTTGAAATAAAACAGAAAGAAATCCCACAACACCAGTTTAAAGTTCAAACAGGTACCTGACAAAGGGACAAGCTGTCTTGAAAGCTTGTACTTTTGCTACAAATAAACCTGTTTGGATTTTAAATCGGTGTTGTGGGATTTCTTTCTGTTTTACTCCAGAACAACGCCGGCATCTTCACATCGAAAGAAATCAATCAAGTGTATCTAGCCTATCTCCATTGCTCAACTGCTCTGTCCAGGTAACATCCTGGTGGCTCTCCTCTGTATTTTTTCCGGTACAATCATCCTTCTTATAATGAGGTGACCAGAACTGAGCACAGTACCTCAGCTGTGGCCTAAGCAGTTTTGTACAGCTCCAGTATAACACCCTGCTCTTCAAACCTCTGCCACAACTGATAAAGGCAAGTATCTCTGTATGTCTGCTTAATATTCTGTTAAAACATTCCCTATCTCTGGAATTCTGTACCTACATCATCCTCCTCCTGCGTGAAGACAGATGTGAAATATCCATTTAACACCCCAGCTCCTCACACAGATTATGACTCATTAGAGGGCAGAGTCATAGACATTTACAGCATGGAAACAGGCCCTTTGGCCCAACTTGTCCATGCTGCTCTTCTTTTAAAACCCCTAAACAGTTACGCACATTTGGCCCATATCCCTCTATACCCATCATAACCATGCAACTATCTAAATGTGACTACCTTGGGCAGCTTGTTCCAGACATTCACCATCCTCTGTGTGAAAAAATTGTCCCTCTGGTCACTTTTGTATCTCTTCCCTCTCACCTTAAACCTAGAGGTGGGAACATCGGGGTGGCAGCTCGGGGTCGTTGGGCCGAAGGGCCTGTTTCCCGTGCTGTTTTGTTCTTTGTTTGTTGTTCTTTATTTGGGAAATGATATGACAATCTAGGTTATCTGTGCTTCTCATTATTTTATAGAACTCTATAAGATCACTTCTCAGCCATCTACACTCCAGAGAAAAAAAGTCCCAGTCTATCCAGCCTCTCCTTATAACTCAATCCATCAAATCCCGGTAGCATCCTAGTAAATCTTTTCTTCACTCTTTCTAGTTTGATAATATCCTTTCTATAATAGGATGACCAGAACTGTACACAATATTCCAAGTGTGGTCTTACCAATATCTTGTACAACTTCAACAAGACGTCCCAACTCCTATATTCGATGTTCTGACCAATGAAATCCAGCATGCCGAATGCCTTCTTCACCACTCTGTCCACTTCTGACTTCACTTTCAAGGAGCTATGAACATGTACCCCAAGATCTCTTTGTTCTGTAACTCTCCCCAGAGACCTACCATTAACTGAGTAAGTCCTGCCCTAGTTCAATCTACCAAAATGCATCACCTTGCATTTGTCTAAATTAAACTCCATCTGCCATTCGTCAGCCCACTGGACCAATTGATCAAGATGCTGTGGCAATTGGAGGTAATTTTCTTCACTGTCCACTATGCCACCAATCTTGGTGTCATCTGCAAACTTACTAACCATGCCCCCTATATTCTCATCCAAATCATTAATATAAATGGTAAATTAACAGTGGACCCGCTGGTCAAGGACCCTGATTATTCTCTTCCCCTTAATATACTTAGGGAATATCTTGCGATTCTCTTAATCCTACCCACCAGCGCCCTTTCATGGTCCCTCCTTTCCTAATTGCTTTCTTAAGTTCCCCTCTGTATTTTCTATATTCCAATTCTCCATTGTGGCCTGTGCTAGTTTGCTCCCTTTCTGCTGTTACAAGCTTCTCTTATCTTATCCAGTCCTGAATATTCCTAGACATCTAGAGTTCTCTGAGGTTGTTACTGTTACATTTCACCCAAAAAGGAACATATTGAGCCTTTATTCTTCCCACCTGTTCTGCTGTACATTTTCCCACAAGAAGCTGTTCCCATTCTACTTTGACCAGATCCTGCTTTATGCTAATAACATTGCCTTCTCAGCCCTAAGTTTTTGAATTGTTTCCCTAAATTCTTTGCCTGAGTTCTGGATTATCTTACCTCATATCTCCTTACGTGGTGAGATGTCTCATTTTATTCTCTAAAGCATTGGGTGTTTTACGATGTTATCAGGACTATCCCAGTTGATATTGCCTTGATCCTGAAGGTGTATTAATATCTGTCTTATTTACAGTTGCAAGTAGGACAATGATTAATTTAAATATTAAATTCAATCATTTGAAAGTTTCCTTTTCCACAGTAGTCACGTTAATCAAAGGCTTCTGTTTGCTGTCAAGCTTCAACTTTTGAAATATGCTTTTTAAATTAAGACATTCTCAGTGTCTCAGCTTCATATCATTTTTGAAATTTACAGATAATTTATAACTCTTACCAGTATCTCAAGTAACAATAGGTTGTGAATTTGTATATTTTCCCCATGTGGTTTTTCAAAATGTATACATTTTAATTGAATAAAATTGCAATGCAACTGAATCGATATGGCAGTCGTTCACCGATACAGTGAGTGACTGCATGAGGCCCTCAATCATTTGTCTAGTTTCCGAAGATGCTTCAGTACATATAAATTATACATACTGCAAATGGTCAAATAGTTGAATTGACTTTCAATTGACAGTTACCATTCCAGGCTAAACTATCAAGCACTTCTATTACAGCACTTAGACTGATCTTCCCTCACCTGCCACTTAGTTACACTGCCTAGAGACATAGCTAATACTGACCTATTCCTGGCAAAATATATCAAATCCAAGCCAGATGGAGGCTTCAAATAATTTTTAATGATAGCATTATAAATATTGTTACTGGGAGTTACTGTTGGACAACAGTTGTTAGTACTAAATGCTAGATTTTATTACAGATTAACATTCTGAAATGATTTTTCATTATTTTTCTCCAAATGTAACATCTTAAAAAATGTTTAGAAAAGTGTGATTGTAAAGTTTTCTTTTTTAAGTGAGATTGAATCATAATTGTACAGCTAGCACAGTTTAAATTGGGGATGTGAATTTCTTATGTAAACATTTATGTGTAAAATTAAAAATCAAAAGCAATGGGGTAATGATTAGGACTGTCAACTATGGTTTACTGATTATAGATGAATGATTATATTTGGTTACAGATTCATCGATCCACAAACCCAAATTACAAAAGCAAGCGTGAGTAACAAAATTTTTTTCCTGTTTTACTGTCTGTACAATCATGCTCTCTACTGTTACTGCGATTGAATGTTCCTGCACATAACTCTGCTTCCAAATGCTTTCTGAGTCATTACAAAGCTGTAGTGAGGCTGATGTGTAATATTGGTATTTCATCCTGTTTTTCAGTTTGCTCTTGGTGATGTGACACTGTATGCTACTCATCAAGATAACAAGAGATTAATTGGGTTTGTGGCACGTGCTCCCGATTCTGACACAGAGAACAAAGCTTTACTGAACTGCTGCATTTTTGAAACAAATGACGATGGAGTAAAGGTGAGTTGGTTTCTCCCTATAGTTACGTTATGTAACAAAGCTCAGGAATCAGCACTGCTCACATGGGTTCAACCTCTGTCAATCTGTCATCTTTCTCCACATGGAGATTAAGCTGGTGTTTGATCTTGCATGTTGGGATAAAAGTGGAGTTTGGGGAGTGGGCCATGATGGAAAGTGGGGAGGGGGGAGCACACATGGTGATACTTGCCCTGGTTGCAGGGGTGCAGCAATGAACAAACACAATGACACAGCCCTAACTATAATCTTATTCATCACACATAAATCCCTCCTCATACCTTGTTAACCAGCTCCATGCCTTGTATACTTTTCCTGATCTTTATATCCTTTTGTAAGGAAAATATGTTTAATATTTGAAAGGATAAATCTGTTTTATTTCAGTGCTGTGTACCAGTGGCAAAAGGCTTGTTTATGTTTTCTTTATAGAATCATGCCCCAGTAGTCAGCGTCACCAAATCTGTCCCTTACCCACTCCCCAACCCTAAATCCAAACTTTCAGCAGGAAAGATCAAACACCATGCTGAATGTGGAGAAAGATGACAAATAGACAGAGGATGAAGCCGTGTATTAACTGACTAAATGAAGTGAATGACTAATTTATTAAAGGCTGACATTTTATTGTCTCTTGTGTCACTTGATTTACAGATCTGTTCCATTATTGACCTTGGAAAGAAGATTAATCAGGCAGAAAGGGTGAATATTAAAACTTGTTTTAATAAACTAATGTATGTGGCAAGCTGTATTTAGGTCCACAATGTAGGAGTTGAAAGACTTTTCATAATAATCAAATCAATATAGTTACAACAACTCAGTTGTCTATCATCCATATAATATTTTTTTAACCTTCTTCAGTGCCTCTATATCCTTTTCGTAAATTGGAGATCCGAATTATACACAGTATCCCAAGTGTGGTCATAAAATCATAAGAGACAGAGCAGCAAGAGGCAATTCAGCACACTGAGTCTGCTCTGCTATTCCATATAACAATGGTTAATCTGATTGTGGCCTTAACTCCACTTTTCTCATAACCCAGAACTCTCTTATAGATCTTTAACTCAGACTTAATCCAGTCTCCACCACTCTCTGGGGGAGAAAATTCCAAAGAGTTACAACCCTCTGAGAGAAGAGATTCCTCCTCACTTCTGTATTAAATGGGATACCTTTTATTTTTAAACTGTGCCTTATGTTCTAGATTTTCCCATGAGAAATATCTTCTCAACCTCCACCAGTCAAGGTTCATCAGAATCTTATGTTTCAATAAGATCACCCCTCATTCTTCTAAACTCTCTGAGCCCAACCTTTCCTCATAAGACAATCACTTCATCCGAGGAATCAGGTAAATAAATCTTCTCTGAACTGCCTCCAATTCATGTAAAGGGACCAAAATTGTACTTAGTAAACAAAAGAAAGAATGCTGGAAAATCTCAGCAGGTCTGGCAGCATCTGTAAGGAGAAAAAAGAGCTGATGTTTAGAGTCCAGATGACTTTGTCAAAGCTAAAAGGCATAAAATGTGGCAGATATTTATACTGTAGGGGGGGGAATGAAAGATGAGGCAGAGCCACAAAAACCAGGGGAAAAGGCTGTTAATGACAGTCCATAGAACGAATAAAAGGTGTGAATGGCCAAACAACAAAGAAACTGTGATAGATGAAGATGTGGAGAAGAGGGGAGTGGCAGAGATAAAATTGAGAAAAGAGGAGGAAGAGGAAGAAAAGGTATGGATAGGGCTGCTGAAATAGAGGGAAAGAGTGGGAGGGTGGAAAGAAAAATAAACACTTTTAAAAAAGGTAGGAAACAGTTAAAAATGAAATGAAAATAAAGGGGTCGAGGTGGCATAGAGCAAATCATCTGAAGTTAGTGAATTCCATGCTGGAAGATGAGATGCTGTTCCTCCAATTTGCATTGAGCTTCACTGGAACATTGCAGCAGGCCACGGACAGACATGTGGGCTTATGGGACAGGATCGTGTGTTAAAATGGCAAACAACTGGGAGGTCAGGGTTCTGATTTTGCACAGACCGAAGGTGCTCAGTGAAGCCATCACCCAGTCTATGTTTGGTCTCTCCGATATAGTGGAGATCACATTGAGAGCAGTGAATGCATAGACCAAATTGAAAGTGGAACGCTGCTTAAGCTGAAACAAGTGTTTTGTACCTTGGATGGTGAGCATGGAAGAGGTAAAGGAGCAGATGTTACACCTTCTGCAATGCATGGGAAGGTACCATGGGTGATGGGATAAGTGTTGGGTATAGTGGACTAGATTATCCTGCAGAATGCTGACAGAGACAGGAAAGAGAAGATGTGCTTGGTGGTGATATTACGCTAGAGTTGGCAAAAATGGCGGAGATTGATGGGGTGAAATGTGAGAACAAGAGGGGGGCTGTATCCTTGTTCTGGAAGAGAGTGAGGGCCGTGCTGTGGGAAAAGGACTGCACACTTTTAACGGCCCTGTTGACAACTGTAGGTGGGAGTAAGGAGCACATATTAGAAGCACCAGTTTGGAAAATGGCATCATTGGAGCAATGGAGGGAAGAAGCTGAGAGAAAACCCTTATAGGATATAGGACAATAACTGCAATCCCGGTAGCTGTGGGAGTCAGTGTAATGGATATTGGTAGATAGTCGATTGCTGGAAATGGAGACAGAAAGATCAAGGAAGAGGGGGAAGTGTCTGAGATGGACCAGATGAAGCTGATGGAGGGGTGGAAACTGGAAGCGAAATTGATGAATTTTTTGAGGTCTGGATGAGAGCATGACGTAGAACATAGAACATTACAGCGCAGAACAGGCCCTTCGGCCTTCGATGTTGCGCCGACCAATTAGGAAAAAGCAAAGACCCTCTAACCTAAACCATAAACTTATCTACTAACCTCTTAAACGCCGATAAACTTGGTGCATCTACAACTGCAGCAGGCAGGGCATTCCATACCCTTACCACCCTCTGGGTAAAGAACCTGCCTCTGACATCCGTCCTATAACCACCACCCCTTAATTTAAAGCTATGTCCCCTCGTGCTAGCTTTCTCCATCCTAGGAAAAAGGATATCACTGTCCACCCTATCTAAACCTCTAATCATCTTATATGTTTCATAAGGTCTCCTCTTAGCCGCCTTCTTTCTAACGAAAACAACCTCAAATCCCTCAGCCTCTCTTCATAGGACCTGCCCTCCATACCAGGCACATCCTGGTAACCTCCTCTGTACCCCTCTCCAATCCTCCACATCTTTCTTATAATGTGGCGACCAGAACTGTACACAATACTCCAAGTGCGGCCGCACTAGAGTTTTGTACAGTTGCAACATGACGTTGCAGCTCCGAAATTCAATCCTCCTACCAATAAAATCTAAGACTCCGTATGCCTTCTTAACAACCTCATCGACTTGATTGCCAACTTTCAGGGATCTATGCACATATACACCAAGATCCCTCTGTTCATCAACACTATTAAGAGAGGAGGATTAAGATGTGGCACTAAAATAGTCATCAATGTACCGGTGAAGGAGCTGTGGGAGGGGCCTGGGTAATCCTGGAACAAGGAACGTTCCAAATACCCTATAAAAAGACAAGCGTAGTAGCTAAAGGAAATGAAGTCAGTAATGGTGTTGGAGATAGTGGCTTGATGTTCAGTGGTGTGGTCTGGTCCGGAGGAGGTAGGAGAAAGTACCTGAGAGTTGGCACTCGGGGTCTGTGAGATAGAGGTCAGTCCGCCAGATGACAACAGCACTCCCTTTGACATCAAATCTGCTGACAAATTCAGGGTTGGACCTGAGGGAGCAAAGAGTGGAAAATACCTTGTCCAACACTGAGAAAGAGGTGGAAAGCAGTGAAGGTGGCTAGGAAGGAGAGACATACAGAAATCCTGTCAGAAAGAAGAGCAGTACTTCTTCAAGGTAGGCATTCCTGGAAGATTTGTTCCAGAGGAGCAGCTAGACTGGTGATTCAGTGAAGAGATCTAGCAACTAAGAGTGATTTTTAACTTTTTTTTTTGGAGTTTTTTTTTCTAATGCAGCCAGGAGTGTAGAACTAGAAGTAGGCTCCAGTTCTGGTCACCTCACGATAAGAAGAATGTGGAAGCATTGAAGAGAGTGCAGAGGAGATTTACCAGGATGCTGCCTGGTTTGGAGGGTAGGTTTTATGAGGAAAGGTTGAGGGAGCTGGGGATTTTCTCTTCAGAGCAGAGGAGGATAAGAGGCGACTTAGTAGAGGTTTATAAGATGATGAGAGGGATTGATAGAGTGGATGTTCAGAGACTATTTCCTCGGGTGGATATATCTGTCACTAGGGGGGCATAACTATAAGGTTCATGGTGGGATATATAGGAGGGATGTCTGAGTTGATTCTTCACTCAGAGAGTGGTTGGGGTATGGAATACACTGCTGCTGTGATAGTGGAGTCAGACACTTCAGGAACTTTCAAGCGGTTATTGGATAGGCACATGGAACATGTGGGATAGGGAGTGGGATAGACTGATCTTGGGATTGGACACAGTTCAGCACAACATCGAGGGCTGAAGGGCCTGTACTGTGCTGTACTGTTCTATGTTCTATAAGTGGCAGTGAGTTAAACACTGGATAAAAGCAAATTACTACAGATGCTGGAATCTGAAACCAAAAGAGAAAATGCTGGAAAATCTCAGCAGGTCTGGCAGCATCTGTAAGGAGAGAAAAGAGCTGATGTTTCTACTCTAAATGATCCTATGTCAAAGCTCAAAGGCATAGAAAGTGGGAGATGTTTATACTGTAGGGTGAGGGCTGGATAGAAATAGTACTCTCAGCAAGACCTTATACAGTTGAAGCAAGATTTCTTACTTTTTTTAATTCATCCCCCTTGTGGGAGGAAACCGGAGCACCCAGAGGAAATCCATGCAGACAAAGGGAGAGCCTGCAGACTCCACGCAGGCAGGGACCCAAACCTGGAATCAAACCCAGGTCCCTGGTGCTGTGAGGCAGCAGTGCTAAAGTGCTAACCAGTGTGCCAGCTTGACATCCACTCCATTATTCAGTCTACCTGTTAGTTCTTTAAAGAATTCAGTATGATCGGTCGGGCATGATTTCTGTCTTGGAATCTGTGCTGACTATTCAAAGAACAAAGAACAACACAGCATGGGAAACGGGCCCTTTGGCCCAATGAGCCCATGCCCCTATTTTAACATTATGGGTTACCTCTTCCACCCATGACCCTTGTTACCTTACTATCAATATCTAGATGTTTTTCTCTTACAACTTTGAGTAAATATCTCATCATCTGTCCTACCACTGACATTAAGCTAATAGTCTATAATTCATGGATTTGATTAATCTTCCTTTTTAACTGTTGGAATAACATTATCTTGCCAACAGTGGCGAAATTTGTTGTATAACTGAACACTGATAGCTTAAATCATCACCCACAGACTGCAGAAGTTGAGAAGAATCTGTTTAATTGTCCAAGGAATTCTGTGTCTTTCAGGATCCAGAAGCTTTAGCTATGCTTATGAGGTCAATAAAACTCAGTGCCGATGGAAAGTTCCTTTTACTAAGACAACAGATGGACAAAGAGGAAGCAGAAGAGAGTTTAGAATCAGAAGCTTAGAGTCTGAGTACAGGAGCAAACATCATTCACAATTTCCAACAATTTCTTTGATTCCCATTTCAGTCTTTTCATTATGTAAATGTCTTTCTTTGTTGGATATTTGACCAATGAAACAGTGAATTTTGTGTTGGATAAAGAATATCCTTATATCGGGGAATGAAGACTCGATATTCATTATTGTAGTAATTTAGGGTTGCTTTATTACAATCAAATTAATGAGGATTAAGACTGTCAATCACTCAAACTGACTTATTAATACCTTCATTTTAAACTGACATTCACTAAATTGATCCAAGTGCCTATACTTTACAGCTTCTTCACAAGACAATGCTTTTCACTAAAGAAAATTAAAGATTTGTTTCATCATTTCACTGCATCAAAGTGCTTTACAACCAATGTGCAAAAAGAAATAAATGTACTGTAATGATTGCAGTCAGGCATACAAGATCAGTGCTATAAGTGTAGTATAATAAGCTGAATTAGACCTTTAAGTATTATCATACTGGTACCAAAAGTTCATTTCAGCTTGTGTGTGGAGTGCTGATGTGATACAGACAAAGCAGGTAAAAATGAAAGGCAGCCCTGTATTGTTAACATGTCCAATCCCCAGTCATACACCTTACTGGATTACTACATGGATATCATTTGTTAGACAGATCTCTGAATTTTAAATAATGCCAAGTTCTGTCTGCGATGGGAAGTTATTCTCACATCTGCCTTGTCTCTTCTTATTACAGTAACTAGAACATCACCAGTTCCTCACTACTTCCTATTTCTCCATTATTTTGTTAAAACAATGGAAAAGCATGGACAATGTTTCACCTAGAAACTTCTTATTGTATCAATATTTTTATAGATTTCCTCTAGCTACAATTTACCAGATAGACTACAGCTATCCAGCCCCACCATCCTTTAGGAATGGACAATAAATACCAATCTTGTCAGTGGTGCCACTTCCAAAGAATGAATAAAAGAGGTAGAAGTAGCCCAGAATGAATTTTGGATACTGCACCAAGGACTCCGAGATGGAAAGCTGAAAAGAATACCAGTGTGGAGGTTGCTGTTTCCTTAAATAACAACTCATTCCATGATAGGAACATTCTCAGCTGTTTGATGTAAGGTCTGCTGTAAAGTGAATATTGTCTTGATTCCTGCTGGCAAGCCAGTTAATCCAGACACTAAGCATCTGAGCAGTTTAGCCTGCTGGTTCTAGTTCCTTGGACATTGATCAATCCCTAAATCTCATTTTGCTTACTTCACACTAAACAATCAAGATCACAATGGCAGGGAAAGTTACCAACCTTATCCAGCAGTCTCCACTCCTCAGACGTGAACACTTACTAAGTTTTTGATGGATAGAGTGTAATACAGAACAATGGATTGAACAGTCTAAACCTTTCTAATTACTAGTTAATACTTACTCAATTCCATTTGCAATACTGCAGTTCCTTTCTCAGCTCACCTTTATAATCAATATTCTAACGAATCCCTACAGTGCAAAAAGAAGCCATTTGGCCCAACATGTGAACCAAATCTCCAAAAGAACTTGACACCCAAGTGCTGCATTCTGTTCTATTCTGTAACTCCGTGCATTTACCACAACCAATCCACCCAAACTACACATTCCTGGACACTAAGGTGCAAATTAGCATGACCAATCCACCTAACTGACACATTTTTGGAGTGTGGGATGAACCGGGAGCACCCAGAGGAAACACCTGCAGACACGGGGAGAACATGCCAAGTCCACACAGACAGTCACCCAAGGCAGGAATTGAACTAGAGGCATTAATGCTGAGGTAGCAGTGTTATCACTGTGCCACCGCACCACTGATCTTCAAATATCTCAGAGTAAGTTGCACAAATGTCCATTGCAGTTCTCACCAAGTTACCCACAGGTATCACTCTTCATCCTAAAGTACATTTCTTTTCATCTTCTGCATTGCACTGCATCTGAACTATTTGTAGAGAGGGAGTGAGATTTGAGCAAAAAGCCTTGGTGCTTCCCACTACCCATATACTGCCTTTCCCAAAGAAAACCATTTCTCTTTTTGTCCCTGAGCAATTGAAACTTCTAACACAATGGACAGGATTTTCCGATCGCACTTGCTCCAAAATTGAAAAATGCTACCTGGCAACGGAACTTTGTACGGTTTGCCCCTCCCTTCCCCCCCACCATCTCCCACTCCAGTTCCATGATGGGCAAGATGGGAACGGTTCTGCTGATATCTTTTAATCCCTAATGCATCACATCAACAAGCTGAAAACCCATCAACCCTTTGCCTTCACCCTATTTTTCAAAAAGCTAAACTACAAACTACCCATGACCTTCAGCCTTGATACCTTCCGAATTCATAATAAAGGATGAAATTGAAGGTTGCCCCCCCACCCGCTCCCCGACACTAAATATCCTTCACTTGTTTGTCTCCACCCTCCTCTTTCCTCTAACAACCTTTGGTGAAATTCACAATTCTGCTGGAAATTTCTGGTTAATGCAGAGTGTTCTCCTCAATTGCTCTTCCTTTCCTTAGATCTCATTGTGTGTGTGTGTCAAATTCTGTCTGTGAAGCAAGTTGAAATATTGAACTTCTTCATTGCCCTTTCCTGTGTAAAGAACACTACAGTTTTCCTGCCAGTACCTTATTCTAGACAGAAAGCAATGTGCTTTTGATGAGTTTTTTTTGATATTTTTCTGTCTCCTTTCCTTTGTATAAGCCTGGACAATCCCTCAGATAGCTGTAATCAGCCCTATAATACAATTCAGATACTCGGGGATTTCTTTTCTGGTGTCAGTATTAATCATCTTCACCATTTTGCAGTTTATCGTATTGTTGTTTGAGAGAGCTTGTTGGACACTACAGCTCTGGCTGGAAAGTGTTTTGATGCAGTGAAAGCACCAAATACATGCAAGTTCATCCTTTGTTAGTATGTACATACATGGTAAGCACCACTCCTCCCTAGCATTGTCATCACTGCTTATTCATAATGTCTATAAAAAGATATAATGAGCATTACTATGTACTTTTGAGGTTCTACCACATATGGTATTCCAAAAGTGGAAGACTTACTGTTCATAAGTTAATTTTCTATTCAGATTCTACCCTTAGCCAGGAATGATTAAAAGTTTGTAAAACTTCCTGAGCCACCACACTCTCTGTCCTTCAGCTAAAGACCACAAGATGTCTTTGATTATTTGTTACCTGCTTTAGTTCATTATATCTCTGGGTTACACCAACTTTGTTAGTCTTCAATATGTAAATGTTAGCCCTTCATCTTAAGTCATTTGTTTTTAAAATCATTTCTCCCAGCAACAAATAAAAACAGACTGAAGAGACCTGAGCTGATTCAAATAGCAGCTCAGTAGATACGCAAACTGAAATTAAATGGCATTAAAATTGTAACTGTAATTTGTAGTTCTTATTTTGATCTTAATTTGATGGTTAACCAAGTAGCTGTTCCATTGTATTACAAGTCAACGTACCAATCACATGAAGGGTTACCAAATAATGCTGTGTGCTTTTATTTTTATAAATCTACTTGGTAGTTTGGTAGAGGCTGAAGGGCCTGAATTAATGCATGTTATAAAATGAGGGAAGTAAGTTCTACAATATTCTGATTGTTTACTGTTGTGGTTACAATAAAACATTAAACATCTTGCAAAGAAACTTGCAATTAAGTTCTTCCTTTAATTCTGCTATAGCAATGTGAAAGGCATTTCCTCAAAATGGTCCATGACTGTGTGTGCACAATTAATTTATAATTTCCAATGATTTCACTTAAAAATTACACCAGTCAAGCTTTGTTCTTAACCAAGATAAAGGTTAGTACAAAACTAATGTTGAAAGTTACTTTGTATGTGTATTTTAGTTAATAAAGATGAAAACACAAGTAAAAGAAAAAATATTTAAAGTTGTTTCAAACCAGACTTGGTGAGAATTTCTTTTCCTGATCTTTACAACACTTGCGCTGATTTTAGTTGTTGAACTTCAGCGGATACAACCTATGAAGTTTTACATTAAACTCTGCAAAGAATATGCCAGTGAAATCTGCAGCTAAATTACCTGTTTTTTTCATCCATTCAGTTCCTAGACTTTAAAATGTCACTCAGACATGAAAGAAAACAAAACCTTGCATCAGATGTTATTTTTATGTTTTTAAAATGAGCCCAACAAGATGCCAAACACATACTGCCTGTGTGGCTTTCACAACTGGACTGTCAAAAGAGGCATTGAGAGGAGAGTGGACATTACTTCCATCAGGCAATGTCATCATCACCTAGGAATCACTTCCCCAAATTAATGCCCGGATATTATCAGTCCTGAAACTAAACATAAGAAGTAGGAGTAGGCCATCTAATTCTTCGAGTCTGCCCCACCGTTCAATAAGATCATGGCTGATCTGAAATGGATCAGTTCCACTTTCCTGTTTTCTCCCCTTAATTCCCTTGTCTATCAGAAATCTATCTACACCTGACTTAAGTAATTTCAATGAGGGTAGCCTCCACCACGTCAGTGGCAGAGAATTCCAGAGATTCACACCTTTTGAGTGATGAAATTCTTCTTCAACTCCGTTCTAAACTTCCCCCTTATTTTGAGGCTGTGCCCTCTATTCTGTTTTCTTTTCTAAGTGGGAAGAATCTTGCTACCTCCTGCCTCTTCATTATTTTGTAAGTCTCTATAAGATCTCTTCTCAGTCTTCTAAATTCTAATGAGTACAGACCCAGTCTATTCAATCTCTCTTCATAAGCTAACCCCCCTCATCTCCAGTATCAACCTGGTGAACTTTGTCCTCCCTCCAAGGCCAATATAACCTTGCAAATAAGGGAACCAAAACTGCACACAGTACTCCAGCTGCGGCCTCACCAGTGCCCTGTACAGTTGCAGGAAGACCTCCCAGTTTTATATTCTATCCCCCTCGCTATAAAGGCCAACATTCCATTTGCTTTCTTGATCACCTGCTGCAGACTGAGTTTTTGCGATTCGTGCCCAAGGACCCCCAGGTCATCTGCACCATTGCGTGATGCAGTTTTTCATCTTTTAAATAATAATTCCTCTACAATTATTTCTACCAAAGTGGATAACCTCACATTTGCTAATGTTATACTCATCTCCCAGATCCTCACCCACTCATTCAGCCTATTCCGATCTCTGCAGATTTTCCGCGTCCTCCACGCAATTCACTTTTCAATCCCAGATGATAAAACCATTTGAAATTGTGGTGGAGAAAGGTGGTCACATGACTCATGACCATTTTGAAATTTCTATATTCATTTGAGAGCTGCTGATTTAACATCAATCAGGTAGAATTCCAGCAAGCCAATTGTCTGACCAAAAAGCCAGCAGCTATTTCTAAATTCTTCAAAGCCTGTTTGATAATAAAAATCTCTACTCTTGAGTAAGTAATCGAAGCACAGAGATGCTGTTGTGATGCTTTGTCACAAGTTTTAAGGACTCCTATGCTGCTGTCCTATTCCCCACCAAGAATTCAACTTCACCGGGAGGAAACCACCCTTTGGTCTTTGGAAATCATTTCGACTAAAATGTCTCTAATTCTTCTAGTGTTGGCATCCATAATTGTTAAAAACTCATTTTTCGTTCTCTCTTATGTATGAGATTACACACATCCCCTACCACCATTCCAGGTTTGAAGGAGATTCACAAACTAAAACAAGCTATGGATTACTTAAAAATACTTCAAAAATACTTCTGTTACACAGGGTCAGTCTCTTTCTCCTGTCTATAATTCACTGTTAAGTTCTCTGTGGTAGTGAGTTAGCAGTGGCCTCTTTCTATCCACAAAACACATCCCTTTGATCAAAGTTCCTTTCTGCTGTTACAAGAATGTCAACATGATGATATTCATGTTAATATTAATAAAGTTCAAAAAAGAGAATTTTTTTTTAATCAGTCTTGCTTTGAAATGTGCACATTTCTGCCTGGGCAATCTTGAAAGTCTCCATCTTCACCAGCCGTGTAATGAGTATTTAAACAATAATCTATAATGTCACGACTACACTTTTGAGAGTTACAATCACAAACCATATTTTTAAAAGAAATGCAAATGTCTACTCCAATTGAAAAGGTAAGCCACAAAAACTTCACAAGTATTCAAAAAAATTCAACATTTCATTGCATAAATATTTAGTTTATTCCCTGTTCTACTTTGATTTCAACCACACAGAAGTTCTATAATTTACAGGAGCTTGGGAGCTTCTTCACTTTTAGGACCAAACCAAGATGTGCCACAGTTCTCAGGAATTCTTAGTGTTCTTGCAATGGAGGAACATTTTTTTGTGATCCTCCAGCATCAGGCAAAGTGAGTTTCCAATGCTCCTTAAACTCTTAGTCTTGTGGATACTCCACTGTGGCATGGATCTCAGCTTTCCTGTTCAGTAATCTCTAATTCAGAAGACATGCTTAGTTTTTGATAGACCTGGCAATTCCTGACAGATTTCTCTCGTTTCTTCCTAGAGCTATTCCCAGACTCCAATTACTTGTTTATAAAAAAAAATTACGTATACTAAACCCTCCCTGTGCTTTCTCCCTGCAGCAATGTCAGCTATCCCAAAGATTCAAATCAATCCTCTTCTATCCCCAAATCTGTCCTTTGATCTGAAAAATTGTGTTTATATTTGAAGACCTGCCCTTGTTTAACAGTCATTTCCAAACTTGCCCTTGATCTATGGAAACTACATGAATAATTTGCATCTCTAATGAGGACAATACAATCTTACTAGACTCACCAGCTCCAAATTAGAACTAGGGCAATCACAAGAACCCAACAAGATGCCAAACACATACTGCCTGTGTGGCTTTCACAACTGGACTGTCAAAATAGGCATTGAGAGGAGAGTGGACATTACTTCCATCAGGCAATGTCATCATCATCTAGGAATCACTTCCCCAATTAATGCCAGGATATTATCAGTTCTGAAATTAAACATTAAAAAAAAAGGAGCAGGAGTCGGCCATCTAGTCCCTCAAGCTTGCCCCGCTATTCAATAAGATCATGGCTGATCTGAAGTGGATCAGTTCCGCTTATCCACCTGCTCCCCATAATTCCCTTGTCTATCAGAAACCTATCTATCCGTGACTTAAATATATTGAGCGAGGTAGCCTCCACTTCAATGGTAGAGAATTCTAGAGATTTACTACCCTTTGAGTGAAGAAGTTCCTCCTCAACTCTGATCTAAACTGATTCCCGCACCCCCCTTTTGAGGCTGTGCCTTCTAGGTCTGGTTTCCTTTCTAAGCAGAAAGAATCTTGCTACCTCTACCCTACCCAGCCCCTTCATTATCTCTATAAGATTCCCCCGCAGCCTTCTAAACTCCAACGAGTACAGACCCAGTCTATTCAATCTTTCTTCGTAAGCTAACCCCCCTCATCTCAGGTATCAGCCTGGCGAACCTTCTCTGTAGTCCCTCCAAGGCCAATATATCCTTCAGCAAATAAGGGGACCAAAACTGTACACAGTACTCCAGTTGTGGCCTCAACAGTGCCCTGTACAGTTGCAGCAAGACCTCCCTGCTTTTATATTCTATCCCCCTCGTTTTAAAGGACAACATTCCATTCGCCTTTTTGATCACCTGCTGCACTTACAAGACTGGGTTTTTGCGATTCATGCACAAGAACTCCTGGGTCCCTCTGCATTGTAGCATGCAGTTTTTCGCCCTTTAAATAATATTCCATCCTACTATTATTTCTTCCAAACTGGATAACGTCATATTTGCTAACATTATATTCCATTTCCAGGTCCTTGCCCTCTCACAGCCTAGCCAAATCTGCATACTTTCTGCATCCTCCACACAATTCGCTTTTCCACTCATCGTGTTATTAACAAATTTCATTACCCTATATTCAGCCCCTTCCTCCAGATTGTCTATATAAATGGTGAACAGTTGAGGCCCCAGCACTGATCCCTGCAGCAATCCACTAGTCCCCAGCTGCTAACCAGAAAAGCACCCAATGATTCCAACTCTCTGCTTCCTGTTAGATAACCAATCCTCAATCCATGCTAACACTTTACCCCCGACTCCATTAGAACCTTCTGCAGCAAACTTTTGTGAGGCACCTTCTGGAAATCTAAAAATACCACATCCACTGGTCGATCTGTCCATAACTCTGTCTATCGCACTAGTCACGTCTTCATAAAAATCCAGAAAATTTGTCAAACATGACTTCCCCTTTACGAACCTGTGCTGTTCCTGCTTGATCGAACCGTTCTTTTCTAGGTATCCTACTATTTCTTCTTTAATGATGGATTCTAGCATTTTCCCAACTACGGACATTAAGCTAACCAGCTCGTAGGTGTCCGCCTTTTGTCTGCTACTTTCTTTAAACACTGGCGTAATAGTAGCTGTTTTCCAATCCACCAGCAACCACTTTCATTTTCTTCATGTAGAACATAGAACACCATAGCACAAACAGGCTCTTTGGCCCACAAGTCGTGCTGATCATATCCCTATCTAACTAGGCTTACCTATAACCCTCAATCCTATGAAATCTTTAACTTCAACTTATTTAAGTAAAAATGGATAATTTTGATGTTAGGTCCATTTACCATTTCTCAAAAAACATTCCACTTTATCTTGCATTTTTCCAAAAGTCCCCAAACTAAAAATGATTTCTTGAAGCCATGAGGCCTTGAACCTACACTGCCATTTGATTGAATTTTTACATCACCTCAACTTTCTTCAGTATTTCCTTAGTACCCCCCAAAAATCTAGCAATCTTTGTTGACTATCTTCTCTTAGGCAGTACCTCCGGATTAATGAGATTTGCATCCCTCCAGTTCAATGAATTCTGAAATGGCTGATACGTCCAATGCACAATCCATGTGTGGGGGAAAGTGGTGTTTAAAGGCTGGGTAGTCATGTTGTTTGCAGTTATATGAACTCTATTTTATACTTTGACCTTGTCTCTCTATGTCCCCAACAAAGATTCTCATGGTGTCTGCTACCTTCTCCAATCAGTAAGGTTAGAGAACAACACCTCCTCCACAATTATCCTCAACACTGCTGCTCCCACTATACTTCTTGTACATCTATGATTGTGCAGCCAAATTCCCCTCCAATTTGATTTTCAAGTTTGCTGACGACACCAGCATAGTGAGTCAGATCTCAAACAATGATGAGACAGAATACAGGAATGAGATAGAGAATCTGGTGAACTGATGCAGCAATAATAATCTCACCATCAATGGCAACAAAATGAAGGAGATTTTCATTGACTTCAGGAAGTGTACTGCCCATATTTACATCAACAGGGATGAAGTAAGAATGGTCAACAGCTTCATGTTTTTAGGTGCCCAAATTATCAACCCATCCTGGTCTCCCTATGCCAACACTATAATTAAGAAAGCCCTCCAACACCTCTATGATCTTAGAAGACTAAGAAAATTTGGCACGTTGGCTATGGCTCGCAGCAACATTTACAGATACAACCAGAAAGAATGCTTTATATGGTGTAATTACAGCTTGGTATGGCTCTTGCTCTGCCCAAGACCGCAATGAAGTACAAAAGGGTCGTGAACCTAGCCCAATCCATCATACAAACCAACCTCTCATCCACTACACTTTTTGTTGCCTCAGAAAAGCAGCCAGCATAATTAAGGACCCCATGCACCCCGGACATTCTCTTTTCCCCTGTTCTAGTCCTGGTTTTCAAATATTCAAGCCCAGTTAAGTGAAGAATGGGCTGGCAAAATGAATCATTTCCAATATCTACCGTTACCAAAAGGTGACTCCCAACATATGGAAAATTTCCAGAACCTCCATTCATATTATCTATTCCTCTCAACATTTTATAAACCTCTATCAGGTCGCCTTTCAACCTATGTCTCTCCAGTGAGAAGAGTCCCAGCTCCCTCAACCTATCTTCATAAGGCCTGCCTCCCAATCCAGGCAGCATCCTTGTAAATCTCCTCTGCACTCTTTCAAAAACTTCTACATCCCTCCTATAATGAGGTGACCAGAACTGCGCACAATACTCCAAGTGGGGCCTGAAAAGGGTCTTATAAAGCTGCATCATTACCTCCCGACTCCTAAACTCAATCCCTCTATTAATGAAGGCCAGTATATCATATGCCTTCTTGACCACATCCTCCACCTGCGAGGCCGATTTAAGAGTCCTATGGACCCAGACCCCAAGATCCTTCTGCTCCTCAACACTGCTAAGACTCCTACCCTTGATATTGTACTCCTTCATCCCATTATTCTTGCCAAAAATGGACCACTACACATTTATCCGCAGTTATCCATCTGCCACTTCTCTGCCCAGTCTTGCATCCTATGTGCCACTGCAACTTCTGACATCCCTCCAGACCATCCACAACACCACTGACCTTTGTATCGTTGGCGAACTTACTAACCCATCCGTCCACTTCCTCATCCAGGTCATTTATGAAAATGACAAACAGCAAGGGTCCCAGAACAGATCCCTGGGACACTCCACTGGTAACCGACCTCCATGCAGAAAAAGACCCATCCACAACCACTCTCTGCCTTCTGCCAGCAAGCCAGTTCTGGATCCACAAGGCCAAAGCCCCTTGGATCCCATGCCCTCTCACCTTCTCCAGAAGCCTTGCATAGGAGACGTTATCAAACACCTTACTAAAGTACATGTACACCAAGTCCACCGCCCTTCCTTCGTCAATGTGTTCAGTCACATTTTCGAAGAACTCAACTAGGCTCATAAGGCATGACCTGCCCTTGACAAAACCATGTGACTATTTCTGATCAGTCTAAACCTCTCGAAATGTTCATAAATCTTGTCCCTCAGAAGCGTCTCCATCAGCTTACCAACCACTGAAGTCAGACTCACCGGTCGGTAATTTCCAGGACTATCCCTGTTCCCTTTCTTAAAAATAGGAACCACATCTGCAATCCTCCGGAACCTCTCCCATTTCCATGGACGACGGAAAGATCATTGCCAGGGGCTCTGCAATCACTTCCCTCACTTCCCATAATAATCTGGGGTACATCCCATCCGGTCCCGGCGACTTGTCTATCTTGATAAAATTTAACAGATCTAACACATCCTCTTTCCTAACATCCACATACTTAATCTTTTCTGTTTGCCTCAAACCTGCAGTACAACCTCCCAGTTCATGTTCCACTGTGAATACCGAGGCAAATTATTTATTAAGCACCTCTGCCATTTCTTCTGGATTCACACAGACTTTTCCCCCTTTCACCTTTTTTAGGTCCTGTCCCTTCTCTTCTCATCTTTTTACTTTTCACATATTTGTAGAAGGCCTTGGGATTCTCCTTAGTCTTACCCGCCAAGGCCTTCTCATGACCCCTTCTGGCTCTCCTATTTTCAGTGATGTGTTGAAGACTCTGGAGAAGATGTCGTAGCTCATCTGCTTTGGAGAAGTACAAGACAATGAAGTTCCGTGTTTGTCTTCTGAGGAGGTCAGCAGAGTTTTTTGCTGTGGTGCATTGGAACTGTGGATCGATGAATCAAACACCATATCCTGTTGTTATGAGGGCATTTTTCAGTGTTTGGAGGTGTCTGTTGCGATCCTCTCATCTGTGCATATGGAGGGCTTGTTCATAGGGGATGGTTTCTTCAGTGTGTTTAGGGTGGAAGCCAAAGAAGTGGAGCATCATGAGGTTATCTTTGGGCTTGCGACCTTGATGAGATGCGTGTGTCCAAGAATGCAACCAATTCAAGGTCCATGGTGAGTCTGATGGTGGGATGGAACTTATTGATGTAATCTTATAGTTTCAATGATTGTTCATCAAGGGTCTAAAGGAAGAAAATATCATTGATGTATCTAGTGTATAGCTTCACTTGAAGATCCTCTGTACTAAAAAAGTCTTGTTTGAACCTGTGCATGAAGATGTCGGTGTATTGAGGTGCAAACAAGGCAAACAGCTATGTTGAGGGCATCCTGAAACCCATTGTACAAAGAACCCTCAGCTTTTATCAAGACAATACACACTTCCTACAGAAACTCAACACGTGGAGCAGTTGAACCAGGGACATTCGTCGTCACAATGGATGTCTCGACCCTCTACACCAGCATACCCCATGATGGTAGCATTGCTGCAACTGCCTTAGTACTCAACGCTGACAACTGTCAGTTTCCAGATGCAATTTTACAACTCATCTACTTCATTGTGGACAACAATGTCTTCATCCCCAGCTCCACCTCATCCCACTCCATCTCACCTCACCAATTAATATGAATGGAGGTTCTGGAAATTTTCCATATGTTGGGAGTCACCTTTTGGTAACGGTAGATATTGGAAATGATTCATTTTGCCAGCCCATTCTTCACTTAACTGGGCTTGAATACTTGAAAACCAGGACTAGAACAGGGGAAAAGAGAATGTCCGGGGTGCATGGGGTCCTTAATTATGCTGGCTGCTTTTCTGAGGCAACAAAAAGTGTAGTGGATGAGAGGTTGGTTTGTATGATGGATTGGGCTAGGTTCACGACCCTTTTGTACTTCATTGCGGTCTTGGGCAGAGCAAGAGCCATACCAAGCTGTAATTACACCATATAAAGCATTCTTTCTGGTTGTATCTGTAAATGTTGCTGCGAGCCATAGCCAACGTGCCAAATTTTCTTAGTCTTCTAAGATCATAGAGGTGTTGGAGGGCTTTCTTAATTATAGTGTTGGCATAGGGAGACCAGGATGGGTTGATAATTTGGGCACCTAAAAACATGAAGCTGTTGACCATTCTTACTTCATCCCTGTTGATGTAAATATGGGCAGTACACTTCCTGAAGTCAATGAAAATCTCCCAGTCATTGCAGTGACAAAGGAAAGGTTGTAGACTGACTCAAGGCACCTTAAATGTCACTAAATGAAAAGTTAGGAAGACAGAGACAGGTATTGGGTACTGGTAAAGTCCAGAGCAGAAGTGTCTTGTTGATAAAGAATCCAGGAGTTTGAAGCCAAACCGAAATATTGGAAATCTACGTTTTCAAATCTTTTCAAGTTCAAAAGCAATAGATTCAGGTCAGAAGCAGAGCCTTCAGCTTTTTCCAACATTTTGAATAAACTTAATGACTGAACCTTTCTCGAGTAGAGAAATTCTAAAGTGAATCGAGTGAAGAGATTTCTCCTCATCTCAATCTTGGCTGATTGGACTCCCTGGCAGGGAAACTTCTGCACATTTCAATTAGATCTCCTCTTATTCTCCTAACTTTCAGTCTCCTCAATCGCTCTGGAACAGTCATAAAAATGTTATTGCTCTTATAATAAGATGTTTAATATTGAGTAATAGATCACAGAAGTTGTAAATGCAGAAAGATTAGTGAAAATTAATTTCACATTTTAATGCTCTTTAATTATTTTGAAATAAGCGAATGAACAAACTGTTTTGTTGGTCCAATGTTCCTGAGGATTACAAATTTACTGCTTATAAATTCACAAAAATCAGTTATATTTTACACCAGATAGTTTGTAATTAAAAATTGAGAAACAGCAGGTTCTGTCAGATACTAAGTACAACTTGATCGAACATTTTGATTCTTAAAATGTGCAATGATTTATTCAAATGAGAATTCCTTTGAACAAGTTTTAGGTATTTCTAAAATATGAAATTTTATACAATATTAGATGGTTTTGTAGAATTAGGTCAATTTACAGGAACATTGACTTCTGTATTGAAAGATATTACATGAGATAAATAGCTTGATGCAAAATAAATCAGTGCTTGTGGAGTTCAGACTGAGACACTGGGGCAGTGCAGCACAAATATAATCTCAGAAATTAATATATGAATCTAAAAGCTTTATGGATCATCCTGTCACTCCCCATCTGGATTAACTGCAATAATTTTAATGGTTCTACTTACCGCACCTAAAACCATATTATAATTCGCAGCATTTGTTTCATGTTATGCAAAGCACACTGCCTAAGACAAATTCGAATCGTGATATATGTAGCTTCATCACATGGCTACAATTCCAGTCATAAGCCTGAATTAAGCTGAATAAATTAGATCGTCAAAAGGAAAACCAAAATGGAAAAGACTCTGTAACAAATACTGAGATTTCTAAAGTCAATGTGGGCCCTCTTGGCCTCTCTCCACTCTAATTAGAGCTCTTCATACTGTAGAAACGAGGCATCAGAAACTAGCCAGGACACTAGTGGGCAGACTCATGCTCTGCGATACAAAGTCCAAGACTGCAAAATGCACAATAACAGTTTCAAACATAAAAAACAAGCCACATGGAAGTATAAATTAGCTACAAAAACCATACAGTAAACAGTGAAAGAGCACATGCGGAAAGACATGACACTATCCAGTTTCTTTGTAAATGGCACCATGACACATTTCCATGTTTGAGTTTGAAGATAGATTGTTTCATGAATCATCATTGTTCGATTTGGTCACTTCATCTAGAGAAAGAAATGTTACACAATCAAAAACACACTCCTTCCAATGTAATATTCTAATCGTGAGATATTAAAATTACTTTTATCTCAAACTATACAAACATTGCGAAGGGTGCTCCCACCCTTCTTTACAACGTCCCAGTTTGCTCCCTTCATGTGTTAGCAACA
Organism: Sphyrna mokarran; assembly: GCA_024679065.1. NCBI lineage: Eukaryota > Metazoa > Chordata > Chondrichthyes > Carcharhiniformes > Carcharhinidae > Sphyrna > Sphyrna mokarran. The sequence continues at coordinate 785,794 of JAGIQG010000019.1, forward strand.
GTTGTAACCTCAGCTGAGTAAGAGATTAGAAAAATTGGAAAAGACATCTTGCATCATAAGGCACTGGTAATATACTAAAAATCTCGAGACGCTTTGCAGCAAATTTTCAGAACAAAAACTGACACTGGGTCACAAGTGGCAATGACCAAAATCTTGGTCAAGAGTTAAGTTTTACTTTTATGGAGGAAAAAGAGTTTGAGAGAGGAGATTCCAATGATCAGAGCTTGTGCCACCACGTCATTTTTGTAGAACGCCAACTATTTAAATACCTTGTGGCTGAAATTTCCTATCCTTTGATCCATTCTGTACAGATCTGAACAAGTTGGAATGGAAATTATTCTGGAGAATCACAGGTTTATGGAAAGTGGAAGATGAGAGACTGGCCAGAATCTGAGCAAAACATGTACAGGAGATTTTGGAAGATAGGATGTGATGGGGCAAAATCAAATGATGTTACGGCAAAATCAGATGATGTTACATCAATGAAAATAGATGATCATCACAATAAGGAAATACATGGTCAGGGCCTCATCTCGACAAGTGTGGTCCTATCTTGTTGGACACAAGTGGAGAGGTATTGATGGAGGATTGTGTCAAAGGCTGCAGACAGGTTGAACATAGAACAATACAGCACAGAACAGGCCCTTCGGCCTTCGATGTTGTGCCGACCAAAATAAAAAGCAATGCCCCTCCAAACTAAACCATTCCCTTCTCTTCCATATACTTATCAATTAACCTCTTAAACGCCACCAAACTTGGCGCATCTACAACAGCTGCAGGCAGGGCATTCCACTCCCTAATCACTCTTTGAGTAAAGAACCTACCTCTGATATCCGTCCTATAACTCATACCCCTTAATTTAAAGCTGTGTCCCCTCGTGCTAGCTTTCTCCATCCTAGGAAAAAGGCTATCACTGTCCACCCTATCTAAACCTCTAATCATCTTATATGCTTCAATAAGATCCCCTCTTAGCCGCCTCCTTTCTAACGAAAACAACCTCAAATCCTTCAACCTCTCTTCATAGGACCTGCCCTCCATACCAGGCAACATCCTGGTAAAGGGGAAGGGGAGGGGAAGATTTCACCTCCATCAAAGTCACTTTTGATGTCACTTGTAAGTTTAAGAGCAGTTTTAGTACTGAGCATGAGCAGGAGCAGGTATTAAATAGCAGAATTCAAATATTGAGTTCTAGGAGAGATGAAGATAAGAGTTGCTTATAGAACATAGAACAGTACAGCACAGGAACAGGCCCTTCAGCCCACCATGTTGGTTGTGCTGAATGTACATCAAATCAAACTAAATCCTTCTGCCTACCCTTGCTCCATATCTCCTTGCATATTCCTTGCATATTCATGTGTTTATCTAAAAGCCCTTCATCAACACCCCTATCGTATCTGCCTCCATCACCACTCCTGGCAGTGCTTTCCAGACACCTACTACCCTCTGTGTTAAAAACTTGCCCCTCATCTCCTTTGAACTTTCCTCCTCTCGTCTTAAGTGCATGGCCCCTAGTATTTGACATTTCAACTCTGGAAAGAGATTTGACTGTCAACCCAATCTATTATTTTATAGATTTCTATCACGTCTCCTCTCAGCCTCTGCTGCTCCAGAGAAAACAACCCTAGTTTGTCCAGCTTCTTATAGCTCATATCCTCTAATTCAGGTAGTATCCTGGTAAAATTCTTCTGCACCAAGGAGAGACTGCAACTTTTTTCTCTGCAGTACAGAAGACTGAGGGGTGATGTTAGAGAGACCTATAAAATAATGAAAGGTGTAGATACTCAAATGAACTTTTCCCTTTAGAATTGGTTGATTTTAGGTGGATTGGGCTGAAGTGTTGATATTCTCTGCTGTAGTCCTGCCTTGTTTCTTCTTTTGTATAGTTATTTTTGTTCACTGCCAGGTGGATGGTTTCAGCACTGGGAAACTGGGGCTGTCTTCTTTAAATTGGCTGTCACCAGTTCTTAAGGAAGAAAGTGGAAGCTTTGGAGAGAATGTCATAAAATCATTGAGCTAGATAGTCAATACCTTTTCCCAAAGGTAGCAGAGTCTAAAACTAGAGGGCATAGATTTAAGGTGAGGGGGGAGAGATACAAAAGTGTCCAGAGGGATGATTTTTTTTCACAGAGGGTGCCGAGTGTCTGGAATAAGCTGCCAGAGGTAGTAGTTGAGGCGCATACAATTTTGTCTTTTAAAAAGCATTTAAACAGTTACATGGGTATGATGAGTATAGAGGGATATTGGCCAAATGCAGGCAATTGGGACTAGCTTAGGGGTTTTAAAAAACAGGGTGATATAGATAAGTTGGGCCGTAGGGCCTGTTTCCATGTTGTAAACCTCAATGATTTTATGACATTCTCTCCAAAGCTTCCACATTCATCATTTAATTCTTTGAGATAAGAACTGGTGACAGCCAATTTAAACAGGAGATTGCTATTAACCGAGAGAGCCCCAGTTTCCCAGTGCTGAAACCATCCACCTGGCAGTAAACAAAAATAACTACACAAAAGAAGAAACAAAGCAGAACTACAGCAGAGAATATCAACACTTCAGCCCAATCCACCTGAAACCAACCAATTCTAAAGGGAAAAGTTCATTTGAGTATGGTTCACTGACTGATCCACACAGCTTGCTGATACAGAATACTTCAGTGGCATTTGAACTGGAGGGTCACTTAATTCTTTCTTAAAATATTTCATAGATCATAGAATCGTACAGTGCAGGAGGTCATTTGGCTCATTGAACCTGTCACAAATTTGATTGAGCTTTTTGAAAAGATAATCAACAAGGCAGATAAGGGCAATACAGTTGATGTTGTCTACATGGACTTTATCAAGGCCCTTGACAAGGTACCGCATGGTAGGTTGCTGCATAAAGTTAAATCTCACGGGATCCAGGGTGAGGTATCTAAATGGATACAAAATTGGCTTCTTGACAGAGTGTGGAGATGCCGGCGTTGGACTGGGGTAAACACAGTAAGAACATAGTTGTTGACAGAAGCCAGAGGATGATTGTAGAGGGTTGTTTTTCAAACCAGAGGCCCATGACCAGCGGTGTGCCTCAGGGATAAGTGCTGGGTCCACTATTATTTGTCATTAATATAAATGATTTGGATAAGAACACAAGAGGCATGATTAATAAGTTTGCAAATAACACCAAGATTGGTGGCATAGTGGACAGTCAAGGAAGTTATTTCCGATTGAAGATCTTGATCAATTGGGTCACTGTGCTGACGAATGGCACATGGAGTTTAACTTAGATAAATGCAAAATGATGCATTTTGGTAGACTAAACTAGGGCAGGGCTTATTCAGTTAATGGTAGGGTGCTGGGAAGAGTTACAGAACAAAGAGATCTAGAGGTACAGGTTCATAGCATCTTAGAAGGTGAGTCACAGGTGGACAGAAATGGTGAAGGAGGCATTCGGCATGCTTGGTTTCATCAGTCAGAACATTGAATACAGGAGTTGGGACGCCCTGTTAAAATTGTACAAAACATTAGTAAGGCCACACTTGGAATAGTGTGTGCAATTCTGGTTACCCTATTATAGAAAGGATATTATTAAACTAGAAAGAGTGCAGAAAAGATTTACTACGATGCTACCGGGAATTGATGGATTAAGTTACAAGGTGAGGCTGAATAGACTGGGACCTTTTTTCTCTGGAATGTAGGAGGCTGAAAAGTGACCTTATAGAAGTCTATAAAATAATGAGGGGCATAGACAAGGTAGAAATTCAATATCTTTCCCAAAGGTAGGGAAGTCTAAAACAAAAGGGCATATGTTTAAGGGGAGAGGGGAGAGATACAGAAGTGTCCAGAGGGGCAATTTTTTCAGAGGTTGGTGTGTGTCTAGAACAAGCTGCCAGACGTAGTAGTAGAGGTGGGTAGATTTTTATCTTTTACAAAGCATCTGGATAGTTACATGGGTACAGTAGGTACGGAAGGATATGGGTCAAATCTGGGCAATTGGGATTAGTTTAGGAATTTAAAAAAAGAGCAGCATGGACAAGTTAGGCCAAAGGGCCTGTTTCCATGCTGTAAACCCTTATGACTATGATTATAATAAAATCCCAGCCCCTTTCTCTTCATGAGCTAAGAGCTCACACTTCAGCTCTATCTTCATTTCATTGTTTTCAGCTAGGCTCCCTCCCCAAGGCAGTCTCTGCTCACCATCTCCCCCTACCCCCCCCCCCAAACTGCCGTGCATTGCCAATGTTCACCCTCCATCCCACTGACAAGCTTCAGTCCCCAAATACTCTGACACCATCCACCCTTCCCCAAAACACCCACCTCACACTGCTCTCAACCCCTACCTCCGCAATGCTGCCCTCACCCCCAAACCACCTCACTACCCCTCTCCCCACTCCCAACACCAACCCTCACACACCACCTTACCACCCTTCTCCCCACATCCCCACTACCATCTACCCCATATGGATGAAAGGGGAATGGTTTAGGTTAGAGGGTCACTGCTTGTTCCTAATTGGTCGGCGCAACATCGAAGGCCGAAGGGCCTGTTCTGCGCTGTAATGTTCTATGTTCTATATATTTGACTGTTATCATTGAAGATCCAGGTTTTTTTTAAAACCTGCAATGCTAGGGTTCCAGTTTCGCTGAAATTGTATTATTACAAAGGCATGGTTCCCGATAAAGCCCAGTTACTGGAGAATGCAGCCAGTACATAACAACACAATCTGGTTTCTAATGGGTCAGTATCCACACATTCACTCAATACTTACCATCCCTCTCTTTTCTCTCCTGACTTTCTTCAGCTGCAGACTGATCTCCTCGGAAGAAAATCCTAGCACTACTCAGTGAGAAATACAGCAGCTCAAACTCCTGAATGGAAAGATGCAGTAAATAAATGTCACACAAACCAGCCCTATTAACTGGCCACACTGCTCCAATATTACACAATAACAAGATGTATTCATAAAGAGTTTCCATAGTTAATCTCTCCTCCATAAAGCAGTCTATTTTCCTTACTCACATAGTAAAAATTTAATGGTCTCCTGCCTCAACAATCACAAATACTAAGATTTTTTTGGAGTCTCTATCTTCAGGAAATGTTTAGAAGATGCAAATAAAAGTATAGCCCCATTCAACAAAAAATAAACTGGAATGTAATAGACAAGTTCTAATTCCTTAAACTGCATTTATGTCAGTTTTTAATTAATCCATGAACCAGTTTTAGTTGTCTTGCCTGTTCTGCTACTGGTTTAGATGGTCACACTTTTATAAGAGTCAGGAAATCAAGAGCTACTGTCTGACCAGAATTGCAAGCCGGGCTGGCATTTCAGAACACTAGCAAGACTGTGCTGAATGGGCACAAGTGCCAAGTTGTGACTGAGACATTAAACCAAGGCCCTATTTGCTTGCCCAGTTGCAGGCAAAATGCTCCATGGCAATATTTAAAGAGCAAAATGCCACCTTCAACAAGCAGACTGATTATTCATTCACTCAGAATCTTGCAATGTCAGTAAATATGTAACTCATTACACTTACATTAATCCATATTGCTTTGCCCTGGAGATGAGCAGCGATAATAAATTCTGATTAATAGCTTGTTTCTAAAAATGCTCTGGTGAGAATTCATCTCACTTTATTTTTTCACATTCCCCTTTTGTTTAATTCTAACTGGGAGCACGCGGGCAGATTTCATTCACCAAAACATTCTGCTTTTGTTTTTGCTTGTAAAGTTTCAATCGCACAGCTTAATTGCCACCCAGTATTTTAATTAAACACACACACACTTTTAATTACATCGTCAGATCAAGCTGGACTTGCATTTTCACTTATGCTGCTGTTTGTGAAGAATGAGGTGGCAGGACAAAAATCAGAAAGGAGTAGGTGTACCTGTAAATAGATGTCCAACCTTTTCTGGGTTAGATTCATTGTTTGCATGAGCTTTTCATCTTGATTAGTCGACTGCACATTTTGCTGCTTGACAACCGCATTTTTCTCTTTCATATATTTTTCTCTCACTGACTGAAACCAGTGTAACGAGTCAAATTCCTGATACTGATCCAACAGTTTCAGAATGTAGGCAACACCTGCAATCATGAAAGAAACATCAGTAACACACAAACTGGAAACACAGACTGACAGGAAGATTTGGAACAGAACAAGGGGCGATCTTTAAGAGAGAGATGTTCACGTACAAGCTAGGTACGTTCCAATAGTGGCAAAACGTAGGGGAACAAAAACTAGCGTTCTTTTGATGCTGAAGGAGATAGAGAATTTGATGGCATCAAAAAAAGGGTGTATGATGCTTAGTAGGTGAATTCTTCAAGTGAGAATCCAGTCAAATACAATCAGTTAAAGGAAGGTGAATAAGAAAATAAGACTGGTGAAGACAGAATGGTGGTCAATATAAAAGCAAATCCATAAATCTTCCACCAACATGGAGGTATCACAAAGTGAAGTGAACCTTATTAGAGAATAAAGCTGAAACATGCTTAGAAACGCAAGAGAATAAGTAGAAGGTGTGTGACAAATTATCAGCAGAAGAGGAGATTGTACAAACAATAGATCTGGTTAAAATTAAGAGTAAAGTGGTGCTGGAAAGGTTGGCTTTACGTGGGGTAGATAGGTCATCTGACCCAATGACATTGCTAAAGGTGTGGGAGTGGAGACAGAAAAGCTTGACAATTTTCCAAACTCCCTTAAGTATGGGGAAGGTGGCAGAGGATTGGAGAGTGGGAAACTCAAAATTCTGGTTCCAAGAAGGACATTTCTAGCAATCACAGGTCAGTTAGCTTATTTAATCATCAATAATGGTTAAAGTTTTGGAAACAATAAACAAAGGGGTGAAATCAGCCAACACCACTTGGAGAGTTAATTAAGGAGAATAAGTAGTATCACAACACCAGATTAAAGAACAAGTTTACTTGATAGTAAACGCCACTAATTTTCAGAGTACTGCTCCTTCGTCAGGTGAGTGGGGAGTTCTGATCGTAAACACGGCATATAAAGGCACACACAGTTTACAGAATACTGATTAGAATGCAAATATTTATACCTAATCAAGTCTTAAAGGTGTAGATAATGTGAGTGGAGATAGAATTAAATATAGGTTAAAGGGATATGTATTGTCTCCAGACAGGACAGTGAGAGGTTGCAAGCCCAGGCAACTCATGGGGGCTACAGACAGTATGACATGAACCCAAGATCCTGGTTGAGGCCATCCTCAGAAACACAGAATACAAGCCCTTCAGCCCACAAAGTTGTGCCGAACATGTCCCTATTTCAGAGATTACTAGGCTTACGAACTTTCTATCTTACTAAGTTCCATGTACTTATTTAAAGCTCTCTCAAAAGACCCTATTGAATCCGCCTCCACCACCACGCACCTAACCACTGAGTGAAAAACTTACCCCTGACCCCTTATCCTCTGTACCTAGCCCCCACAACCTTAACACTGTGTGCTCTTTGTGACAACTATTCAGCCTTGGGGAAAAAACTTCTGACTATCCACTTGATCAACAGCTCTCAACATCTTAAACACCTCTATCAGGTCACTCTTCATCTTTTGTCTCTCCAAGGAGAAAAGGCTGAGCTCCCTCAACCTATTCTCATAAGGCATGCTTCCCAATCCAGACAACATCCTTGTAAATCTCCTCTACACTCTATGATTTCCACATCGTTCCTATAATGAGGTGACCAGAATTGAGCACAGTACTCCAAGTGGGGTCTGACCAGGGCTCTATGTAGCTGCAACATTATCTCAACTCTTAAGCTCAATTTCTCGATTGAAGACCATACGCCTTCTTAACCACAGCTTCAACCTGCGTAGCTGCTTTGAGCGTCCTATGAACTCAGTCTCCAAGATCCTTCTGATCTTCCATACTGCCAAGAGTCCTATCGTTAATATTATATTCTGCCATCCTATTTGACCTACCAAAATGAGCCACTTCACTGGGTCGAATTCCATCTGCCACTTCTCCGCCCAGTCTTGCATTCCATCAATGTCTTGCTGCAACTTCTGACATTCCTCCAGACTATCCAGAAAACCTCCAACCTTTCTGTCAGCAAACTTACTAACCCATCCCTCCACTTCCTCATCCAGGTCATTTATAAAAATCATAAAGAGTAAGGGTCCCAGATCAGATCCCTGGGGCACTCCACTGGTGACCGACCTTCATGCAGAATATAACCACTCTTTGCCTTCAGTGGGCAAGCCAGTTCTGGATCCCCAAAGCAATGACCCCTTGGATCTCATATCCCCTCACTTTCTCAATACACTTTGCATGGGGCACCTTATCAAATGCCTTGCTTAAGTCCATATAAACTACATCTACTTTTCTTCCTTCATCAATGTGTTTAGTCACATCTTCCAAAAATTCAATCAGGCTCATGAGGAATGATCTGCCTTTAACAAATCCATGCTGACTATTCTTAGTCATATTATACCTCTCCAAATGTCCACAAATCTTGCCTCTCAGGATCCTCTCAATCAACTTACCAATCACTGAGGTTAGACTCATTGGTCTATAATTTCCAGGGCTATCTCAAAGGAACAACATCTGCAATCCTCCGGAACCGCTCCTGTCTTCACTGATGATGCAAAGATCATCACCAGAGGCTCAGCAATCTCCTCTCAGTACCTGGGGTACATCCCATCTGATCCTAGTAACATATCTAACTTGATGCTTTTGAAAAGGTCCAACACATCCTCTTTCTTTATATCTATATGCTCAAGCTTTTCAGTCTGCACTACAACCACCAAGATCCTTTTCCATAGTGAATACTGAAGTAAAGTACCTAGGCTATTTTTTCAGGTTCCATACAAACTTTCCCACCGTCACACTTGATAGGCTCTATTCTTTCACGTCTTATCCTCTTGCCCTTCGCATACTTGTATATGTTGTTCTGACAACAGAAGAATGAACACCGCTCGACAGTCACCAGGCAAGACTGTTCTTTTCTTGTTGGCGAACACTTCACTGGTCATGGGCATTTGGCCTCTGATCTTCGGGTAAACATTCTCCAAGGCGGCCTTCACGATATACAACAGCGCAGAGTTGCTGAGAAGAGACTGGTAGCCAAGTTCCGCACACACGAGAATAGCCTCAACTAGGATTCTGGGTTCATGTCACACCATCTGTAACCCCCATGACTTCCCTGGGCTTACAAAATCTCACTTACTGTCCTGTCTGGAGACAACACACGTTCCTTTAACCTAAATTTAATGCTGTCTCCACTCACATTGTCTGCATCTTTAAGATTTGTAAAGACTCACATTCTAATCAGTATTCTGTAAACTGCGTGTGCCTTTATATGTCCTGTTATATCTCCACTCACCTGACGAAGGAGCAGTGCTCCAAAAGCTAGTGGCATTTACTACCAAATAAACTTGTTGGACTTTAACCTGGTGTTGAGACTTGTGTTTACCCCAGTCCAAAGCCGACATCTCCACATCTTAATTGAGGAGAGCCAGGATGGATTTGTAAAACAAAGATAGTGCTTGAATAATTAGCTTTGAAATAACACAGAAGACTGATGAAGGGAATGCAATGGAGGTTGTTAGTATGGATTTTAAGAAACCTTTGACAAACAGCTGGTTAACAAATGAAGTCTCTTGAGCAGGATGCTCAGTTCCAAGTAGATAAATTAGCTTAAAGACAGAAAGCAGAATCATCGTAAATGGTTATTTTTCAGGACAGTAGACAATAGTTTTCCACAAGGGTCCATGATTTTTTTCTTATGTACTACTTGATTTTGAAATACAAAGTTTACCAAAGATGCCAAACTTTGAGCAGTAGCAAACAGCAAGGATGAAACAAATTGACTGCATTATGACTGATAGGTTGGAAGAATAGGCAGAGATATGGCAAATGGAGCAAAGAAATGAACATAAGAAATAGGAGCAGGAGTCGGCCATCCAGCCCCTCGATCCTGCCCCGCCATTCAATAAAATCATGGCTGATCTGAAGTGGATCAGTTCCATTTTCCCGCTTTCTCCCCATAACCCTTAATTCCCTTGTCTATCAGAAACTTATCTACCCGTGATTTAAATATATTCAGCGAGGGAGCCTCCACCACTTCAATGGGCAGAGAATTCCAGAGACTCACCACCCTCTGAGTGAAGAAGTTCCTCCTCAACTCCGTTCTAAATTGCCCCTTCCCCTTATTTTGAGGCTGTGCCCTCGAGTTCTGGTTTCCTTTCTAAGCAGAAAGAATCTCTCTACCTCTACCCTATCTAGCCCCTTCATTATCTTGTAAGTCTCTACAAGATCCCCCCTCAGCCTTCTAAACTCTTAACGAGTACAGACCCAGTCTATTCAATCTCTCCTCATAAGCTAATCCCCCTTATCTCCGGTATCAGCCTGGTGAACGTTCTCTGTAGTCCCTCCAAGGCCAATATATCCTTTCACAAATAAGGGGACCAAAACTGCACACAGTACTCCAGTTACGGCCTCACCAGTGCCCTGTACAGTTGCAGCAAGACCTCCCTGCTTTTATATTCTATCCCCCTTTGCAATGAAGGCCAACATTCCACTCACCTTCTTGTTCACCTGCTGCACCTGCAGACTGAGACTTTGCAATTCATGCACAAGGACCCCCAGGTCCCTCTGCACTGTAACATGTTGCAGCTTTTCGTCCTTTAAATAATAATCCCTCCTATTATTATTTCTACCAAAGTGGATAACCTCACATTTGTTAACATTATACTCCATCTGCCAGGTCCTTGCCCACTCTCTGCAGACTTTCCACACCCTCCACGCAATTTGCTTTTCCACTCATTTTTGTGTCATCAGCAAATTTTGTCACCCTACACTCAGCCCCCTTCCCCCAGATCGTCTATGTAACTGGTAAACAGTTGAGGCCCCAGCACCGATCCCTGCGGCACTCTACTAGTCACCAGCTGCCAACTAGGAAAGCACATATTGATTCCAACTCTCTGCTTCCTGTTAGACGACCAACTCTTAATCCATGCTAACACTTTACTGCCAATTCCGCACACCCTAACCTTCTGCAGCAACCTTTTGTGAGGCACCTTATCGAACACCTTCTGGAAATCTAAAAACACCACATCCACCGGTTCCCCTCTGTCTACCGCACTAGTCACATCTTCATAAAAATCAGTAAATTTGTTAAACACAACTTCCCCTTCACGAATCCGTGCTGCGTCTGTTTGATCAAACTGTTCTTTTCTAAGTGTCTTGCTATTTCTTCTTTAATGATGGATTCTATTATTTTTCCAACTGTGGATGTTAAGCTAACCATCCTATAATTCTCTGCCTTTTGTCTGCTAGCTTTTTTAAACAGTGGTAATAATATTAGCCATTTTCCAATCCTTCAGCGCTTCCCCAAAGTCCAGTGAATTTTGATAAACAATTACTAAGGCATCTGCTATTAATTCTATCACGTCTTTCAGAACCCTGGGATGCATTCCATTCGGTCCCAGGGATTTGTCTATCTTCAGTCCCGTTAGTCTACCAAGCACTACCTCTCTAGTGACAGCGATTGTATTAAAGGATCTCATCTCCTGCCATCCCTCTATCTTTAATATGCGATAAGCTATTTGTGTTCTCTCCGTGAAGACCGACACAAAAAACTTATTTAAAGTCTCAGCCATTTCCTCATTACCCATCACTACATCCCCCCTCTCGTCCTCCAAGGGTCCAACGTTCTCTCCAGCCAGTCTCCTTTTCTTTATATATTTGTAAAAACTTTTACTATCATTTTTTATATTTAGAGCCAGTTTAGCTTCATACTCTATATTTCTTTATCGCTTTCTTAGTCATTCTTTGTTTTTTTTAAATCTTTCCCAAACTTCTGACTCCCCACTATTTTTAGCCACTCTGTACGCATCGGCTTTCAATTTAATAAATGAGGGGTGATGTATTTTGGCAGCAGTGGGGAGAAGTAATATAGACTCCAAGGCATATTTCTAAACAGTGCTTAGGGACAGAGAAACCTGGGATGCACACGCATCCATTTTTGCAGGCAGCAGTATACCTTGAGAGTGGTTAGCAAAGCAAATGGCATTGTGGGTTTATAAATAGAGTTACTGAATATAAGACCATGGAAGTTATGATGAATCTTTATAATCTTTCTGGTGTGAATATTGCATTTAGTTCTCATTGGCACACTTTAGGAAAGATGTGAGGTACTTTGAAATAGAACAGAAGAAATTTATCTGTGATGAAGGATTTCATCTAGAAGAATAGGTTGGAAAATGTGGCAAGATTCTGGGAGCAAAGGAGACTGAAGGAAAATTTAATAGAGGTGTACAAATTTATGAAAGTTTTAGATAAGAAATATGAGAAAACTGCTCCAAATAGTTGAAAGTGCAAGGATGAAGGTACATAGATTGAAGGCTTGGGGAAGAAATGCAAGGGAAATATGAGGAAGAATTTTTCCAGGCAGAATGGTAATAATCTGGAATTCACAGCCCAATTCTACTTTGAAAGTCTCTACTATAACGTGCTCCGATCACATTCAGTTTGTGCACTCCAGATCCTGAATAAGGTTTTCATGTCATTATTGCCTTTTCTGTCAAATACCTTAAATCAGTGTCTTTTAGTTCACAATCCTTCTGTCAAAGGCAACAGTTTCTCTCTATCCTCTCAGGGGCAAAGTTGCTGAAGATTTAGAACATACAACACTACAGCACAAACAGGCCCTTCGGCCCACAAGTTGTGCCAATCATACCCATAACTACCAGGCCATAGAACTATCTGTAACTCCCAATCCCATTAAATCCCATGTACTCATCCAGAAGTCTCTTAAAACCACCACCACCAATGGCAACCGATTCCATTCGCTCAGCACCCTCTGAGTGAAAAACTTACTCCTAACATTTCAAAGAACAAGAAGAACAAAGAACAAAAAAAACCAAAAAAAAGCACGGGAAACTAGCCCTTCGGCCCAACAAGCCTGCGCTGCCACCCCGATGTTCCCACCTCTACCTGCAATTCCTGTCCATGTTTATAGGTCTATGGATTAATTTGAAACACCTTAGGGAGAATTTGTTTTGCCAATTAGCCTAAGAGCACATCTTTGGGATGTGGGAGGAAACCGGAGCACCCGGAGAAAACCCACGCAAGCACGGGGAGAATGCGCAAACTCCCACAGACACAGCCCAAATCCATGTATCTGCACAGCACAGCGATAGTCACTGAGCTGTCGTGTTGCCCATCAAATGGTCCAGGTCAAGCGTACACTAACGACGTGAAGCATTAGGATACTCTCGAAAAAAATCCAAGAGCAGCCCTCTCACGACCCATCGCGTGTATGCCCCTTGTTAGACAACAAGGTGGACCAAAGCACCTGTAGGATAAAAACAAGTACATCAATATCATCATCTATTTACACACTTCCCAGGGACTCTCAAGGCTCATGATCCCTATTTTAAATCAGTTTTCTATACCCCTCCATTCCCATTCTGTTCATGTGCCCATCTAAGTATTTCTTAAATAACTCCAGAGTACCTGCCTCCACCACTTTACTTAGCAGCGCATTCCATACCTCCACCACCCTCTGTGTGAAAAAACTCCCTCTAGCATCCAAATTATACCTTACCCCCTCACCCTAAGCCCGTGACCCCTCGTGCTATTCGAGTCCATCCAAGGAAAAAGCTTAACCCTGTTTAATCTATCTATACCCCTCATAATCTTGTACACCGCTATTAGATCTCCTCTAAGTCTACGTCTTTCTAAGGAAAACAGTCCCAATTTGCCTAACCTCTCCTCGTAACTCAGACCTTCCATACCAGGCAGCATCCTGGTAAACCTCCTCTGCACTCTCTCCAGACTCTTCACGTCCTTCCGGTAGTAAGGCGACCAGAACTGGACGCAGTATTCCAAATGAGGTCTAACCAATGTTTTATACAACTGCAACATTAAAGGCCAGTTCTTATACTCTATAACCCTTCCTATAAAGGCTAGCATACCATATGCTTTCTTCACAACCTTCTCTACCTGCTCTGCCACCTTCAGAGACTTGTGCACCTGCACCCCCAGGTCCCTCTGCGTTTCTATACTCTTAATAGGTCTACCCTGTATCATATTCCTCCCCCCTATATTCTTTCTCCCAAAATGCATCTCGCATTTATCAGGATTGAATTCCATCTGCCATCTATCTGCCCAAGCTACCAGCTTATCTATGTCCTGCTGCATCGCCTGACAATGCTCCTCACTATCCGCAAGTCCAGCCATCTTTGTATCGTCTGCAAACTTGCTGATCACTCCACTTACTCCCTCTTCCAAGTCATTTATATATATTACAAATAGAACAGGTCCCAGTACCAAGCCCTGCGGCACACCACTAGTGACCGACCTCCAGCTAGAAAAACACCCTTCCACTATTACTCTGTCTCCTATTACTAAGCCAGTTACTTATCCATCTAGCTACCTGTCCTTGTATCCCATGAGCCTTGACTTTCTCCACTAACCTCCCATGAGGGACTTTGCCAAACGCCTTACTAAAATCCATATAGACGACATCAACGGCTCGCCCTTCATCCACCGTTTTCATCATCTCCTCAAAAAATTCTACCAGATTTGTAAGGCACGACCTCCCCTTAACAAAGCCATGCTGCGTATCCCTAATCAGATCACAACGCTCTAAGTGCCTACACATCCTATCTCTAAGAATCCCCTCCAACAGTTTCCCTACCACTGACGTCAAACTCACTGGCCTATAATTCTCAGGGTTATCCCTCCTACCCTTTTTAAACAATAGTAGAACATTAGCTATTCTCCAGTCCTCTGGGACCTCACCTGTGTCCAAGGAAGAGACAATGATTTGCGTCAGAGGCCCAGCAATTTCACCTTGCACCTCCCTAAGCAGCCTGGGATAAATGCCATCAGGCCCCAGAGATTTATCATTTCCTCTGTACTTGCTGCCCAGCACCTTAAAACCTTTGTCCTTTTCCACATCGTTCCTGTAGTGAGGCAACCAGAACTGCGCAGAGATATTTAAACCATATCTTTTCCACGTAGAACTACCCCAGCTTCTCCAATTCATTCACATAACTGAAGTCCCTCATCACTGAAATCATTCTCATTTACCTATATGCACCCTCTCTTATGTCTTCACATTCTCTTTAAAGTATAGCACCCGGAAATGGACAATACTCAAGTCAAGGTTAAACCAGTGTTTTACACAGATTCAACATCACGTGCCAAGGAGCAACAGAAGGCCATTCAACCCCTTGGGCTTGCTCTGCCATTTAATAAAAACCTGGCTGATCTGATAGCAACTTCAAATCTGCATCCCACTTACCCTCAATAACCAATCACCCCCTTGGTTACCAACCGGAGCACCCAGAAGAAATCCACGCAGACACGGAGAGAAGCTGCAGACTCTGCACAGGCAATGGCCCAAGCGCCAGGATCTGCGATCGATTCTTGGGTCACTCTCTGTGCGGAGTCTGCACGGATTTCCAACAAGCGCTCCGGTTTCCTCCCACAGTTCGAAACTGTTAGGTGCATTGATCATATTAAATTCTCCCTCAGTGGAGCTGAACTGATGGCGGAGTGCAGCAACCAGAAGATTTTCACAGTGACTTCATTGCACCGTTAATGTAAGCCTACTTGTGACAAATAAATAAACTAAGAATCTATTCACCTCTGCTTTAACATTCAAAGACTTTGCTTCCACCAACTTTTCAGTTCCAAAGGATCTGCACACAAAAAAATTCTCATCTCAGATTTGAACTAGTGACTCTGTTTTTAAACAAAGGCTCCTAGTTCCAGATTCACCCAGAAGTGGAATATCCTCTTCACATTCATCTTATCAAGACTCCCCAGGACCTTGTAAGAAATCTCACAACATGAGGCTAAAGTCCAACAGATTTATTTGGTAGCACAAGCTTTCTGAACCCTGCTCCTTTACCACATGATAGAACCATAGAAAATTACAGCTCAGAAACAAGCCTTTCTTGTCTGTGCCAAACCATTTTTTGTCTAGTCCCATTGACCTGCACTTGGACCATATCTCTCCACACCCCTCTCATCCATGAAGCCATCCAAGTTCTTAAGTGTTAAGTGACCCTGCATTTACCACTTTATCATGCAGCTCATTCCATACTCCCACCACTCTCTGTGAAGAAACCCCCCCATTATTCTCTTTAAACTTTTCCCCTTCACCCTTAACCCATGCCCTCAGGTTTTTTCCTCCCCGAGCCTCAGTGGAAAAAGCCTGCTTGCATTCACTCTATCTATACCCATCAAAATCTTATACACCTCTAACAAATCTCTCCTCACTCTTCTACGTTCCAGGGAATAATGTCCTAACCTATTCAATTTTCTCTGTAACTCAGCTTCTCAAGTCCCAGCAACTTCGTGAACCTTCTCTGCACTCTTTCAATCTTATTTACATCCTTCCTGTAACTAGGTGACTGAAACTGTACACAATACTCTAAATTCAGCCTCACCAATGCCTTATACAATCTTACCATAACACTCCAACTTTTATATTTGATACTCCAATTTATAAAGACCAGTGTACCAAAAGCACTTTTTACAACCTTATCCATCTGTGATGTCACTTTTAGGGAATTCTGTACCTATCTTTCTAGACCCTTCTGTTCAACTGTACTCTTCAAAGTCCTATCATTTACTCTGTAAGTTCCACTTTGGTTTGTCCTTCCAAAGTGCAATACCTCACACTTGTCTGTGTTAAATTCCATTTGCCATTTTTCAGCCCATTTTTCTCGTTCATCCAAATCCCTCTGCAAGCTTTGAAAACTTTCCTCACTGTCCACTACACCTCCAACCTTTGTATCATCAGCAAATTTGTTGATCCAATTTACCACATCATCATCCAGATCATAAATATAGATGACAAACAACAATGGATCCAATACCGATTCCTGTAGCATACCACTAGTCACAGGCCTCCACTCAGAAGCAATCCTCCACAACCACTCCACTGAGTAAAGTTTTACAACACCAATTTTAAATCCAACCGATTTATTTGATAGTAAATTCGCGAGCTTTCGACTCTATAGCCTTCGTCAGGCAAATGCAGTGTTCTGGTCTGCAATAGCACACATCAGCACAGACAGTCATAGATTGCTGATTAGAATGCGAATCCTTACATCTAACCTGCTATTCAAGTGTTAAAGTGGCTAACAATGTGTGTGAAGGGAATCCTGAGCATTGGTTAGAGAATTGTGTATTTTCTCCAGACAGCACAGTAAGTGAGGTTTTTTGCTAACCCAGGCAAGTTACGGGGGTTACAGATAGTGTGTCATGAAGCCAAGATCCCTATTAAGACCGTCCTCATGTGTGTGGAACTTGGCTATCAGTCTCTGCTCAGCAACTCTGCGCTGTCGTGTGTCACGAAGACCCCCTTGAAGAACATTTACCTGCAGGTTGGAGGCTGAATGCCCATGACTGCTGAAGTGTTCGCCCAGAGGGAGGGAACTGTTTTGCCTGGTGATTGTTGAGCGATGCTCATTCATCCGCTGTTGTAGTATCTGCATGGTCTCCCCTTTGTCTCATTCTTCCACTGAGCCAGCGTCTAAATCAACTTACTACCTCCCCATGTATACCTAGCGACTGAACCTTCCTAACTAACCTCCCATGAGGGACCTTGTCAAACGCCTTGCTAAAATCCAGGTAGACAACATCCACCGCCTTTCCTTCATCCACTTTCCTGGTAGCCTCCTCGAAAAACTCAGATTGGTCAAGCATGACCTACCACACACAAAGCCATGTTGATTCTCCCTAGTTAAGTCCTCGTCTCTCTAAATATTTGTAGATTCTATCCCTTATCCCTTCCAATAATTTGCCCACCACAGACATCAGACTTACTGGCCTATAATTTCCCAGATTTCTTTAGCAACCTTTTTTAAGCAATGGAACATGAGCCATCCTCCAATCATCTGGCACCACCCCCGTGAATACTGACATTTTAATTATGTCTGCCAGGGCCCCTGCAAGTTCAATGCTAGCCTCCCTCAAGGTCTGGGAATACCCTATCCGGTCCTGGGATTTATCCACTCTGATTTGCCGCAAGGCAGCCAGCACCTCCTCCCCTTTAATCTGTAAAGGTTCCATGACCTTCCTACCTGTTTGCCCCATTTCCATAGACTCCATGCTCATTTCTTCAGTAAATACAGATGTTAAAAAAACCATTTAATATCTCCCCAATCTCTTTTGGTTCCGTACACAGTCTACCACTCTGGTATTCAAGAGGACCAATTTTATCCTTCACTATCCTTTTGCTCCTAACATACCTATATGTTTTCCTTCACTCTCTCTGCCAAAGCAACCTCATGTCCTTTTTTTATCCCTCCTGATTTCCCTCTAAGTAGTTTCTTACACTTTTTGTGCTCCTCGAGCATCTCATCTGTTCCTTGCTGCCTGTACATTTCATACAATTCTCTCTTCCTCTTAATCAGCATTACAATCTCATGATGGCTGGGATAAACACGAGGATTTACTTTTCGCTACTTCACAGCTGCTCTGCCACCTTC
Organism: Sphyrna mokarran; assembly: GCA_024679065.1. NCBI lineage: Eukaryota > Metazoa > Chordata > Chondrichthyes > Carcharhiniformes > Carcharhinidae > Sphyrna > Sphyrna mokarran. The sequence continues at coordinate 804,229 of JAGIQG010000019.1, forward strand.
AGCAACTTTTACACATATACACAGAATTGTGTCCTTCATTTGATATTGTCTCTTTCTGCACTACCATCTGCCACTTGTCCATCCACTCCAACAGCCCTCAGCTTCTTGAAGTCCATCACTTCCAATATTTTGTCACCTACCAACTTTGAATTTGTGCCCTGCGCACCCAAGTCTAGATCATTATTATAGATCAGGAAAAGTACATTCTAATACTGACTGACCTCTGACAAACATCTATATACATTCCTCCATTCTGAAAAGCAAGCATTGACCAATACCTAGTTTCAGACAAACTCTATATGACACTTTCACTGACTAGAAGGGGCAAAGACAGTCAGAATCAGTGTGTCAACTTCACTTCATATGATGCAAAATGAGGCTCACTTTGTTTGCTTCCTTCAACACTGCACAAGTGTTCATTATTTTTATTATTTTACTTCACTGGATTTTTATTGTATTGAAGGATCTTGCTCCATTCAATGTGCACTATAAGTCTGAGGATTAAGCTAGCAACACAGTTAACAGTGGTGCTCTGCATTTAGTTTCACCATCAGCTGAAGGTTTTACCCTCAGCTCCTAGCCATTGATTTCTTCATTTGTTAACATTTTGGTAAGCCATTGACACAAACTTCCACGTTATTATAGAAAATCCCTAGAAAATTACAGCAATGTAGTTCCACTAACCCATTGCAAACCCATCATCGGTAAAAGCAGCTCCAACTTTATTCTTCTTATTCAACTTCTCTTTACAGCTTATCGAGTGGTCAACGAAGTTCAGTGTCTGAAAGGAACCATCTACAACTATTAGTCATCAAAAAAAGCACAATGAAATTAATGCACTGCTACAAATAATTAATAAATTAGCTTGGAATTTATACATCTACAAAATGGGCCAAATGAAAAGTTCAATATTCATATGTGAAATTTAGTTATAAAAATCTTGTTTGTAGATTTTATGTCAGCCATCCTCAATATAAATTCTGAGCTTGGCATTTACAATGACAACTGATTGTGTACTGGTTTGACACTGTAATTATGCTGTCAATGTTGGTAATTATATGGCAGTTTCACATTTCTTTATACTAGAAAAACTCCTGGTGATCAACTAAGGACTTCACATACTAAAGTGCGGCAACTTCTATTATTTAACTATAAATAAAATCAAACTATCATAGAATCCTTTAAGTATAGAATCCCCACAGTACAGAGAGGGGCCATTCGACCCACTGAGTCTGCACCAACTACAATCTCACCCAGGAACCAACCCCACACACTTACCTACTAATCCCTTTAACTTACGCATCTTAGGACACCAAGGGCAATTTTAATATGGCCAAACAACCTAACCTGCACATCTTTGGACTGTGGAAGGAAACCGGAGCACCCAGAGGAAACCCACGTTGACACAAGAACATGCAAACTCCACACAAACAATGACCTGAGTCAGAAATCAAATTCAGGACCCTGGAGCTGTGAAGCAGCAGTGCTAACCACTGTGCTACCACACCGCCCATAGAAGGGGGCCATTCAGCCCGTTGAGTCAGTATTGACCACAATCCCATGCAGTCCTTATTCCCATAATCTACACCTTTACCCTGCTACCTCACCTGGTACTAGGTCAAATTAGCATGGCCAATCAACCTAACCCGCACATCTCTGGACTGCCTTTTGACTATGTAGAACTGAGGACAAAATATACAACTGCAAAGAGAGATAAATTTCCATAACCACTTCTAATTATAAGATGAGAAATCAAAGGAGTAAACGATATGGTCTCTTGAGCCTGTTCCATCATTTATGCTCATAGTTGATCTTACAGGAGGAAGATACGAAAGGGGTAGGCCATTCGACCCTTCAAGCCTGCTCTACAATTCAACTAAATCATGGTTGATCATCTACCTCGAGCCATTTCCTAGCAGTATCCGTATATCCCTCAATATAGTCGGAGTAGAGAAGGAGGTAGAAGGCGGGGAGGAGTGGCATTATTAGTCAAAGACTGTATCACAGTGACAGAAAAGAAGCTTGATGAGGACTTGTCTGTTGAGGTAGTATGGGCTGAGATTAGAAACAGGAGAGGTCACCCTGTTGGGAGTCTTTTATAGACCTCCTAAAAGTTCTAGAGAGGTTGAGGAAAGGATTGCAAAGTCGATTCTGGTCAGGAGTGAAAGTAATAGGGTAATTGTTATGGGGGACTTTAACTTTACTAATATTGATTGGAATAGCTATAGCTCTAGCTCGTTAGAGGGGTCAGTTTTCATACAAAGTGTGCAGGAAGGTTTTTTGACTCAGTATGTAGATAGGCCAACTAGAGGTGAGGCTACATTGGATTTGGTGCTGGGCAATGAGCCAGACCAGGTGTTAGGCTTGGAAGTTAGTGAACATTTTGGTGATAGTGACCACAATTCGGTTACGTTCACCTTAGTGATGGATAGGGATAGGCATGAAGCTGGGGGCAGTAGTTATAGCTGGGGGAAGGGTAATTATGAGGCCATCAGGAGAGAATTAGGGTGCATAGATTGGACTAGGAAACTACAGGGACTGGGAACATCTGGAACGTGGAGCTTATTCAAGGAGCAGCTGCTGCGAGTCCTTGATAAGTATGTCCCTGTCAGGCAAGGAAGAAATGGTCGAGTAAGAGAACCTTGGTGTATGAAAAAAGTTGATTTGCTGGTTAAAAGGAAAAAGGAGGCTTATGTCAGGATGAGGCTTGAAGGCTCGGTTAGTGCAATGGATAGCTATAGATTAGCCAGGAGGGAGCTAAAGAGTGAATTGAGGAGAGCTAAGAGAGGACATGAGAAGACTTTGGCTGATAGGATTAAGGAGAATCCTAAAGCTTTCTTTAGATATGTTAAGAATAGAAGATTGGTTAGGGCAAGATTAGGGCCAGTCATAGACAGCAGTGGGAAGTTGTGCGTGGAGCCTGAAGAGATTGGAGAGGCACTGAATAAATATTTCTCTTCGGTATTCACACAGGGTGATGTAAATGTAGTTATGGAGAACACTGAGGTACAGGGTAGCAAACTGGAAAGTATCGAAGTAGATAGGGAGGATGTGCTAGATATTCTCGAGGGTTTGAAGTTGGATAAGTCCCCTGGGCCGGACGGGATTTACCCTAGGATTCTCTGGGAGGCAAGAGAGGAGATTGCAGAGCCTCTGGCTCTGATCTTCAGGTCGTCGTTGGTTACGGGTGTGGTTCCGGAGGACTGGAGGATAGCGAATGTGGTCCCATTGTTCAAGAAGGGGAAGAGAGACCTTCCAGGGAATTATAGGCCAGTGAGTCTTACTTCTGTTGTGGGCAAAGTATTGGAGAGAATTATTAGGGATAGGATTTATAGTTATTTAGAGAGAAATGAATTGATTGGGGATAGTCAGCATGGTTTTGTGAAGGGTAGGTCGTGCCTTACTAACCTCATTGAGTTTTTTGAAAAAGTGACCAAAGAGGTGGATGGGGGTAAGGCGGTTGATGTGGTATATATGGACTTTAGTAAGGCGTTTGATAAGGTGGCCCATGGAAGACTTCTGCAGAAAATGCAGATGTATGGGATAGAGGGTGATTTAGCTAATTGGATTAGGAATTGGCTGGCGGATAGAAGACAGAGGGTGGTGGTTGATGGAAGATATTCATCGTGGAGTTCGGTGACAAGTGGTGTACCTCAGGGGTCTGTTTTGGGGCCCCTGCTGTTTGTAATTTTTATAAATGATCTGGATGAGGGTATTGAAGGATGGATTAGTAAATTTGCAGATGACACTAAAGTCGGTGGAGTGGTAGATAGTGAAGAGGGGTGTTATAGTTTGCAGAGAGACTTGGACAAGTTGCAGAGCTGGGCCGAGAGGTGGCAAATGGAGTTTAATGTGGAAAAGTGTGAGGTAATGCACTATGGCAGGAATAATAAATGTGTAGAGTATAGGGCTAATGGTAGGATTCTTAGTAGTCTTGATGAACAGAGGGATCTTGGTGTGTATGCGCATAGATCCCTGAAAGTAGGCAGTCAAGTCGAGAAGGTTGTTAAGAAGGCATATGGAGTCTTAGCTTTTATTGGTAGGGGGATTGAATTTTGGAGCCGCAACGTCATGTTGCAACTGTACAAAACTCTAGTGCGACCGCACTTGGAGTATTGTGTGCAGTTCTGGTCCCCACATTATAAGAAAGATGTGGAGGCATTGGAGAGGGTACAGAGGAGGTTTACCAGGATGTTACCTGGTATGGAGGGCAGGTCTTATGAAGAGAGGCTGAGGGATTTGAGGTTGTTTTCGTTAGAAAGGAGGCGGCTAAGAGGAGACCTTATTGAAACATATAAGATGATTAGAGGTTTAGATAGGGTGGACAGTGATAGCCTTTTTCCTAGGATGGAGAAAGCTAGCACGAGGGGGCACAGCTTTAAATTAAGGGGTGATAGTTATAGGATGGATATCAGAGTTTGGTTCTTTACCCAAAGGGTGGTTCGGGAGTGGAATGCCCTGCCTGCGGCAGTTGTAGATGCGCCAAGTTTGGTGGCTTTTAAGAGGTTAGTTGATAAGTATATGGAAGAGAAGGGAACGGTTTAGTTTGGAGGGTCATTGCTTTTTATATTGGTCGGCGCAACATCGAAGGCCGAAGGATCTGTTCTGTGCTGTAATGTTTTATGATCTAATATCTGCAATATTGCTAAATCTGATCAGTCTGTCTTGAACAGACTCATTTGACGTCAGTGGTAGGGAAGCTGTTGGAGAGGATTCTTAGACATAGGATGTATAGGCAATTAGAGTGTTGTGATCTGATTAGGGATACGCAGCATGGATTTGTTAAGGGGAGGTCATGCCTTACGAATCTTATAAATAACGAATAACAAATGTGTAGAGTATAAGGCTAATGGTAGGACTCTTAATAGTGTTGAAGAACAGAGGGATCTTGGAGTATATGTGCATAGATCCCCGAAAGCTGGCAATCAAGTCGATAAGGTTGTTAAGAAGGCATATGGAGTCTTAGCTTTTATTGGTAGGGGGATTGAATTTTGGAGCTGCAACGTCATGTTGCAACTGTACAAAACTCTAGTGCGGCCGCACTTGGAGTATTGTGTGCAGTTCTGGTCCCCACATTATAAGAAAGATGTGGAGGCATTGGAGAGGGTACAGAGGAGGTTTACCAGGATGTTGCCTGGTATGGAGGGCAGGTCTTATGAAGAGAGGCTGAGGGATTTGAGATTGTTTTCGTTAGAAAGGAGGCGGCTAAGAGGAGATCTTATTGAAACATATAAGATGATTAGAGGTTTAGATAGGGTGGACAGTGATAGCCTTTTTCCTAGGATGGAGAATGCTAGCACGAGGGGACATAGCTTTAAATTAAGGGGTGGTAGTTATAGGACGGATATCAGAGGTAGGTTCTTTACCCAGAGGGTGGTTAGGGTAGGAATGCCCTGCCTGCGGCAGTTGTAGATGCGCCAAGTTTGGTGGCATTTAAGAGGTTAGTGGATAAGTTTATGGACAAAAAGGGAATGGTTTAGGTTGTAGGGTCACTGCTTTTTCCTAATTGGTCGGCGCAACATCAAAGGCCGAAGGGCCTGTTCTGCGCTGTAATGTTCTATGAATCTGGTAGAATGTTTTGAGGTGGTGACGAAAACTGTCGACAAAGGGTGAGCCGTTGATGTCTATATGGATTTCAGTAAAGCATTTGACAAAGTCCCTCATGGGAGGTTAGTTGAAAAGGTCAAGGCTCATGGGATACAAGGACAGGTAGCTTGATGGATAAGTAACTGGCTTAGTAACAGGAGACAGTAATAGTGGAAGGGTGTTTTTCTAGCTGGAGGTCAGTCACTAGTGGTGTGCCACAGGGTTCGGTACTGGGACCTCTTCTATTTGTAATATATATAAATGACTTGGAAGAGGGAGTAAGTGGAGTGATCAGCAAGTTTGCAGATGATACAAAGATGGCTGGACTTATGGAGAGTGAGGGGCATTGTCAGGCAGGACATAGATAGGCTGGTAGCTTGGGCAGATAGATGGCAGATGGAATTCAATTCTGGTAATTGCGAGATGATGCATTTGAGGAGAAAGAATGCAACGGGGAGGTATATGATAAAGGGCAGACCTAAAGAGTACAGAAACGCAGAGGGACCTGGGGGTGCAGGTACACAAGTCTCTAAAGGTGGTAGATCAGGTGGAGAAGATGGTGAAGAAAGCATATGGTATGCTAGCCTTTATAGGAAGGGGTATAGAGTACAAGAGCTGGCCTTTAATGTTGCAGTTGTATAAAACGCTGGTTAGACCTCATTTGGAATACTGTATCCGGTTCTGGTCGCCTTACTGCCGGAAGGACGTGGAGACTCTGGAGAGAGTGCAGAGGAGGTTTACCAGGATGCTGCCTGGTATGGAAGGTCTGAGTTACGAGGAGAGGTTAGGCAAATTGGGACTGTTTTCCTTAAAAAGATGTAGACTTAGAGGAGATCTGATAGAGGTGTACAAGATTATGAGGGGTATAGATAGAGTAAACAGTGTTAAGCTTTTTCCTAGGATGGACTCGAATAGCACGAGGGGTGACGGGCTTAGGGTGAGGGGGGTAAGGTATAATTTGGATGCTAGAGGGAGTTTTTTCACACAGAGGGTGGTGCGGGTATGGAATGCACTGCCAAGTAAAGTGGTGGAGGCAGGTAGTCTGGAGTTATTTAAGAAATACTTAGATGGGCACATGAACAGAATGGGAATGGAGGGGTATAGAAAACTGATTTACAATAGGGATCATGAGCCTTGGGAGTCCCTGGGAAGTGTGTAAATAGATGATGATATTGATGTACTTGTTTTTATCCTACAGGTGCTTTGGTCCACCTTGTTGTCTGACAAGGGGCATACACGCGATGGGTCGTGAGAGGGCTGCTCTTGGATTTTTCGAGAGTATCCTAGTGCTTCACGTCGTTAGTGTACGCTTGACATGGACCATTTGATGGGCAACACGACAGCTCAGTGACTATCGCTGTGCTGTGCAGATACATGGATTTGGGCCTGTGTCTGTGGGAGTTTGCGCATTCTCCCCGTGCTTGCGTGGGTTTTCTCCGGGAGCTCCGGTTTCCTCCCACATCCCAAAGATGTGCTTAGGCTAATTGGCAAAACAAATTCTCCCTAAATTGTCTCAAATTTGGTTTCAATCCATAGATCTATAAACATGGACAGGGATCACGGGTAGAAGTGGGAACATCGAGGTGGCGGTGCGGGCTCGTTGGGCCGTAGGGGCTATTTCCCGTGCTGTTTTGTTCTTTGACTAAGTCTCCACAGCCCTCTGGAGGTAGAGAACTCCAAGGAAGAAATTCCCCTTCATCTCAATCCTAAACAGGCTGTTCCTAATTCTGAGACTGTGTTCTGTAGTTGCAAACCAACCAATCAGGAGGGAAATCCTTTCTACATCTAACGTGTCAATGGAATCACTTCTCATTCTTTTAAACTCTCTAGAATACAGTTTCAATCTCAAACAAAAAGAAAATGCTGAAAAATGTCAGCATATCTGATAGCATCTGTGAAGGGAGGGAATAGAGTAAGAAGTCTCACAACACCAGGTTAAAGTCCAACAGATTTATCCACGAGCTTTCAGAGCCCTGCCCTTCATCAGGTGAGTGGGATTTCAGTTCACAAACAGGACAAATAAAGACACAAACTCAACTTACAAAATAATGGTTGGAATGCGAGTCTTTACAGGTAATCAAGTCTTAAAGGTACAGACAGACAATATGAGTGGAGGGAAGGATACGCACAGGTTAAGCAGATGTGTATCGTCTCCAGCCAGGATTCATTTCGCCAAAATGAACATCTCGCCAAAGCCATCCCCACACTTCCACTTCTTGCCTTCAAACAACTGCACTTCAAACAGACCATTCTCCGCAGAAAAATCTAACCTTCAGGAGAACAGTGACCACGACACCACACAACCCTGCCACAAGGTTCTGCAAGATGTGCCAGATCATTGACACGGATGTTATCATCTCACACGAGAACACGATCCACCAGGACATGGCGATACACTTGCAACTCCACCAACAGTGTCTAACAGTTTTCGTTAGAAAGAAGGCGGCTAAGAGGAGACCTTATTGAGACATAGATGATGATTAGAGATTTAGATAGGGTGGACAGTGATAGCCTTTTTCCTAGGATGGAGAAAGCTAGCACGAGGGGACATAGCTTTAAATTAAGGGGTGGTGGTTTTAGGACAGATGTCAGTGGTAGGTTCTTTACCCAGAGGGTGGTAAGGGTATGGAATGCCTTGCCTGCGTCAGTTGTAGATGCGCCAAGTTTGGTGGCGTTTAAGAGGTTAGTAGATAAGTTTATGGATGAAAGGGGAATGGTTTAGGTTAGAGGGTCACTGCTTGTTCCTAATTGGTCGGCGCAACATCGAAGACCAAAGGGCCTGTTCTGCGCTGTAATGTTCTACCTGATACGCTACAGAAAGGACGTCCCAAAGCATGGTACATTAGGGAGACCTTGCAGATGCTATGATAATGAATGAATGAACAAACACTGCTCAACAATCACCAGGCAAGATTGTTTCCTCCCTGTTTGAGAACACTTCAACGGTCACAGGCACTCGGCCTCTGATCTTCAGGTAAGCATTCTCCAAGGTGGCCTTCACGACACATGACAGTATAGAGTCGCTGAGCAGAAACTGATCACCAAATTCCTCATACGAAGATGGCCTCAACCGAGATCTTGGGTTCATGTCACACTATCTGTAACCCTCAACTTGCATGGGCTTGCAAAATCTCACTAGCTGTCCTGGCTGGAGACAACATATGTCTCTTTAACCTGCACTTAACCTTCTCTCCATTCACATTGTCTCTATCTTTAAGACTTGATTACCCTGTAATCTGTGAAGGGAGGGAATAGAATAAGAAGCCTCACAACACCAGGTTAAAGTCCAACAGGAAAATAATGGTTCGCATTCCAACCATTATTTTGTAAATTGAGTTTGTATCTTCATGTGCCCTGTTTGTGAACTGAAATCCCACTCATCTGATGAAGGAGCAGTGCTCCGAAAGCTCGTGGCTTGTGCTAACAAATAAACTTGTTGGACTTTAACCTGATGTTGAGAGATTTCTTACTGTGTTTACCCCAGTCCAACGCCGGCATCTCCACCGCAGAAGAGAATAGAACGTTTCGAGTCTGGACGACCCTTTGTCAGAGCTAAACAGCTTCAATCTCCTCAATTACACCTCATCAGGGATCAGTCTGGTCAACTTTTGCTGCTCTTCCTCCAAGGCAAATAGATCTTTCCTTAGCAAGGGAACAAAACTGTACACAATACTCCAGATGTGGTATCACCATGGCTCTCTATAACTTTCAAATATTTGTTCCAGCCTTAAATATATTCAAAGGTGGTGGATCCACAACCTTCTGGGATACAGAATTTCAGAAGATTTAGAACCTTTGAAGAAAATATCTCATCTCAGTCCGTGCCCCATGAGAGAACAAAACAAATTCTCACTTATATTAATCCCTTGGTTACCCTCTACTTCTGATACATCATTTCTACCATGAAAAATGGCAGAAACAAAAATTTGCTATCTATCTCCTAATTTTTCATGATCATTTTTCCAATCTCTGCCCCTATGGCACCAATATATACTTAAGCTACTCTCTCCCTTTGATATATTGTCAAATCTCTCAATCTGTTTTTATATTCCTGGTTAGTTTATTTGTGTATTTTATATCCCCCCCCCCATTAATTTTTTGCTTATCCTTCAACCATTTCCACAGCATTCCCAATTCCTAAGCTTACAACTAATCTTCACAACATCATAAACTCCTTCTTTAATTAAATACTATTCTTAGCTGCCCAGGTAAGCCAGGGCTAGAGCTTGCTAGCTGAGTTTCTATTTTTTTCTATTAAGATGTACTCTCGCTGAACTTCACCCTTTAAACTTGTTCCACCCGAAATCTATTCAGTCATAACTCCCCGCCAAGGGACATGAATTATATCAGAAAATGCATGTGTAATCCCCACAATTTGCCTGGATTTGCAAAATCTCACTAACCGTCCTGGCTGGAGACAATACACATCTTTTTAACCTGTGCTTAACCCTCTCTCTACCCACATTGTCTCTGTCTTTAAGACTTGATTACCTATGAAGACTTGCATTCCAATCATTATTTTGTAAATTGAGTTTCTGTCTTTATGTGCCCTGTTTGTGAATAGAACTCCCACTCACCTGATGAAGGAGCAGCAAGCACTCTGAAAGCTAGGGCTTTTGCTACCAAATAAACCTATTGGACGTTAACCTGGTGCTGTGAGACGACTTATTGTGTTTACCCCAGTCCAACGCTGGCGTCTCCACATCATATCACAAAACATTCAGGTCTTCTTACCAATGGTGGCACAATGATGTAGAAGTTACGCAGGTGCATATTTTTAGAGTTTCGGAATTCAGGAGAAAATACATCCACAAGCATCTTGAAATATTCCGTCCCTTCGGCAGAGTTTCTCGTGAGATCAGTAAGAACAGCATCCAACTGTCTAACATTGAAAAAACACAAAGCTGAAATAAAATCTCACTGCAAACACTAAAATCTATTATTAAATGGTTAGCAACATATCCCAGCTCCATGGTGAAGTAGTTTGGAGGTTAATATAAACTCGAAAACAAAGCTGGTAAGGAAGTGGTTCTGAGTTCTTTTTTCTCCAGTTCTAAAAATGTTCTTCATGCGCTGCCGCACCTCCCCCCACCCCCCCAGTAAACATCTTTAATGATGTCCTCTGGTTAGTGGCCCCTTTATCACTGAAAATAAGTTCTCTATCTGTTCTATCAAAATCCTTCAGGGTTTTAAATACCTCTATCAAATTTCGTCTTAGCCACTCTCAGAGGGTATACACCAGCTTCTTCCGTCTATCCACCGAACTGTAATCTCTCATTCCAGGAACCATTCTAGTAAATCTCTTCCTTTCACTCGCTAAAGCTTCCACATCCTTCTACAAATTTTTGCCCTGAATTGATCAAAAGACTCCAGCCGGAATGATTGGAAAACAAGGAAGCGAATGTATGATTTCGATTAACTTGAATCATACTGAAGCTATCTGTTTTGACAGTATCTCTGCAGGGTTAAGGCGCAATTTCAACTGTAGCCAATCACTGCTGATGTTACCTGGCAGCTGTTTGAGTTTCCTCTGAAAGTCCTTCTTCTTTCACAAGCTCCTCAAAGTTCACAATATCCTCCAAGTCTGGAACAAATCTGAAGCACAGTTGAGTCAATACAAGTTCAATGCTGGCTGTGCCAGGTTTGAACAGTATATATACTTCTGTATTTGATACCTTATTGCATTACTACAGCAATGTAGTCCACCAGATCGAATCATCCGAACATAACCCATTGCGTTTCCTAAAAGAAAAACCATTGAGTAGGAAAACAATGCACACACTCATCTTCCAAACATCAGATGCTCTCTTATAACAAGTGCAGATTATTCCACAATTTATATTTTCATCATACCACAGACACTTCTGATATAAGTGAACAACCAGTTTACTTTTCCAGTTAGGAAAAGTAAAACTTCTCCAGGAAAACTTAGGAACAGGCACTATGAACTGTGCTCATCGAAGGGATTAATTTTCTACAGGTCTGTAGCATGTACATAACAGCATGAATCCAGATTATTTGACCCTACCACTTCATGCTGGTATTCACGTTCCACATAAGTCTCCATTTTAACTCACCACATCAAACATATTTTTCTGTTCCTCTCTCCCTTTATCTAGCTATCCAGGACAGTCATGCATTATACTATTTGTAAGACCAGTGGGAGTGTGCATGAAAATAGATGAGTTGTTCAATGTTCTACTGGGTGCACTGACTGGGATTTTAAAATTTCTATTTTTTCAGTTAAACTAACTGAAAGGCAAACTGCAATTTCAGGTTGAGATAAACAAAAACAAACTGGTTGAAACGAGATGAAAGACAGAGCCATTTGAGCCCAGATCACTCAGTGTTCAGTGCAGGCCACTGAAAACAAGTGCATAGGACAGGTGGAGTGAGGATCAGGAAAAATAAGCTAGTTGTAGCTGCTTCAATTATTTTGGAGGAACTGATTGGCCAGCACTAACTATACACGGCAGAGAGCTGTTACCGAGGATCCAAATAAGATTGATTCAGGTGCACCAATGTCATGAGAGAGTCAAAAGACAAGACTCAACCATCAAACTGAAAACAAAATGAGTTCTAAAGTCATGGACTGAAATGAAGGAACTCAACATTGAGTTCTGAAAGCTGATTATTTGATCCGACTGCTCAGGAATTAGGTTGCAGGAGAAGGTTTCCCAAACTGACTGTGAGCTTTGGTCAGACTTCTTTAGAGCTGAGCCTGTTTGAGAAAGAAGTGCTTTTCTTAAGCTTACCTTCACTGGAACTGTGCAGTGACAGAAAACAAAAATGCCAGCATGAAGACAAAGTGAAGACTCTGATATCTGGAGAAGAACCACTGGGAGTATCAAAGCAAATAATGATAAAATGTGCTCAGCATGACCTTGTTGTGACAAATACCTTTCTGCCACAAGGACAAATTCAAAATCACAGGGAGGAAGCCCCCATCAAAACACTGGATTATCTGTTTAGATTAAAGCTGTTAGCCATGATGTGGAGATGTCGGTGTTGGACTGGGATGGGCACAGTAAGAAATCTCACAACACCAGGTTAAAGTCTAACAGATTTATTTGGAAGCACGAGCTTTCAGAGCACTGCTCCTTCAGATGAGTGAAGAGGTAGGTTTCACAAATACCCACATATAGACAAAGATGTAATTGAAAGCTAATGGAATGTTGACTTTTCAGATAATCAAGTCTTCACAGAAACTACAAACAGAGGGACAATCACAGGTTAAAGATTGAACAGGAAGGGAGGTAAAAGAGGTGGGGGAGTGGCACTGTTGATCAGGGACAGTGTCACAGCTGTAGAGGAGGAGGATGCTGTGGAGAGACTGTCTACGGAATCTCTGTGGGTGGAAGTTAGGAACAGCAAAGAGTCGAAAACTTTGCTGGGTGTTTTTTTTTATAGGTCACCCAATAGTGACAGGGATGTTGAAGTGCAGATAGGGAAACAGATCCCAGAGAGATGTAGAAATAACAGAATTGTCGTGATAGGAGATTTTAATTTCCCAAACATCGACTGGAATGTCCCCAGGGTAAGGGGATCAGATGGTGAGGAGTTTGTTAGGTGTGTTCAGGAGGGTTTCCTGATACAGCACGTGGATAAGCCTACGAGAGGAGAGGGTGTACTTGACTGGTGCTGGCTAATGAATCAGGACAGGTGTCGGATCTCTCGGTAGGAGAGCATCTTGGGAATGGTGATCATAATTATATCTCGTTCATGATAGCATTAAAAAGAGATAGGATCAGGCAGGATAGGAAGGTGTTTATCTGGAGTAGGGGGAAATATGAAGACAGCAGGTAGGAAATCGGAAGAGTAAACTGGAAGGAGGCGTTATTGGGGAAAAGTACTGAAGGAAGGTGGCGGATTTTCAAGGAATGTTTGTCTGGAGTTCTGCACGACAATGTTCCAGTGAGACGAGATGGTTTTGGTAGGTCGAGAGAAGCGTGGTGCACAGAGGTTATGATGAACCTAGTTAGGAAGAAAAAAAAGTTGTAAAAAAAGTTCAGGGAGCTAGGGGATGTTAAGGATCTTGAGGAGTATAAGACTTGTAGAAGGAAGCTTAAAAAGGAAATTAGAAGAGCCAGAAGGGGTCACGAGAAGGCTTTGGCAGGTAGGATTAAGGAGAATCCCAAGACATTCTATAAATATGTGAAGAGTAAAAGGATGAGAAGGGAAGGGACAGGATCTATAAAAGGTGAAGGGGGAAAATCTATGTGGAACCAAAAGAAATGGCAGAGGTGCTTAATAAGTACTTTGCCTCAGTATTCACAGTGGAAAGTGATCTGGGGGGTTGTACTGCAGGATTACAGCAAACTGAAAAGATTGAGTATGTGGACATTAAGGAAGAGGTGGTGTTGGAACTGTTAAATTCCATCAAGGTAGATAAGTCGCCAGGTCCGGATGGGATGTACCCCAGGTTACTGTGGGAGGTGAGGGAAGTGATTGCAGAGCCCCTGGTGATGATCTTTGCGTTATTGATGGAGACGGGAGAGGTTCAGGAAGATTGGAGGATTGCGGATGTGGTGCCTATTTTCAAGAAAGGGAACAGGGATAGCCCGGGGAATTACTGATCAGTGAGTCTGACCTCAGTGATTGGTAAGCTGATGGAGAGGATTCTGAGGGACAAGATTTAAGAGCATTTAGAGAAGTTCAACATGATCAGAAATAGTCAACACGGCTTTGTTAAGGGCAGATCATGCTTTAATAGCCTAGGTGAGTTCTTCGAAAATGTGACTGAACACATTGACGAAGGAAGAGCAGTGGACGTGGTTTACATGGATTTTAGCAAGGCGTTTGATAAGGTCCCCAATGCAAGACTTCTTGAGAAGGTGAGAGGGAATGGGATCCAAGGGGCTTTGGCCTTGTGGATCCAGAACTGGCTTGCCTGCAGAAGACAGAGAGTAGTTGTGGATGGGTCTTTCTGTGCATGGAGGTCAATCACCAGTGGAGTGCCCCAGGAATCTGTTCTAGGATCTTTGCTGTTTGTCATTTTCATAAATGACCTGGATGAGGAAGTGGACGGATGGGTTAGTAAGTTCGCCGACAATACAAAGGTCGGTGGTGTTGTGGATAGTCTGGAGGGATGTCTGAAGTTGCAGCGATACATAAATAGGATGCAAGACTGGGCAGAGAAGTGGCAGATGGACTTCAACGCAGATCAATGTGTGGTGGTCCATTTTGGCAGGACCAATGGGATGAAGGAGTATAATATCAAGTGTAGGAGCCTTGGCAGCGTTGAGGAGAGAAAGATCTTGAGTTCTGCGTCCATAGGACTCTTAAATTGGCCTGCAAGTGGAGGATGTGGTCAAGGCGGCATATGGTGTACTGGCCTTCATTGATAGAGGGATTGAGTTTAGGAGTCAGAGGTAATGATGCAGCTTTATAAGACCCTTGTCAGACCCCACTTGGAGTATTGTGTGCAGTTCTGGTCACCTCACTATAGGAAGAATGTGGAAGCTATAGAGGGGGTGCAGAGGAGATTTACAAGGATGTTGCCTGGATTGGGGGGCATGCCTTATGAAGATAGGTTGCGAGAGCTAGGTCTCTTCTCCCTGGAGAGGCAAAGGTTGAGAGGCGACCTGATAGAGGTTTATAAGATGTTGAGAGGAAAAGATAGAGTGGATTCTCGGAGGCTACTTCCCAGGGCTGAAATGGTCGCTACAAAAGGACACAGATTTAAGGTGCTGGGAGCAAGTAGAGAGGAGATGTTAGGGGTAAATTTTTACACTTAGAGGGTGGTGAGTGAGTGGAATGGGCTGCCGTCAGTGGTGGTAGAGGCGAACTTGCTGGGGTCTTTTAAGAGACTTCTGGCTGAGTACATGGGATTTAACGGGATTGGGAGTTACAGGTAGTTGTATGGCATGGTAGGTATAGATATGGTCGGCACAACTTGTGGGCCAAAGGGCCTGTTTGTGCTACAATGTTCTATGTTCTATGAATTGTCTTAAGCCAGGCAGTCAGTAGGATTTTGCAAGCCCAAACCAAATGGTGAGGATTACATGTAGCATAACAGGAACCCAAAATCCCATTTGAGGCTGTCTTCATGTGTGCGGAACTTCTCTATCATGATGACATCAACAAGCTCCATCCTCTATTAGACTCAGCATAGGCTTCTCTCCAAAATCAGTTACATTTGTGCCACAAGCATCTCCATCAAGGAGTCAGCTCAGCGCTTCATTCTGCCACAAATCAATGACAACCTCACAATGCTTCTACAGGTTCCACCCTCAACACATTGAAGAAGCCATCACCTACAGACGAGCCCACCTTATACACAGGATCTGCTCAGAAGATGCAGAACACAACAGATATCTACAGGTGCTAAAAAACCTCTTAAGAACAGGATATGGCGCTCAACTCATCATTCAACAGTTCCGACGCGTCAGTGAGAAACCGCACCGACTTCCCATGACTGATAGAATATCCTTCGTTGTCCAGTACTCCCCTGAAGTGGAGAAACTACGACATTCTCTTCAGTGCCTTCAACATGTCATCGATGAAGACAAACAACTCTCCAAGGCCACTCCCATTACTTGCCTCCAAACAACTGTACAACTTCAAATAGACCCTTTCTCACAGGAAAGTTCAGGAGAACAGCGATCATGACACCACACAACCCTGTCACAGCAACCTCTGTACAATGTGCCAGATCATCGACATGGAGACAACCATCAGATGTGAAAACACTACCTACCACGTACAGTGCGATTCGGTCAATGTTGTCTATCTCATACACAGCAGGAAAGGATGACCTGTGGCGTGGTACATTGGCGAGACCATGCAGACACCACAGCAACAAATGAACAGACACATGCAACACTCACCAAGCAGATTTCCCATTTGGCTGGGAACACTTCAGTCAAGGGCATTCAGCCTCTGATCTTTGGGTAAGCATTCTCCAAGGTAGCATTCAAGACACAAGATAATGCAGAATCACCAAGCAGAAACTGATAACCAAGCTCTGCATGCATGAGGATAGCCTCAACTAGGACACTGGGTTCACATAAGCCCCACCATTTGACCTGGGCTTGTAAAATCCTATTAGCTGCCTTCGCACTGTCTGTACCTGTAAAGACTTGATAATCTGAAAAGATTTGCATTCCAATCATTATCTTGCAATTGTGTTTTTGTTTATATATGCCCCGTCTCTGAAATCATCTTCTCCTCTTACTGTTGAAAGAACAGCATTCTGAAAGCTCCTGATTCCAAATAAACCTGTTGGAGTTTAACCTGGTATTCAGACTTCTTACAAAATCAAAGACCTCAATATCTTATCATCCGATCCATGCGGGAGACTAATGCCTGCTGCACAGATCATCAACTTGTTCCATTGGTCACAAACTAAATTCAAGGCATCACAGAACCCAAAAGGAAGAACAATGTCTCAGCTCTAAAAAGATCTGAGGGGAATTCCAAGTACAGCTCACAATCAATCTGGGAAATCTTCACCTCCAACCCAATTCCAGGACAGTGGGATTAAACAGTTAGCTTTATTGACGCCTGTGTCCAGTCAACAGGTTCACACATAAAAGTGAACAGGAGGATCAACAAAAAAAATACGTGACCTCAAAACAACTCGCTCATTCCAAGTATCAATCTACTAAAGCTCCTCTGAAACACCATCGTCATCTTTACATCCTTCCTTAAATATCAAAATTGCACACAGTATTTGAGATGTGGTTTCTCCAATACCCTGTATAACTGAAGCATAACATTCTTACTTTTTTGTTCAATTCCTCTCATAATTTAAGAATAGCATTCCCATAGCACCTTAATTACTTGCTGTACTGCATACTAACATTTTGCAACTCATACATTAAAATATCTAGTTCTCGCTACACCTCAGAATTCAGCAGCTGTTCTTCATTTAAGTGTACTCAGCTTTTTTATTCTTGCATTGTAATTCCAATCTTACTTGCATTGAAAAATTTTCTTCAGTCACTTACCTATCTGACTAATGAGCTGCCTGAACTGATCAAGGTAACTGTGTCCCTCTGGAGTTAGCCCAAGTTTTCTGATGCCACGATTAAACTTGTCTGCACGGTCAAATGGATACTGTGAATGAAAATAAGTTGGTTCATTGAAACACAAGAGAAGGTCTTTCAGCTCATCACATCTCTGGCAGCTAAAAAGACCTATCCCATACTCAAACTTTTAGTCAACAGTCCTGTAGGTCACCAAGTATTGCTTTTATTGCAAGGCCTCTGCTTCAGACAGATTCACACACCCCAACCTCTGGATGAAAATAATTTTCATGTTCCGTCTAATCTGCCCACTAATTACTTGAAATTATCTGACCAGACCATGACTGAATCAAGTTTGTTGCACAATTCTTTGCTCTAAATTTCTCCCCTTCCCACTTATTCCTTCTCCCATAGGAGTCAGGCTGCTTGTAATGGATCAGAAAGTAAAACAGTTGGTATATTTTTCCTTTAGATCCCTAACCTGATCACCTGAAATGTATCACTGAAACACAGCACATTCAAGGGCACTAAACACAAAATAAACTAAACTTCAATACTTTAGCAAATACACCTTTTGATCATTTTGGTCCTTTGTCTCCTTAAAAGATCGAATATCTTTGATGAGGCGAGATTTGATGTGTTCATCATACATGAACTGGCTGAAAATGTAAAACTTTTTCCTCAGAAATTGGTAGGTGAAATTGACCTGGAACATAAATCACAAGGATACAGTTTGAGTGATCAATGTGTGAAAGCTTCAAATGTTAAATTATGATCAGACACTCAGTGAAGTATTGGGATATTAACAGCATGCACTGAATATTTCTCTCTGGATTCAACTGTGGTTTTTCTGTTGTATCCTGTGCCAGACAGACCATTCTACTCTGCCTGGTGCACACAAATCACCAGGAACAATACATGCATATGCACACATGACCTCCAACGTAACCAGCAGTCCCATCTAGTACTCATTATAGACACCACAAACACACACAAACAGATACATCAATTCCCTACCCCCACCCCAATGACAAAGGAAATTACAGCACAGGAACAGGCTCGACCCTCCGAGCCTGCACCAACTATGCTGCCCAACTGAACTAAAACACCCTACACTTCCGGGGACTATATCCCTCTATTCCTATCATATTCATACACTTGTCAAAACACTCCTTAAAAGTTACTACCCCTTCCGCTTCTACGAGTTCGAGGTACCTACTACCATGTAAAAAAATCTATCCCTTACATCTTAGTAATAGGAGACAGAGAGTAATAGTGGAAGGGTGTTTTTCTAGCTGGAGGTCAGTCACTAGTGGTGTGTCACAGGGCTCGGTACTGGGACTTCTTCTATTTGTAATATATGTAAATGACTTGGAAGAGGGAGTAAGTGGAGTAATCAGCAAGTTTGCAGATGATACAAAGATAGCTGGACTTGCAGATAGTGAGGAGCATTGTCAGGCGATGCAGCAGGACATAGATAGGCTGGTAGCTTGGGCAGATGGAATTCAATCCTGATAAATGTGAGGTGATGCATTTCGGGAGAAAGAATGTAGGGGGGAGGTATATGATAAAGGGTAGACCTATTAAGAGTATAGAAATGCAGAGGGACCTGGGGGTGCAGGTGAACAAGTCTCTGAAGGTGGCAGAGCAGGTGGAGAAGGTTGTGAAGAAAGCATATAGTATGCTAGCCTTTATAGGAAGGGGTATAGAGTACAAGAGCTGGCCTTTAACGTTGCAATTGTACAAAACGTGGGTTACACCTCATTTGGAATACTGTGTCCAGTTCTGGTTGCCTTACTAGCGGAAGGATGTGGAGACTCTGGAGAGAGTGCAGAGGATGTTTACCAGGATGCTGCCTGGTATGGAAGGTCTGGGTTATGAGGCACTTCTGTTTGGCACCTCTATGTATTGATTTATGGAAGAAAAATTGTTCTTAACTGATTTATTAGAATTTTTCAAGGATATTGCAGCCAGTAGATATGTTGTATTAAGGCATCCAGAAGGTGTTCAACAAGGTACCTCACAAAAGGTTAAGTCATATGTTAGAAGCCCATCGTGTTGGAGATTGTATACTGGCACAGATAGTGAATTGGCTAACGGACAGGAAATAGCCAATGGGGATAAGGGATTCTTTTTCAGGTTGACAATCTGAAGCCAATAGGGTTCCACAGGGATCAGTGCAACTGTTTACAATATATTTATGACTTGGAAGAAGGGGGCAAATTACTTTGGCCAAATTTGCAGACAACACAAAAATAGTTAGAAAGGCAAGTTGCAAGAGGGATATAAACAGTTTACAAAGAGATATTGATAGGTTAAGTGGGCAAAAGGTTGACAAATGGAGTGCAATGTGGGAAAATGTGAATTGGTTCATTTTGGAAGGGAGAACAAAAAACAGAATATTGTTTAAATGGCGAAAAACTGCAGAAAGATGCAACACAAAGGGATTTGGGCACCCTTATGTACAAAAAACAAAGCACAGAAAGCTAGCACACGTGCTGCAGGTAATCAGGAAGGCTATTCGAAGTTTGGCATTTATTTCAAAAGAGTTGGAAGTATAAAAAGTAAGGTGGTTTTGCTGCAAGCGTATAAGGTACTGGTAAGACTACATCTGGAGTAGTAAGAGCAGTTTTGGTCCCCTCACTCAAGGAATATAATTTAATTGGAGGCAGTTCAGAGAAGGTTAACTAGGATGATCCCTGCTCTGGATGGACTGTCGTATGAGGAGAAGCTAAACAAGTTGGGACTTGCTCATTGGAATTGAGAAAAATGAGAGGTAACCTTATTGAAACATATCAGATTCTGAAAAAGCTTGGCAGAGTAAATACTGAGAAGGTGTTCCCCTCATGGAAGAGTCTAGGACCAGAGGGCATAGTCTCAGAAAAAGGAGTGCCAATTTAAAACTAAGGTGAAGAGGAATTTCTTCTCTGAGGGTTGAGTGTCTTTGGAACTCCTTGCCACAGAGAGGGCAGTATCATTGCATATATTTAAGGTGGGGGTACATCACGGTTTGTTTAGCTCAGTTGGCTGGACAATTGATTTAGGACTCTTAATAGTGTTGAAGAACAGAGGGATCTTGGTGTATATGTGCATAGATCCCTGAAAGTTGGCAATCAAGTCGATAAGGTTGTTAAGAAGGCATACAGAGTCTTAGCTTTTATTGGTAGGGGGATTGAATTTCGGAGCCGCAACGTCATGTTGCAACTGTACAAAACTCTAGTGCGGCCGCACTTGGAGTATTGTGTGCAGTTCTGGTCCCCACATTATAAGAAAGATATGGAGGCATTGGAGAGGGTACAGAGGAGGTTTACCAGGATGTTGCCAGGTATGGAGGGCAGGTCTTATGAGGAGAGGCTGAGGGATTTGAGGCTGTTTTCATTGGAAAGAAGGCGACTAAGAGGAGACCTTATTGAAACATATAAGATGATTAGAGGTTTAGATAGGGTGGACAGTGATAGCCCTTTTCCTAGGATGGAGAAAGCTAGCACGAGGGGACATAGCTTTAAATTAAGGGGTGGTAGTTATAGGACGGATGTCAGAGATAGGTTCTTTACCCAGAGGGTGGTAAGGGTATGGAATGCCCTGCCTGCTGCAGTTGTAGATGCGCCAAGTTTGGTGGCGTTTAAGAGGTTAGTAGATAAGTTTATGGATGAAAAGGGAATGGTTTAAGTTAGAGGGTCATTGCTTTTTGTTAATTGGTCGGCGCAACATCGAAGGCCAAAGAGCCTGTTCTGCGCTGTAATGTTCTACGTTCTATGATGCAGAGTTAAGGGCTCAATTCCCATACTGACCACGAAGGTCCCGCCTTTTCAACCTTGCCTCTCTCCTAAAGTGCAGTGAACATAAGGTTAAATCATCACCAGTCAGTTCTCTCCTTTAAAGGGGACAGCAGCTTATGGTCAGCTGGGAACATAGCCTTTACCTTTTTTTTTTAAGATAGCTAGCAATAATTGAACTGACTGGATGTAGGCTTGGTACTATGGAGAAGGGACAGTTGGAGACGCAGGTTTACATAAGATAAAAAACAACACTGTGGACCGATGAGGCTGTAAAAAAAAAGCTACTAGTATTCTAGATTTTATCACTAGAGGTATAGAATATAAAGGTCAAGAGGCAAAGATGAACTTACATAAACCTTCTTCCAGTACATTTAAAAATTCAGCCCAGCAGCAAGGACTTACTGTTGTGTTCATAATGCCTGTTCCATGCGTACGGATTGAGTTTGCAACATGCCTAATGTTGATTGTATTCAGATGTTTATTGTTGCTTGTGCGTTCTATGAAGATCTGTAACATATATGTTTGAATTTAATTCATTGCATCTCTTGGTGCATGAGACCTTTTCTCCAGAAGATTAAACCTTATCTAATATGCTACTTCAACTTATCTACTGTTTAAGTGAGTTTTAGACAACAGCACTTTGTAAGTAAATCCAAACCCATCAATTAGGATGGTAAGGGGAATGGAATTCCTACTGTGTATGGACTCTCTCTTGCAACTGGCTGTTAAGTCACTGATACAGCAGAGGTATTGCTGGAACTGGTGCTGCTGCGCATTGAGTTAGAAGAGGTAACTGTGGGTCAGGTCCTTAGGAATGGTGATCAGAATGTCACGACGTTTAATATACTGCCACATAACAGACTTGTGAGCAAAGTTATAGCTCATGGAATAAAAGGGACAGTAACAACATGAACATAGAATTGGCAAACTGACATGAAACAGTAGTGGCTGATGGAGATTTAGTGGTTTTCTCCAGGAATCAACATTGGGATCCTTCCTTTTCTTGATGTATATCAATGACTCAGACCTTGGTGTACAGAGCACGGTTTCAAAGTTTACAGAACTCAGAAGCATTGTAAACGTTGAGCAGGATAGTACAGAACTTCAAAAAGATAACCAGGGGCAAATCAAATTCAATGCAGAGAAATGTGAAGAGATTTGGTTTGGTAGAAAGAACATGGAGACAATACAAAATAGGGGGTACAACTCTAAAACGCGTACAGGAGTAGAGAGACCCAGGTATGTCATGAAGGTGGAAGAACATTAGGAAGGTGCCCAGAACTGTACTCAATTAAGCCTAGCATTAGAAAAGATGCAAAAAATGTTCACAGCAACGATTCCAGGGATGAGGAACTTCAGCTAAGCAGTAACACTGGAAAAATTGGGATGGGATCCGGACAGAATAAATAGGAAAAAACTTGCCACGTGGTAAAAGGGTCAAGAACAAGAAGGCACAGATTTAAAATAATAGGTAAATGTAGCAAAAGTGTTATGAGAAAAACTTTCGTGGAGTGAGGGCTTGTAAGCCTCCACCTGTGAGCGTAGTGGAGGCAGGTTTGATTGAAGCATTTAAAAGGGAATTAGATTGACGATTATCTGAAAAGGAAGAACATACAGGGTTATGGGGAGAAGGCCAGAGAACGGCACAAAGTGAGTTGGTCAGAAAGCTAGACCAGACATGATGGGCCAAATGGTCTCCTTCTGCATTATCACTATTCTGCAATTATCTATGCTTCGTACCAAAATGCCTCCAGTAAGTCACATCAATCCTGTATGGCAGCATTCAATTTGGAAGTTGTGAAATATATGGGAGGAAGTGGCAGGAAATCAGCTGCTCACTCTAATTACAGACTCTGAGCATAAATGTTTGGGACTGGCACATCACGTGCCAACATACAATTTCACAGTTATCTTAGGACTCACGTTAATTGTAAGTTTGTTAGTGAACCAGATTTGGATTTGCTAAAAAAAGATATGAATTGAGGCCATTTTTTCTGGTCTGGTTTTATACACTACTTCAACTTGAGCACAAATGGAATTTAGAAAAATCAGAACTATAATCAAGCTACCTTATAAACATTGAAAATACGGTAATTCTTACAATTGACATTTCTCCTAACAATGCATCAGCAAACGTCTATGCCATCAGCTCCTTAAAATGTACCTGATTGTTGAGATTGTAGAGATATCTTGAAACAAATACATGGATATTTCGCATTATCTCAAGAACATCTAATCCCTGAAAACAATAAGAAATCAAGTTAGGAGTCACAGAATCCCTACTGTACAGTAGGAGCCCACACTAACAACTAACTCACTCACACTGTATCCCCATAACACCATGATTTACCCTGCCAAATCTCCTGACATTAAGGGGCAAATGAGTGTGGCCAATCCATCTAACCCACACATCTTTTAGACTGTGGGAGGAAACCAGCACACGGAGGAAACCCATACAGAACGTGCAAATTCTACACAATCACCCAAGGCCAAAATTGAACCCAGGCCCCTGGAGTTTTGAGGCAGCAGTGCTAACCACTGTGCTACTGTGCCGCCCATCTTAGAATGATGCAATTACTTTCACTAGCTTTACTTTACCATAAATAGTTAGTGTAATAGAAACTCTAATCAAGCTATCAGCGTGTAAAATTAAACATTGATAATAAACTAAAAATAAATTAGATTTGGATTCCCTGGTCTGCCACAGTCTAGCACCAAGCGTCACTGTGTCAAACATCAATCATCCAAATGTTATCCCATTCATCAATACAATACACCCTTAAACAATTCAGCACTTACCTGTTCCAAGGTCTGACTTGGAAGGTGTGCTTCAGTCATGGAGAGACCATAGCGCTGGGCTGCTAAATTCCTCATTTCACTGTAGGTGGCCCAGTCATGAATAGCCACTGTTGTCAGGTTGTAGAAAGTTTTGTCCAAATAGTGAGTTACATATGCTGTTATAAATACATGAAAATTATTTTTAGCATAATGTTATCTATTGCCAACCGTACTCAATGTGACGTTTAATGAACAGTGAACAAGCCACGATCTGAACAGAAACTAACCTTTGACATCAATGAATCGGTTAAAGAATCGGATTGGTTTGATAGAGAAGAAATCTGTCAAGTCTTTGATACCGACTCTGAATGGGTTTCGATCATCCAATTTTAAATGTGTGTGCACAGACAGTCTCAGATCCTTCTCGATCTCCTTACAGAGCTTATCCAAAAGGTGCTGTTGGAGAAGAGACAAAAGGATGAGGAAGCCAGAGGAGAAATGCAATAAAATTTCTCGAGACACATGGAGTCACACAGTACAAAAGCAGTCCTTTGGTCCACTGAGTCTGCACTAGCAAAAACTACATTAATCCCACTTTCAGCACTTGACTCACAGCATTGAATGTTATGATATTTCAAATGCTTATCCACATAACTTGAGGGTTGTGAGGTTTCCCATCTCTATGACCCTCCTGGGTAGTGCCTTCCAGACTCCCACCAACCTCCAAGTGAAAAAACTCACCTCAAATTCCCTCTAAACTTCCTGCCCCTCGTTTTAAAATTATGCTCCCCTGTTATTGTCCTTCTAAGGGGAATATCCCTTTATCCATCCTATCCATTCCCCTCAATCTTAGCCAACTTATTCAGATTCCCCTCCCCGCAGCCTTCTCTGTTCTAAAGAAAGCAATCTAAGTCTGTCTTTTCATAGCTCAAATGCTCCATCTCAGGCAACATCTCAGGCAAGGGTGTTGCCTGAGATGGAGCATTTGATCTATGAAAAGATAGACCAAGATGGAGGGAATCTCCTTTGTGTCCTCTCCAGTGCAATCATATCCTTCATATTAGTGAGGTGAACACAATTCACAGTATTCCAGCTGCAGCTGAACCAATGTTTTGTACAGCTCCAATATAACCTTCCTGCTCTTAGAAACTATGCCACCACTAATAAAGGAAGGTGTCCCATATGTCTACTTAACTATCCTATTCCCCAGCTCTGATGACTTCAGGGATCTATGTGCAAGCATCCCTAGATCCTTTTGAGTTTTCTAGTGTCCTGCCATTCATTAAATACTCCCCTGTCTTGTTATGTATCATGAACAATAAGAAACCTAACACTGATCACATCCTTATTCTATGCCATTGGACACAGACCTCCAGTGACACAGTCTTCTACAACCACTCTCTGTCTCCTAACACTAAGCTAGTTTTGGATTTATCTTGCCAACTTACCTTGTATCCCATATGCTTTTATCTTCATCAGTCTTGCACATGGGACTTGGTCAAAGCTTTGCTAAAATCCATATAAACTACATCAACTGCTCTACTCTCGTCTACATACCCAATCACTTCCTTCAAAAATGCAATTAAATTTGTTAGGCATTATTTCCTTTTGACGAAGCCACACCATCTGTAAGTTTTGATGCTCCAAGTGGAGATTAATTTTCTCCTTCAAAATTTTCTCCAATAGTTTGCCTACCAATGATGGAGACTCACTGGTCTATAATTTCCTGGTTTATCTCTATCACCCTTCTTTAAAAGTGGAACCACATTAGCCGTCCTTCAGTCCTTTGGCACCTCTCCGGTGATGATGAGAGATGCTGGCGTTGGATTGGAGTAAACACAGTAAGAAGTCTCACAACATCAGGTTAAAGTCCAACAGGCTTATTTGATAGCAAAAGCTACTGGCTTCTGGAAAGCTAGTGGCTTTTACCACCAAATAAAACTGTTGGACTTCAACCTGATGTCATAAGACTTCTTACTGCACCTCTCTTGGGGCCAGGGAGAAAGTAATAATTTGGGTCGCAGACCTTGTAATTTCTTCCCTTGCCTCCTATAGCAGCCTGGGAAACAACTCATCTGGATCTGGGGATTAGTTTATTTTTAAGCCCTCCAAAACCTCTAATACTGCCTCACTGTCCCTCTTTCCGAAATGTGTAACCACATCCTTCTTCTCCTGAGTGAAGACAGATATGAAGTATTCATTTAACATACTACCATTGTCCTCCAGTTCCACACAAAGGTTGCTCTCTTGTTCCCTAATGAACCTCAGTCTTTCACCTGGTTATCTTTTACCCCTCTACATCTATAGAATCTTCAGATTCTACCAAATCTTACCAGCAAGTCATTTTTCACATCTTTGCTTTTTTAATTGCTTTCCTGAGTTCCGTCTGGCATTTTCTATTTTCCACTTAGGCCTTTGCTGGTTTGTACCTGTTAAAATCATCTTGTTTCTTTCTTATTCAGTCCTGACTATTCCTGGACTGTCCGGACTTATTACTCCTACATTTCACCCTACAGAATATAGAAGAGTAGAACTCAGTACAGGCCCTTTGGCTCTTGATGTTGTGCTGAGCTATGTTCAAACCAAAGATCAAGCTATACCCCACTCACTATCATTCTGGTCTCCATGTGCCATCCAATAACCACTTGAAAGTTTCTACAGTGTCCGATTCCACTATCTGGGCCTATACGCTCATTTCCTTTTTGAACACTCTCCCCAACTGCTCTGCTGCAGATTTTCTCCCACAGGAAGCTGTTCCCAGTCTGCCTTGGCGAGGTCCTGCCTCATTTTAATAAAACTGCTAATGGTTGATCTTTCTCTGCAAGAGTTAGATTCATACAGCATCAGTCATAGTATAGACTCTCTAACACACCCTTAAACTAAACAATAAAATAGTCTAGATAAAAACTATGATAGATACCTTTCTTAAAACTTGCTAAAACCAAGTTAAATTGTAACCTTCCTTGTTAGAGAACTTTTCTAGCAATGAAACTAGATTGAAGAACCAGAATCTCAACCAGAGTCCGTCTGGTATCACACTCAGCCCATCCCAAAACCTCTAACTCCAGAACAAATGACAGGCACGATGGGTCACCCCCTCCCATGAATGCCCGCACATGGAAATTAAGCTATATTTCCTTCAGCTAGCCATCATGAAAATCACATCCTAACATTAGCAACAGCACGTTAACACTTTATATAGAGAGATTATATACAGACTATCGCTGTGCTGTGCAGATACATGGATTTGGGCCTGTGTCTGTGGGAGTTTGCGCATTCTCCCCATGCTTGCGTGGGTTTTCTCCGGGTGCTCCGATTTCCTCCCACATCCCAAAAATGTGCTCTTAGGCTAATTAGCAAAACAAATTCTCCCTAAATTGTCTCAAATTTGGTTATTAATCCATAGATCTATAAACATTGACAGGGGTCACAGATTGAGGTGGCGGCGCGGGCTCATTGGGCCGAAGGGCCTGATTCCCGTGCTGTTTCGTTCTTTATTTATAGAACACAGTACATGACTTGGATAAGACGATTGGAATATGGAATAAAATTACAAATTTTGAGAGGTATGGCAAACAGGAAGGATGACATTTGACTGCAGCAGGACACAAATAGATTATCAGAATGGGCAAACGAGTAGCAATGGAATTTAACAGAGGAGTGATGCATTTGGCAAAGGGATCAGGAGAGATACTATAGTCAGGAGTAAGGGTACCTGGGGAATCATATGCACAGATCCAGGATATATTGAGAGAGCAGTTAGCAAAACATGTGTGATTCATATATACAGACATCAAGTACAAAAGCAGACAAGTTATGCTAAAGGTTAATAAATTTCTGGTTTGACCCTAACTAAAATACTAATCCAGTTCTGATTACAATACTTTAGAAAGGCTGAGAGAGTCTAGACAGGATGCAGAGGAGGTTAACCAAAATGCTTATGAGGTATGAGGGGGTGACTCTCCAGAGATAGAACATAGAACAATACAGCACAAACAGGCCCTTCGGCCCACGAGTTGCGCCGATCACATCTACCAATCCACAGACCTATCTATAACCCCCTATTCTATTCTTTTCCATATACTCATCCAGAAGTCTTTTAAAAGACCCCAGTGAGTTTGCCTCAACAACCTCCGATGGCAGTCGGTTCCATTCATTCACCACCACCTGAGTGAAAAACCTATCCCTGACATCATTTGGAATACTGCGTCCAGTTCTAGTCGCCTTACTACCGGAAGGACGTGGAGACTCTGGAGAGAGTGCAGAGGAGGTTTACCAGGATGCTGCCTGGTATGGAAGGTCTGAGTTACGAGGAGAGATTAGGCAAATTGGGACTGTTTTTCCTTAGAAAGACGTAGACTTAGAGGAGATCTGATAGAGGTGTACAAGATTTTGAAGGGGATAAACAGGGTTAAGCTTTTTCCTAGGATGGACTCAAATAGCACGAGGGGTCACGGGCTTAGGGTGAGGGGGGTAAGGTATAATTTGGATGCTAAAGGGAATTTTTTTAAACAGAGGGTGGTGGGGGTATGGAATGCGCTGCCAAGTAAAGTGGTGGAGGCAGGTAGTCGAGTTATTTAAGAAATACTTAGATGGGCACATAAACAGAACGGGAATGGAGGGGTATAGAAAACTGATTTACAATAGGCACCATGAGCCTTGGGAGTCCCTGGGAAGTGAGTAAATAGATGATGATATTGATGTACTTGTTTTTATCCTACAGGTACTTTGGTCCACCTTGTTGTCTAACGAGGGGCATACACGCAATGGGTCGTGAGAGGACTGCTCTTGGATCTTTTTCGAGAGTATCCTAGTGCTTCACGTCGTTAGTGTACGCTTGACCTGGACCATTTGATGGGAACATGACAGCTCAGTGACTATCGCTGTGCTGTGCAGGATACATGGATTTGGGCCTGTGTCTGTGGGAGTTTGTGCATTCTCCCTGTGCTTGCGTGGGTTTCTCCGGATGCTCCGGTTTCCTCCCACATCCCAAAGATGTGCTCTTAGGCTAACTGGCAAAACAAATTCTCCCTAAAATTGTCTCAAATTTGGTTTCTAATCCATAGATCTATAAACATGGACAGGGATCGAGGGTAGAGGTGGGAACATCGGGGTGGCAGCGCGGGCTCGTTGGGCCAAAGGGCCTGTTTCCCGTGCTGTTTTTGTTCTTTCTTTGTTCTATCTCCTTTGTATTTGCTTCCCCTGCACCTTAAATCTGTGTCCTCTCATAGTGACCATTTCAGCTTGGGGAAATAGTCTCTGGCAGTCCATCATATCTATTCCTCTCAACATTTTATAAACCTCTATCAGGTCGCCTCTCAACCTATGTCTTTCCAGTGAGAAGAGTCCCAGCTCCCTCAACCTATCTTCATAAAGCCTGCCTCCCAATCCAGGCAGCATCCTTGTAAATCTCCTCTGAACTCTCTCAATAGCCTCTACATCCTTCCTATAATGAGGCGACCAGAACTGCGCACAATACTCCAACTGGGGTCTGACAAGAGCTGCATCATTACTGCATTAAGAGTCTTATAGAGCTGCATTATAAATAGATTATCAGAATGGGCAAACTATATTATACTTCTGTGCCATCAAATGACTTCTTAATGGTTCATTTATAACTTCACCAATGACACCTCAAACTTAATTCAAGTTTTGAAAAAGATGGTAGGATAGTTATATTCTTACCTGAAGATTGACTACTTATGGCCATTTTACAGCATTAAATCCACAAGGATAAAGTCAAGAGGTTGGGTCTGTTTTCCTCGGATAAAAGAACTTGATTTGAGATCCTTAGGACTATGGACTGTTCCCTCTCAAGAGTACACCAAGAACTAAAAGGCAAGATTTCAGATAATGGGCAAAAGGAATAGAAGTGATGTGAGGAAAAAATGTTTCACCCAGAGGGTGCTTGGAGTCTGCAACAATGTTCCTGAGAGGCAAGTTTGATTGAGGTATTCAAAATGAAATTGGATTGCTATCTGAAAAGAAAGCACATGCAGGATCATGGGATAAATCATGGGACGGGGTCTGGATGGAATGTTCTTTTGGAGACTCAGTGCAAACCCAATGGCTGAATAATCGCATTCTGCACTGTAAATATTTCATGGGATAAAATGATGAAAGTTCTTCAATTCATACTTTAAATGCAGGTAAATATTTGAATTCACCAAATTTTAAACCAGAAGCATTATTTTAAATACATCCATATAACACTGAAAACAACAAATATATTTTGTACTTTCATACCAGTTACCTCATTTAAGACATCCATGATCTCTTTATCAAAGCATTCCAGCAACACTTGTCTGGATTCCAGATGTCTTGCATGCATCATGGGTGAGACACAATCCCTCAAAGCACTGAACATATACTAAAAAGAGAAATACAAGACCATACAAAACAAATTAACATTTTGCAACTAAGTAAATTTTCAAATTTATATCAAGTCCGCCACATACTTCTCCAACATATCGTACATCTACCCCGATCATTGACAGAATCCGCTTCATTTAAAAAAAACACATTTTCAAATCAATAATCTTCATTCAATTTAATCTTGAAAGAGATGATTTTAATGAAATTAAAATCATTGAAATATACTAATTTCATTATTGAAACAATGATTTTAAATCAATAATTTAAACAATGATTTTAAATCAAAAATCAATAATTCCATTATTGAAATATACTAGTAATAGGTTCAAACATTCTATTAAATTACAGGACATGGCTTCTTAAACTTGAAGCCAAGTAAGGAAGAGGGAGGAAAACCTAGATTATCTGTTTCATGAGTTAAATTTGATTAGGTCCATGGTCACTTGCTAGCATATCATTTCAAGGAATGGAAGTTAAATGCAAAACTCAGAACTGCTCTACATCAATACCATTCAGCATTCATACACCAGTACAGGTACAACGTCTGAAATCTGGCTATCCAAACTCCTGCAATCTCTGAAAGCCAGACATTTTGTAAAGCTGCCATGCATGAATTTTTATTCTTAAGTAAAAAACTTACGAGCTTGTTGGGCGAGAAACTCAATGCTGAAAGGATGGTAGAGGCAGGAACCCTCAACATTTAAAAAGCATTCAGATGAGGACTTGAAACACAATAGTATATAAGCCTGCGGATGAAGGACTGGAAAATGGAATTGGAATAGATAGGAGCTTGATGGCCGGACTGAAAGGCCTTTTTGTATCTTGTAAAACTCTGACTCTAGCTGCTGCATCGTACAGTGACACAATTACTCATTATCAGCTTTGCAAGCCAGTCTTTTCCCACGTTCTGCATGGTCTGAGCAACCCTTGGCTCAACCTAGCCCAAACTGCCCAACCCAAAAACTGGCAAGAACTCAGTCCCAAGGTTGCCAGTTTCAAAACGCTACCTGTACTTTTAAACATATGGTTATAACATTCAGGTTGAACAAAAATCTTTCAAACTTGTTCCATACAAAATCATTTATTGATTTTTGGGATATGGGCATTGCAGTAAAGCCAGCATAAATTAGTCATTACGATTTGTCCTGAGAAGCAGATTCTTATTCTTTGTTACAGTTTGATACAACTGTGTGGTTTGCTAGATCATATCAGAGGGCATTCAACATTTAACAACATTTGCATGGGGCTGAAGTCACATTCAGGCCATGCAGAGAAAGGATGGCAGCTTCCTCCTCTAAAAGGATATTTGTGAACCAGTTACTGTTTTACAAAGAATCAAAAGTTTCATGGCCACCATTGCTGATACCAGCCTTGTATTTCAGTTTTTAAAATTACAAACTTATTTGAAATAGTCAAATCTAAGATAAAATTTGAACACTCGTTCTTCGGAATGCTGGTCCAGTAACATGGTCTCTACTTTTGAATGCTACCTGTTTTGTTAGTAATAAGCATACAACATCCAATATAACTCTTGTACATTGAAATAAATACTGCAATTCTCATTAATCCAAGCCGTCCAGTTATGTAATCACCAATACAATTTGTAGCTCTTACATGTACTCTTGCAGAATCTACAGCATTGTCATAAACATCATCCAAGTAGATGGGGAAAATGGTTCGATGCCAGTATAAGAAGTTGCAGTTACATAGAACCTGAATCCTGGAAAACACATCAGAAAGATTAAAACTTTGCTACTTGTTCCAGAGTAGCTCATAATGTGAACACTTGCTCTCTCTTTTGCCTACCTCTCTCTCAGCTCACTGATCAGATCTAACTTCTTCAGTACTACTTGCAATACTAACAATTCTTCATCTCGGAATGTTTTCTGCAGAAACCAAAATGAACAAACCAGCTCTTGTTAGATAAGCAGGTGAACATCACTCCTTAGTAGCATTTGAAAGATTACAATGTTCAGGACCTTAAACAAGTACACCAGAACCTGTTAATGACATGCATTGAAAAAGTTTCAATATCATAATTTAACTTTAATAATACAGAAAATGTAAATGTTACACTTGCATTTTAAAGAAACAATTATCTTTCGTTCCTTAAGTTACAACACATTATGCTTACCATCTGGGTTCCCACACTTAATGCTAGTGCAACTACTAGCCTACGTTCTTTGGTACTAGGTCCGTTCAGAGCATTTTCAGCCAAAACCA
The DNA here is from genome assembly GCA_024679065.1 of Sphyrna mokarran. Taxonomy (NCBI): domain Eukaryota; kingdom Metazoa; phylum Chordata; class Chondrichthyes; order Carcharhiniformes; family Carcharhinidae; genus Sphyrna; species Sphyrna mokarran. Next base: position 836,939 of record JAGIQG010000019.1, read on the forward strand.
GAGCTGACAACACATCCAGACGTCGCTCACTGTACTTCTTATCAGATATCACTCTCTTCTGAAGGAACAAGGGATTACAGACCAATGAAATCTGGAGTAAATTCTGAAGCAGAAAATTAATCTCCACTCGGAGAAATAAGGTTTGATCAGGAATAGTCGCATGGCTTTGTTAAAAGGAGTTATGCCTCACAAACTTGACTGAATTTTTTGAGGCGGTGACCAGGTGTGTAGATGAGGGCAATGCAATTGACGTAGTTTGTGTGGATTTCAGCAAAGCCTTTGACAAGATTTATTTGTGCCACAAGTAGGTTTACATTAACAACTGCAATGAAGTTATTGTGAAAATCCTCTAGTTGCCAAACACTGATGCCTATTTGATTACACTGAAGGAGAATTTAGCATGGCCAATGCACCTAACCAGCATATTTTTCGGACTGTGGAAGGAAACCTGACCACCCAGAGAAACCCAACAGACACAGGGAGAACGTGCAGACACCACACAGGTATAACCAAACCATAAATCGAACCTGGGTCCATGGCGCTGTGAGACAGCAGTGCCAGTGACTGTGTCACCATACTGCCACATGGGAGTTGATAAAGGTAAAATACGGAATAGTAATTTGGCAAGATGGTTCCAAAACTGATTTAGTGGTAGGAGGCTGAGGGTGATGGCAGAAGGTCACCACATCAGTACAAATGACATAGATAGAAAGCAAATACAAGGAGATGGGAAGCTAAGAACTCGGATCTCAAAGGCAGCGACCTCAGGATTATTACCAGTGATACGTGCTAGTCAGAGTAGAACTTACTTGGGGGCACGGTGGTGAGCACTGGTGAACCTGGTCTCGGGTCACTGTCTGTGTGGAGTTTGCATGTTCTCCTTGTGTCTGCGTGGGTTTCCTCTGGGTACTCCGGTTTCCACTCCAAAGATGTGCAAGTTCGGTTGATCGGCAAAGCTCCTTAATGTCAAGGGATTTGTAGGGTGAACGTGTGGGGTTACAGGAACAGGGCCTGGGTGGGACTGTGGTCAATGCAGACTTGAAGGGCCAAATGACCTCCTCCTGTACTGTAGGGCTTCTATGATTCTGTTCTAGAAATGACAGGATATACTGGATGAATGATGGAGAGATGCCGGTGTTGGACTGGGATAAACTCACTAAGAGTCTGGCAACACCAATTTTAAATCCAACCGATTTATTTGATAGTAAATCTGCAAGCTTTTGACTTTTGAACAAATGCAGTGTTCTGGTCTGCAATAGCGCACATATCAGCACAGACAGTCACAGATTGCTGATTAGAATGCGAATCGTTACATCTAATCTGCTATTCAAGACTTGCCTGACAAAGACGAAAGTCGAAAGCTTGCAGATTTACTATCAAATAAATTGGTTGGATTTAAAATTGGTGTTGCCAGACTCTTGCTATATTGGATGAATACATGGCTTAAGAAATAGTGTTGGGGAGGGGGGGAACAATGGGATCGGTTCTGGGAGAGGTGGGATCTGTACAAGTTAAATGGATTACACCTAGACAGGACTGGAACTGAGGTCCGAGGGGTAATGTTTGATATAGCAGTTGGGGAAGGTTTAAACTGGTATGCCGAGGATGGGAACCTATGTAAGTAGTCAGAGGAGGGAGCAAGGACAAAAACAAAAAGGTAGAAAAGGGAATAACCAAAGTAACAGGCAGAGAATCCAAGAACAAAATTCACACAGGGCAAAGAAAAATACTGGGAGCGAGACAAACAAACAATTTTAAAAAGACAAGCTTAAAGGTTGTATGCCTTAATGCATGGAACATATGAAGCAGACCATGAACGCAGACATTTTGTTACAAATCAGACAAATCACAGTTGCCACCGATGTGGGAGACAATGCCGATCCAATGCAGGCCTTATAACACACCAACGTGCCTGCAGAATCTAAACTTCCAACACAGTCAACATCGAAATCGATGGACGGCCGAAGAGAGAGAGAGCATGGAGCATTTGCAATAAAACGGATGAACTAATCACACAGATGGATGTAAATGGGTACGATATAATTGGGATTACAGAAACATGGCTGCAGGGTGACTGGAGTGGGAATTGAATGTTCTAAAGGTATTCAATACCTAGGAAGGGCAGGCACATTTTGGTGCAGGTTTGGAGGGCTGAAGGGCCTATTCCTGTGTTGTATTATTTTGTTCCTTATAAAGGAAAAGTTGGAGGAGTGGCACTGCTGGTTAAAGAGGAAATTGACACAACAGTGACAAAAAGATATTAGCTCTGACAATGTCGAGCCTGTATGGGTAGAGACCCCCAAACTGCAGTGGCCATGTTGGGAATGACATTAAACATGAAATTAGAAATGTATATGATTTGGGAATAGCAGTGATCATGGGTGATTTGAATATGATGTACAGATGCCGGCGTTGGACTGGGGTAAACTCAGTAAAGTTTGACAACACCAATTTTAAATCGAACCGATTTATTTGATAGTAAATCTGCCAGCTTTCGGCTTTTGTGGCCTTCGTCAGGCGAATGAGGTGTTCTGGTCTCCAAAAGCACACATATCAGCACAGACAGTTTACAGATTGCTGATTAGAATGCGAATCACCTCAGCACCTCACTGTACCGCAAGCCGACAAACAACCTCACAATGCTCCACTTCTCCAGCTTCCACCCTAGACACATTAAACAAGCCATTCCCTATGGACAAGCCCTCCGTATACACAGAATTTGCTCAGATGAGGAGGATTGTGAGAGACACCTCCAGACACTGAAAGATGCCCTCGTGAGAACAGGATATGGCGCTCGTCTGATCGATCGACAGTTCCGACGTGCCACAGCGATAAACCGCACTGACCTCCTCAGAAGACGAACACGGGACACGGTGGACAGAGTACCCTTTGTTGTCCAGTACTTCCCCGGAGCGGAGAAGCTACGACATCTTCTCCGGAGTCTTCAACATATCATTGATGACGATGAACATCTCGCTAGGGCCATCCCCACCCCCCCACTTCTTGCTTTCAGACAACCGCACAACCTCAAACAGATCATTGTTCGCAGCAAACTATCCAACCTTCAGGAGAACAGTGACCACAATACCACACAACCCTGCCACAGCAACCTCTGCAAGACATGCCGGATCATAGACATGGACGACATCATCAAACGTGAGGATACCATCCACCAGGTGCACGGTACATACTCTTGCAACTCAGCCAACGTTGTCTACCTAATACGTTACAAGAAAAGATGTCCCAAAGCATGGTACATTGGGGAGACCATGCAGACACTACGACAGCGAATGAATGAACATTGCTCAACAATCACCAGGCAAAAACAGTTCCCTTCCTATGGGCGAACACTTCAGCAGTCACGGGCATTCGGCCTCTGACCTTCAGGTAAATGTTCTTCAAGGGGGCCTTCACAACACACGACAGCGCAGAGTCGCTGAGCAGAGACTGATAGCCAAGTTCCACACACAAGGGCGGTCTTAACAGGGATCCTGGCTTCATGTCACACTATCTGTAACCCCCATGACTTGCCTGGGTTAGAAAAAAAACCTCACTTACTGTGCTGTCTGGAGAGAATACACATCTCTCTAACCTCTGCTGTTAGCCACTTTAAGACTTGAATAGCAGGTTAGGTGTAAGGATTCGCATTCTAATCAGCAATCTGTAAACTGTCTGTGCTGAAATGTGTGCTTTTGGAGACCAGAACACCTCATTCGCCTGACGAAGGCCACAAAGGCCGAAAGCTCGCAGATTTACTATCAAATAAATCAGTTGGATTTAAAATTGGTGTTGTGGACAAATCAAATATTAGCCACAGTGCCATTAAGGTGGTATTCCCGGAGTGTATACAGAGTAGTTTTCTTCACCAATATGTAAAGGAATGCCGACACTATAGTTAAGAAAGCCCACCAACGCCTCTATTTTCTCAGAAGACGAAGGAAATTTGGCATTTCAGCTACGACCCTCATCAACTTTTACAGATGCACCATAGGAAGCATTCTTTCTGGTTGAATCACAGTTTGGTATGGGCTCCTGCTCTGCCCAAGACTGCAAGAAACTACAAAAGGTCGTGAAGATAGCTCAATCCATCTCACAAACCAGCCTCCCATCCACTGACTCTGCCTGCAGCTCCCACTGCCTCAGGAAAAGCAGGCAGTATAATTAAGGACCCCACACACTCTGGACATTCTCTCTTCCATCTTCTTCCTTTGGGAAAAAGCCTGAAGTCACATACCAACCAACTCAAAAACAGCTTCTTCTCTGCTGCCATTAAACTTTTGAATGGACTTATCTTGCATTAAGTTGATCTTTCTCTCACCCTAGCTTTAAATGTAACACAACATTGTGCACTCTCTCCTTTCTTTCTCTATCAACAGTATGCTTTGTCTGCACACAAGAAATAATGCTTTTCACTGTATGCTAATACGTGTGACAATAATAAATCAAATTAAATTCAAAACAAACAGGAGACCATCTTAGACTGGGTATTGTGTGAGAAGGGAATCATTGCTAATCTAGCTGTACCAGACCCCTTGGGAATGAACGACCATAACACGATAGCATCTTTTATCAAAATGGAGACTGATGTAGTTGATTCAGAGATTAGGTGCTGAATTTTAATAAAGAAAACTATGAAGATATGAGGTGTGTATTGGCCTCGATAGATTGGGAGAGTTACTTAAAGGGATGACAGTGGTTAGGCAATAGCAACATTGAAGGGGGAAACTGCAGCAACCGTTTATTCCTGTCTATTACAAGAGCAAAATGGATAAGAATGTTAATCTATAGCTTACAAAGGAAATTAGAGAGAGTATCTGATACAAGGAAGAAGCATACAGACTGGCCAAGAAAAATAATAAGGTCTGAAGATTGGGAGCAGTTAAGAATTCAGCAAAGAAGGACCAAGGGACTGATAAAGAAGGGGAAAATACAGTACAAAGTAAGTGGAGTATTTTGAGATGGATAGAAAACTGGTTGGCAGAGAGGAAACAAAGAATGGGAATTAATGGGCCCTTTTCAAACTGGCAGACAGTAACTAATGGGGTGCTACAAGGGTCTTGGGACCCCAGCTATTCACAATATAAATTAATGATTTGGATGAAAGAACAAAATGTGACATCTCAAAATTTGCAGGTGATATCAAATTGGGTGAGAGTGTGAACTATGATAAGGATGCAGAGATCCTTCAGAATGATCTGAACATGCTGGGTGAGTGGTCAAATCAATGGCAGATGCAGTAAAATTTGGATAGATGTGAAGATTATTCACTTTGGAAACAAAACCAAGGCGGCAGATTACTATCTGAATGGTTGTGAATTACGAGAGGGAAGTGTGCAGTGGACCTGCAGGTCCTTGTGCACCAGTTACCGAAGGTGAGCATGCAAGCGCAGCAGGAGGTAAAGAAAGCAAATCGTATGTTGACCTTCAATGCAAGAGATCTTGAATACAGAATCAGGGATATGTTGCAATTGAATAAGGCCTTAGTGAGAGTACACCTAGAATACTGTGTGCAGTTTTGATATCATTTGCTGAGGATGCTCTTGCTCTCAAGGGAATGCAGTAAAGGTTTACCAGGTTAATCTGGGGATAGTGGGATTGATGTATGAGAAGACATCGACTAGATTAGGATTGTTTTTGCTGGAGTTCAGAGAAATGAAGGGGGAATCTCAGAGACTTGCATCATTTGATTAAAGAACAGTGCTCCAAAAGCTTGTGCTACCAAATAAATCTGTTGGACTTTAACCTGTTATTAAAATTCTAACAGAACTAGACATGATAAATGCAGGGAAGATGTTTTTGATTTGATTTAATATTGTCATATGTATTAACATACAGTGAAAAGTATTATTTCTTGTGCACTATATAAACAACATACCATTCACAGAGAAGGAAACAAGGGTACAGAATGTAACATTACAGTCACAGCTAAGGTCTAGAGAAAGATTAACTTAATGCAAGATACTCCATTCAAAAGCCTGACAGCAGCAGGAAAGAAGCTGTTCTTGAGTCAACTGTACATGACCTCAAACATTAGAGTCTTTTTCCTGAAGATAGAAGGTGGAAGAGAGAATGTCCGGGCTGTGTGGAGTCCTTAATTATGCTGGCTGCTTTGGTGAGGCAATGGGAAGCGTAGACAGAGTTAACGGATGAGAGGCTAGTTTGCCTGACGGATTGGGCTACATTCACGACCTTTTTCAGTTCCTTGTGGTCTTGGGCAGAACAGGAGTCACACCAAGTTGTGACACAACCAGAAAGAATGCTTTCTGTGGTGCATATGTAAAAGTCGAGTCATAGCTGACATGCCAAATTTCCTTAGTCATTTGCAAAAGTAGAGGCATTGGTGAGCTTACGTAACAATAGTGTCAGCTTGAGGGACCAGGATGGGTTGGTGGTGATCTGGACACCTAAAAACTTGAAGCTCTCGACCTTTCTACTACTTTCATATTACCGATGGTGGGGGAATTCAAAAAGAAAAAAAATCAAGCTCAGACTGCCTGAAGTTGCAACTATTGTGTTTTACCCACAGTAGATATAACTCTTAAATTAAACCTCCAAACTGGGTGGTTACAGAAGGTTTTCTTTATATTTTTCCCTGTTTATCTCCCCATTACTGTGGATCCAAAGGAATGCTAATTCTCCGCAAACAACCTTCCCAGAGGTCAGAAATTGCCATTTTCACAAAGGTTTTTAAGCATCAACACCAATACAAATTAAACAATTAAAAAAGCATAAGGTTGCTAAATCACTTGAGTTACAGTAGAAAACTGATACAGGGAAAGGCATATATAGTGAATGCATAGCTCTCAGACTAACATTAACTGCCCCAGAAAAACAGTGTACATAGAAATTAAATGTACAAACCTTAGCAATGGCTATTGAATTAAGGGCTTGATGCTGAAGGCTGTGAGCAATATGATACACAGAATCTGCAATAACCATCGTTCTCCTATGGACAGTGTGCTCAATTGCCTAAACAAAAAGCCAAATAATTTGTTAGTTATAAATTCTTCAAAATATAACACATCTCATATGCTTTTTAGTGTAGAATTGGTAACACACCTTAAAAAAAATTATCAAAAGTGTTTCAGAAAACATTTCAATCACCTCCCAGAAAAGTTATGTTCTGACTGAGTACTTCAATACCAATCAATTGGATCTTGGGCACCTTAAACTGGCCCAAACTTCCAACAAATACTAGAACACCCAAATATCACTCCTGATCAATACTTTACCCAACTTGCATTCTCAGGGCATCTTTACTTACCAAAATTCGTTTCCCCAACCACATTTCCTTCCTCAGTGACTGTCTTCATTTCTAACTTATCTGATGTGGATTTCAACTCAAATTCCATCCCACATGTAATCTCCAGGATATGTAACATTCTTCAAATTGCTGTTCTCACGGCATCCTGCCATACGAAGACACTTGACATATCTCTCCAGCAGCACCGTTTTACTCTCTAAGCTGTCCCTGTCCCCATTTCATCCTCCACGTCTTAACAAGAAACCTTTCCTGTTTCTCCCATATATTAAGAATGCAAACTTCACCAACTCATCAACACCCAATGCCGATGTGAGGTCCTCCACCAGTCCCAATTACTCGAACCCCATCTCTTCTGGTCTCGGCCCTTGCCGTATATTTATTATACTGTCCAACCTTTCCCTCTCTCAGGTCGAGTGTGCTGTTCTGAGCAAACAATTCAGCTTCGTACCCTTACATTTCCACTCAATGAATTCTGGGCTCGATAAAGAACATAGAACATTACAGCACAGAACAGGCCCTTCGGCCTTCGATGTTGCGCCGACCAATATAAAAAGCAATGCCCCTCCAAACTAAACCATTCCCTTCTCTTCCATATACTTATCAACTAACCTCTTAAACGCCACCAAACTTGGCGCATCTACAACTGCTGCAGGCAGGGCATTCCACTCCCGAACCACCCTTTGGGTAAAGAACCTGCCTCTGATATCCGTCCTATAACTATCACCCCTTAATTTAAAGCTGTGTCCCCTCGTGCTAGCTTTTTCCATCCTAGGAAAAAGGCTATCACTGTCCACCCTATCTAAACCTCTAATCATCTTATATGTTTCGATCAGGTCCCCTCTTAGCCTCCTCCTTTCTAACGAAAACAACCTCAAATGGATGCTGAACATTACCTTTCATTACCTTTGTCTCGTTCTACAGATCTTTTGCCTGTGCCTCCAACATTATGCCTCCAATTGGTCACCCCAGCTGGGGGCAATTACCTGCTCTTGATCTTTTCATTGGGAACTGTCAACAGGACACTGGCCATCTTAATTTTTCTGCCGCCTCTCACTCGTTCCATCTGTCTCCTTCTGAACTTTCCGCTCTTTGCTCCCTCAGGTCCAACCCTGAATTTGTCAGCAGGTTTGATGTCTGTTGTCATCTGGCGTATTGACCTCTATCTCACAGACCCCGAGTGCCAACTCTCAGGTACTTTCTCCTACCTCCTCCAGACCAGACCAGACCACTGAACATCAAGCCATTATCTCCAACACCATTACTGACTTCATTTCCTTTAGCTACTCCCCCCCCCCCCACAAGCTTCCAACTCTCGACAGCCTGCTTATACCTACTTCCCAAGATCCACTGGCAGGCCTATTGTGTCAGCATGCTCCTGCTTCACTGAACTTAATTCCTCTTATCTTGACTCCATTCTCAGTCCTCTGGGTCCGTTCCCTCCCCACATAGATCCGGGATTTCTCCGATGCCCTGCATCATATTAACAGCTTCCAGTTTGCATACCCTAACCACCTCTTATACACCATGGATATGCAATCTCTCTACATCTCCATCCCACACTAGGACAGCCTGAAAGTACTTTGCTTCTTTCTTGGAGAGGCCTGAAAAATTCTCATCCACCACCACTCTCCTCTGCATGACTGAACCAGTTCTCTTTCTCAACAACTTCTCCTTTCTCATTCGTCCCTCTTTCTCCAAATCAAAGGTGCAGTAGCAATGGATACCTGTATGGGTCCTAGCTACACTTGTCTTTTCATACAGTATTTGGAACATTCCTTGCTCCAGGATTACCCAGGCGCCTTCCCACTGCTTCTTCACCAGTACATTAGTAACTATTTTGGTACCACATCATGCTCTCATCCGGACCTGGAAAAATTCAATTTCGCTTCCAGTTTCCACCTCTCCATCACGTTCACTTGATCCATTTCAGACACTTCCCTTCCCTTTGACCTTTCTGTCTCCATTTCTAGCAACAGACTATCTACCAATATCCATTACCACCCAATTGATTCCCACAATTATCTGGACTATAGCTCTTTGTACCCTATATTCTGTAAGGACTCCATCCTTTTCTCTCAGCTCCTCTTCCCCTCTGTCACATTGGATCTGATGATGCCACTTTCTAAAGTGGTGCTTCTAATATACGCTCCTTTTTTTCTCAACCACAGATTCTCATCTACAGTTGTTGTCGGGACCCTCGACAGCATGTGGCCCATCTCCAGTGCCATGACCTTCACCCCCACCCTGAACAAAGATAGAGTATCCCATGTTGTCACATTTCACCCCACAAGGCTTTGCATGTAAAACACAATCCTCCACCATATTTGCCAACTCCAGCGTGATGCCACCACCAAACACACCTTCTCTTCACTCCCTCAGTCAACACTCTGCAGAGATATTTCCCTCTGGGATAATCTAGTCCAGTCCTCCAGTACATCCAACACCTCTCCCATCACCCATGGAATCTCCCCATGCAATCGTAGGTGAAACACCTGTCCCTTTACCTCTTCTGTGTTTACCATCCAAGTTCCAAAACACTCTTTCCAGGTTGAACAGTGTTAACTTGCAACTCTTTCAATTTGGTCTACTGCATTTACTGCTCCCAACGTGACCTCCTCTATATCAGAGAGACCAAGCATAGACTGGGTGATGGCTTCGCTGAGCACCTTCAGTCTGTGCAAAATCAGAACCCTGACCTCCTGGTTGCTTGCCATTTTAACACACGATCCTGTCCCATAAGCCCACATGTCTGTCCTTGGCCTGCTGCAATGTTCCAGTGAAGCTCAATGCAAATTGGAGGAACAGCACCTCATCTTCCAGCTAGGTATATTACAGCCTTCTGGTCTCAACACGGAATTCCATAACTTCAGATGATTAGTTCTACACTACCTCGACTTCTTTGTTTTCATTAAATTTTTTTAAAAAACTGTTTTCTGCCTTTTATTTGTCTTTTTTTTATATTTCCCTCTTCTTCTTTCCCTCTATTTTATCCTCCCTTCCTTAACTTTTCTCCCCTTTGCTTCTCCTCAATTTTACCTCTCCCATCCATTCCCCCATTCCTGCCACATCTTCATTTGTCACAGCTTACCCCAATTTCAGCTTCTCTGCCAACTGGTCATTCACACCTTCTATTCTATATGGACTGCCATTAGCAGTCTTTTCTCTTGTTCCTGTGGCTATGACTCATTTCTCATGCTCTCCTCTACAGTATAAATATCTGCCATGTTCTATGCCTTTTTGCTTTGCCTCAGGGTCATCTGGACTTGAAACATCAGCTCTTTTCTCTCCTTATAGATGCTGCCATACCTGAAATTTTCCAACATCTTTTAGTTTCAAATTCTAGCATTCACAGTAATTTGCTACTATAAATTGTAACAAATGCAAGTTGTTTTTTTTAACCACTATCCCAGAATATCAGTTGCACCATTAGAAGATGCAAGTAAATAGATCTATAAACATGGACAGGGATCACGGGTAGAGGTGGGAACATTGGGGTGGCGGCGTGGGCTCGTTGGGCAGAAGGGCCTGTTTCCCGTGCTGTTTTGTTCTTTGTACATAAATAAACTTTATGTGGAGAAGTTAAAGTAGCAAGTGGGAAATTAATGAACTGTCTGCCCTCGTATCAAAAAAATCTGACAGAGAATACATGAAAAATGCAATAGAAATGGTCAGGTCTGGTCAATTTTGCAGTTATTCATACAGATAATTAAAAATCACTTTTTTACTAACATGAAGTTAAAAGAAATCAAGTCTAAGCTCAATTTTCATGATATTAATGAATAAATGAACCGGATATTAAGTAGTCTATATTTCTAACAGCTTACCTTTAAAAGTTCCACAAGTCTACATAGAGCTTTCACAGATGTTTTGGTCATGGGTTTCTGCATGGACATGTATAGATTCATTGTGGTTCGGACAATATTACTGAGGCTGTTTGCATAAAGAATACCCTAAAGATTCAAAACAAAAGATTAAACTCTAGTTGGTCTTCCACAGAAGATACCACATTGCATTCATTTATAGTTGATTATAAACTATGTCAGTTCAAGTTCACAAGCATAATGGATCCAAAATCTGTTGGAGTGGAGCATCTCATGGCGTATCCAGTTATTAGACATTTTTCTGCAATATTCAGCTGCAAATGCTACGCTCTGTAAGTTGCAGGAAGTACAAACTAATAACACCAAGGAGACATCTGAAATCATGGTAAAATATAGGGCCAATGGGGCATTCCCTTAACCTCTGAAATTTAAGATTAAAGAATAAATAGAGCCAAGTGGGTGAATTCAAGATCAAATCAGGAACAGAAATAGAAAGGGAAAGATAGATTAAAAGAAAGAGAAAAAACACATTTACAAAATAAAAATTTGACCTTGATATCTCTAACCATTTATTCCCTGAAGGAATGTGGACACCCCACTTTTAAAATTCACGTCCTAGGTCAGTTAAGATGATTGACAATTATTAACTGTTATCACACTGTTAAAAGGATATCTGCTGGTAATTCTTTACTCTCGATGTCCTCTAAACATAACAATGACGCTCAAATGTGTTGTGCTGTGTTGCTCTAAACTCTAAAATGCAGCAACTGCATGAATGAATTCATAGAATACACTGAAAGAAAGCATGACATGGAAACAGGTCATTCAAACAGGATATCATGATATTCATGATCCACTTTAACTCTCACTCCCCCCACTGCCCCCCCCCCCCCCCCCCACCCCCTGCCATCTCTTCCCATTGACATCCTCTATTCCCTTCTCCTGCATGAAACTGCAGCAGCTGAAGGTAAGCAGCCATTCCTGAAATGCTGATAAGGGCCAGGCAGAGAGATTCTTATCTCCTCTTGATATTCAATGGAACTACCATTGCTGAATCTCCCACTATCGCCACTTGGGGGTTACTGTTGACCAGAAAGTGAAATGGACCAGCATAAAAATACTGTGGTTACCACAGTAAATCAAACTTTGGAAATTTTGAGATAACTCATAGGAACATAGAAAGTAGGAGCAGAAGCAGGCAGATTCAACCCTTCGAACCTACTACATCATTCATGGCTGATTTCTCTCTGGTCTCAAATCCACTTTCCTAGCTGGTCTGCATGTCCCTTTAACCTATTTTATTAGGAATATATCTATCTTGCCTCCGCAGTCCCAAAAATCTGTCCACTATTTACAAGATACAAGGCAGGGGTAGTAGGTAGAATTAGGGATATTCATGTGAGGTATCTTCTAGGGACGAGTGATCGTAGTATGGTAGAATTTATGATGTAGATGGAGGATAAAGTGGTAGAGTCCCAGACCTGTGTATTATGTTTGAACAAAGGGGACTATGATTTGATGAGAGAGGAATTGGCGACTGGATTGGAGGAGTACGTTGGTTGGTAGGACAGCTGAGGAACAGTGGAGGATTTTTAAAGAGATCTTTTTTAGTACTCAGCAAAAATATATTCCGATGGTGAAGGAGAAAAGAAAGTCAGCCATGGTTCTCCAAGGAAATTAAGGAGAGTATTAAATCAAAAGCTGAGGCATTCAGAATGGCTAAAAATAGTGGGCAGAGGATTGGGAAAGTTTTAAACAACAAAGAGTGACTAAAAAGGTGATTAAAAAAGGAAAAATGGAATATAAGGCTAAACTAGCTCGAAACATTAAAAAGGACAGTAAGAGTTTTTATAAGTATATAAAGAATAGGAGGATGGTCAGAGTTAATGTAGGACCCTTGGAGGATGAGAGGAGTGGTTTAATGGTGGATACAAAAGTCTGCAACACCAGTTTTAAATCCAACCAACTTAATGGTGGATGATAAGGATATGGCGGAGACCTTGAATAAGTTTTTTGTGTCGGTCTTTACGGAGGAGGACATAAATAGCTTGCCTGAACTTAAGAACAGAAGGGTGGTAGATGAGGTGGTGCTGGATAGGCTAATGGGGCTGAGGGCAGATAAGTCCCCAGGACCGGATGGAATGTATCCCAGGGTCCTCAAGGAAATGGCAGAGGTGATAGCAGATGCCCTGGTAATTATCTTTCAAAATTTGCTGGACTCCGGAAAAGTGCCAGAAGATTGGAAAACGGCTAATGTTACGCCGCTGTTTAAAAAAGGTAGCAGACAGAAGGCAGGGAATTATAGGCCAGTTAGTTTAACGTCTGTAGTAGGAAAAATGCTTGAATCTGTTGTCAAAGCAGAAATAACAAGGCACCTGGATAAGAGTGGTTTGATCAGGCAGACGCAGCACGGATTCATTAAGGGGAAGTCATGCTTGACAAATTTATTGGAGTTCTATGAGGAAGTGACTAGTGCGGTAGATAGAGGGGAACAGGTGGATGTGGTATTTTTAAGATTTCCAAAAAGCGTTTGATAAAGTGCCTCACAAAAGATTGCTGCAGAAGGTTAAGGTGCAGGGAGTCAGGGGTAGGGTGTTAGACTGGATAGAGGATTGGTTCTCTAATAGGAAGCAGAGGGTAGGTATTAATGGGTGCTATTCTGATTGGCAGCTGGTGACTAGTGGAGTACCCCAAGGTTCAGTGCTGGGGCCTCAACGATTTACCATTTACATAGATGATCTGGAGGAAGGGGCAGAGTGCAGGGTGACAAAATTTGCTGATGACATGAAGATGAGTGGGAAAGCAAATTGTGTGGATGGTGTGGAAAGCCTGCAGAGGGATCTGGATAGGTGGAGTGAGTGGGCAAGGACCTGGCAGATGGAGTATTATGTTAGTAAATGTGAGGTTATCCACTTTGGTAAGAATAATGGTAGGAAGGATTACTATTTAAATGGTGAAAAGCTGCAGCATGCACCGATGCAGGGGGACCTGAGGGTCCTTGTGCACGAATCGCAAAAACACAGTCTGCAGGTGCAGCAGGTGATTAAGAAGGCAAATGCAACGTTGGCCTTTATAGCGAGGGGGATAGAATATAAAAGTAGGGAGGTAATTTTGCAGCTGTACGGGGTACTGGTGAGGCCGCGGCTGAAGTACTGTGTGCAGTTTTGGTCGCCTCATTTGAGGAAGGATATATTGGCCTTGGAGGGGGTGCAGAGAAGGTTTACTAAGCTGATACCAGAGATGAGGACGTTGGATTATGAGGAGAGACTGAATAGGCTAGGTTTGTACTCTTTGGAGTTTAGAAGGCTGAGAGGGGATCTTATAGAGACGTATAAGATAATGAAGGGGATGGATTGGGTAGAGGTTGAGAGACTCTTCCTGCTTAGCAAAGATAGCAGGACTAGAGGGCACAGCCTCAAGATTCGGAGGTGGGGGGCAGTTCAGATCGGAGTTGCGGAGGGGTTTCTTCACGCAAAGGGTGGCAAATGTTTGGAATTCTCTGCCTGATGAGGTGGTGGAGGCTTCCTCACTGAATATGTTCAAGTTAAAAGTGGATAGGTTTTTAATTGAAAAGGGAATTAAGGGTTACAGGGAGAAAGCGGGAAAGTGGTTCTGAACCACTACAAATCAGCCATGATCTTATTGAATGGCGGGGCAGGCTCGAGGGGCTGGATGGCCTACTCCTGTTCCTATTTCTTATGTTCTTATGATGGAATATTGCCTGGATCAGTGCAGTTCCAACAACATTTAAGCAGCTCAATACTATCCAGACAAAGCTTGTCTGATCCATCAAGCTAAACATGAACTCCTTCCACGAGTGACATAAAATGGCAACATGCACTGCATGCAAGGCTCCCTGTAGCAATGCACCAAGCCACCATTCAAAGCCATAATCTTATGCTAGTGATCAGATTAGAAACTCCAAGGCTATCAAAGACCACAATATTTTTTGATTTTGATTTTAAAGCGTTTTACTCTTTAACTGCAGATCTATTGACCCACTAGAAAGTTTTTATTAAAACAAACTTTATTTAACAATACTATTTAATTATAACTAGCAGAATAAGCATAACTAATCAAAGTACTTCAGCATGATTGGTATAATTCATAACTGCTAGCTATATATTAGTTCCAATTTAAGCAATATCCTACAAAGCCTTCAGCTCCACTGCAGATTCAGTTGACAGACCACATAGGCATACATAGGTTGCTAGTACTCTAGCCTTTTGATTCTTCTTTCAGAGATATAGAGACACGTTTTCTGACTCTCAGCCAGCAGCCTGCAGAAAAGGACCTGCCTTCAAACAATAGAACAGCAGAGACAGGGGAAAAAAGACACCTTTGGTGTTTTTTGCAGACCTCATAGAACATTACAGCACAGAACAGGCCCTTCGGCCTTCGATGTTGCGCTGACCAATATAAAAAGCAATGCCCCTCCAAACTAAACCATTCCCTTCTCTTCCATATACTTATCAACTAACCTCTTAAACGCCACCAAACTTGGCGCATCTACAACTGCTGCAGGCAGGGCATTCCACTCCCTAACCACCCTTTGGGTAAAGAACCTACCTCTGATATCCGTCCTATAACTATCACCCCTTAATTTTAAGCTGTGTCCCCTCGTGCTAGCTTTCTCCATCCTAGGAAAAAGGCTATCACTGTCCACCCTATCTAACCTCTAATCATCTTATATGTTTCAATAAAGTCTCTTAGGGTTTTTCTAACGAAAACAACCTCAAATCCCTCAGCCTCTCTTCATAAGACCTGCTTTCCATACCAGGCAACATCCTGGTAAACCTCCTCTGTACCCTCTCCAATGCCTCCACATCTTTCTTATAATGTGGGGACCAGAACTGCACACAATACTCCAAGTGCGGCCGCACTAGAGTTTTGTACAGTTGCAACATGACGTTGCGGCTCCGAAATTCAATCCCCCTTCCAATAAAAGCTAAGACTCCATATGCCTTCTTAACAACCTTCTCGACTTGACTGCCTACTTTCAGGGATCTATGCACATACACACCAAGATCCCTCTGTTCATCAAAACTACTAAGAATCCTACCATTAGCCCTATACTTTACACATTTATTATTTCTGCCATAGTGCATTACCTCACACTTTTCCACATTAAACTCCATTTGCCACCTCTCGGCCCAGCTCTGCAACTTGTCCAAGTCTCTCTGCAAACTTTAACACCCCTCTTCACTATCTACCACTCCTCCGACTTTGGTGTCATCTGCAAATTTACTAATCCATCCTTCAATACCCTCATCCAGATCATTTATAAAAATTACAAACAGCAGGGGCCTCAAAACAGACCCCTGAGGTACACCACTTGTCACCGAACTCCACGATGAATATCTCCCATCAACCACCACCCTCTGTCTTCTATCTGCCAGCCAATTCCTAATCCAATTAGCTAAATCACCCTCTATCCCATACATCTGCATTTTCTGCAGAAGTCTTCCATGGGCCACCTTATCAAACGCCTTACTAAAGTCCATATATACCACATCAACCGCCTTACCCCCATCCACCTCTTTGGTCACTTTTTCAAAAAACTCAATGAGGTTAGTAAGGCACGACCTACCCTTCACAAAACCATGCTGACTATCCCCAATCAATTCATTTCTCTCTAAATAACTATAAATCCTATCCCTAATAATTCTCTCCAATACTTTGCCCACAACAGAAGTAAGACTCACTGGCCTATAATTCCCTGGAAGGTCTCTCTTCCCCTTCTTGAACAATGGGACCACATTCGCTATCCTCCAGTCCTCCGGAACCACACCCGTAACCAACGACGACCTGAAGATCAGAGCCAGAGGCTCTGCAATCTCCTCTCTTGCCTCCCAGAGAATCCTAGGGTAAATCCCGTCCGGCCCAGGGGACTTATCCAACTTCAAACCCTCGAGAATATCTAGCACATCCTCCCTATCTACTTCAATACTTTCCCAGTTTGCAACCCTGTACCTCAGTGTTCTCCATAACTACATTTACATCACCCTGCGTGAATACCGAAGAGAAATATTTATTCAGTGCCTCTCCAATCTCTTCAGGCTCCACGCACAACTTCCCACTGCTGTCTATGACTGGCCCTAATCTTGCCCTAACAACCAATCTTCTATTCTTAACATATCTAAAGAAAGCTTTAGGATTCTCCTTAATCCTATTAGCCAAAGTCTTCTCATGTCCTCTCTTAGCTCTCATTCACTCTTTAGCTCCCTCCTGGCTAATCTATAGCTATCCATTGCACGAACCGAGCCTTCAAGCCTCATCCTGACATAAGCCTCCTTTTTCCTTTTAACCAGCAAATCAACTTTTTTCGTACACCAAGGTTCCCTTACTCGACCATTTCCTCCTTGCCTGACAGGGACATACTTATCAAGGACTCGCAGCAGCTGCTCCTTGAATAAGCTCCACATTCCAGATGTTCCCAGTCCCCGTAGTTTCCTAGTCCAATCTATGCACCCTAATTCTCTCCTGATGGCCTCATAATTACCTTTCCCCCAGCTATGACTACTGTCCCCACCTTCATGCCTATCCCTATCCATCACTAAGGTGAACGTAATCGAATTGTGGTCACTATCACCAAAATGTTCACTAATTTCCAAGCCTAACAACAGCTGATCTGGCTCATTGCCCAGCACCAAATCCAATGTAGCCTCACCTCTAGTTGGCCTATCTACATACTGAGTCAAAAAAACCTTCCTCCACACTTTGTACGAAAACTGACCCCTCTAACGAGCTAGAGCTATAGCTATTCCAATCAATATTAGTAAAGTTAAAGTCCCCCATAACAATTACCGTATTACTTTCACTCCTGACCAGAATTGACTTCGCAATCCTTTCCTCAACCTCTCTAGAACTTTTAGGAGGTCTATAAAAGACTCCCAACAGGGTGACCTCTCCTCTCCTGTTTCTAATCTCAGCCCATACTACCTCAACAGACAAGTCCTCATCAAACTTCTTTTCTGTCACTGTTATACAGTCTTTGACTAATAATGCCACTCCTCCCCCCCTTCTACCTCCTTCTCTACTCTGACTAAAGCATTTGAACCCTGGAACCTGCAACATCCATTCTTGTCCCTGCTCTACCCAAGTCTCTGAAATGGCCACAACATCGAAGTTCCAGGTACTGGTCCAAGCTGCAAGTTCCTCCCCCTTATTGCAAATACTCCTTGCATTAAAGTATTCGCATTTCAAACCATGCCCTACCCCACCCGTATGCTGCTGTGTTTTACAGCTTTCCTCTATGACCCCCTTACTCTCATCCCTCTTAGCACCCCAACTACTTAGGATCCCCCCCCCTCCCGAATCAGTTTAAAGCCCCCTGCATAGCCTTAGCAAATTTTCTCCCCAAGATATTAGTTCCCCTCTGGTTCAGGTGTAGACCATCTCTCTTGTAGAGGTCCCATCTATCCCAGAATGAGTCCCAATTGTTCAGGAACCTGAACCCCTCCCTCCTGCACCATCCCCGCAGCCATGAGTTCAAACATTCAGGAGAGAGATACATACTTTCTAGCAGATTCCAAGTGACAGGCAGAGACCTGGCAGAGAAACTGCTCTGTAGAAATTCAAAGGAAGCCTTGTTTTTCCCATTCACATGATTTTCTTCTTGTCAATCAATCTAATGAAACCTACTCTGCAACCCTGAAGGACAAACCGATTATAACAAAACTGTATTTACTCAAGATTAAAACACAAACTCTCATAATTAGAACATAGAACATAACAGCGCAGAACAGGCCCTTCGGCCCTCGATGTTGCGCCGACCAATTAGGAAAAAGCAATGACCCTCCAACCTAAACCATTCCCTTTTTGTCCATAAACTTATCTACTAACCTCTTAAATGCCACCAAACTTGGCGCATCTACAACTGCAGCAGGCAGGGCATTCCATACTCTTACCACCCTCTGGGTAAAGAACCTAACTCTGACATCCGTCCTATAACTACCACCCCTTAATTTAAAGCTATGTCCCCTCGTGCTAGCGTTCTCCATCCTAGGAAAAAGGCTATCACTGTCCACCCTATCTAAACCTCTAATCATCTTATATGTTTCAATAAGGTCTCCTCTTAGCCGCTTTCTTTCTAACGAAAACAACCTCAAATCCCTCAGCCTCTCTTCATACGACCTGCCTTCCATACCAGGCAACATCCTGGTAAACCTCCTCTGTACCCTCTCCAATGCCTCCACATCTTTCTTATAATGCGGGGACCAGAACTGCACACAATACTCCAAGTGCGGCTGCAATTAGGAGCAATTATTTTTCTACATGCTCAGAATTGTTAAACAGAGCTGAATCATCACATCTCCTTCACAAGAAACATGACACAATACAATTCTTAAAGGCACAGTATCATCACATGTATTACCTGGAAGACAAAGTCAGCAGATGCATTGGAATAACCACCATCTGAAAGATCCACAACCAAGTCATAAACCATCCTAACTTGGAATCACATTATCCTTCATTGTCGCTAGGTGAAAATCCTGGAATTGGCTTCTTAATAGTTCTAAGAGTGTACCTACAGCACATTAATGATAATCAATTCAAGATATTACCTCACCACTATAATTGCAAGGACAATTAAGAATGGGTAGAAAATGCTGGCCCAGCTCTGCAACTAGTAGCTTCTGGCAATCGATGGGGGTTTTTCTTCCCCGTCATGAGATACTAGACATTTTGCACATTAAAAATGGTGTGCATCACTCAGACACCATTATTATTTCAGCAAATTCTGGGCCATTATATGACTTAAGACACCAATCGTCAATTTTCATACAAAACCGAGGTATAGAGTACTTAAGAAAATGCACAAAAATTAAGATCCCAGCTAGTTTCCAAACCAACAAAATTCATGATCTGCCTTTACCTTGAGCAGTAAATAAATCAGATTTCAAAATCTTACCTGTATAAAAATGTTACATCTGTTGGACAGATCCTCAGTAAACTTGTCCACACTCTGCACCTTGGACAAGATGGATTCCATTTTCATCATCCATGAGCTTACAAACAAGTAATATGACTGCACATCTCTACAAAATAATAATATACTTCAATCAGAAAATATTAAACATACTCAAATAGAGTCCTTATCCTCGCCTGCATTTTCACATTGACCCCAATTATCCTCTTGATAACCAATTCCGGAGTAACCATTCTTCACAGATAGAATCCTTACAGCACAGAAGGCGGCCATTCACCCCATTCAGGTCTGCACCAGTCATAATCCTACCCAGGCCCTATTCCTGTAACCCCACAGATTTACCCTGTTAATCCTCCTGAAATGAGGGTTAATTTAGCATGGCCAATCAACCTAACCAGTACAGTCTTTGGACTGTGGGACAAAACCAGAGCACTAGGAGGAAACCCACGTAGACACGGAGAGAATGTGCCACACAGACAGTGACCACAGACCAGAATTCAACCCAGGTCGCTGGCGCTGAGAGGTAGCAGTGCTAAACACCATACCACCCCATGTTGTAAGATTAGACGGACTGAATGATTACTTTCAGAACAGAAGGCTGGCGGGGGTTGGGGGGAGGAGTGAGTGGGTTGGTGGTAGCGTGGCTAAACTACTCGAGATACTAGTTAGACCACACCTGGAATAGATACCTGGAATAGTGTGAACAGTTTTCGTTCCTTTATGCTGGAATGGAGAAGTTCAGAAAAAGTTCACTAGAGGGATCATGATACAAAGGAAGGTCCAGAAGATGTGGGGGAGCACATCACGGCGGTGCAGAGGGAAGACAATACAGAGGAGTTAGGAGTGGAATCGCTGTGGGTGGAGTTGAGGAATAGAAAGGGGACGATTACTATGCTAGGGGTGTATTATAGGCCATCCAACAGCCCGCGGGTAGTTGAAGAAGGCATATGTAAAGACATTTTGGATAGGTGCAAAAAGAACAGAGTCGTTATAGTGGGAGATTTTAATCTCCCTGGGGTGGATTGGAAAGTACTTAGAGCTGGGGGTTAGGACAGGGAGGAATTCATAAAATGTGTACTGGAAGGATCATTGCAGCAGTATGTATCTAGCCCGACTATATTGCATTTAGAGAAGGGACTATATTGCATTTAGTTCTGAGTAATGAGCCAGGTCAGGTGGTTGAGGTTATAGTAGGGGAACATGTGGCTAACAGTGACCACAATTCTGTCTACTTTAGGATACAGATGGAAAAGGATGCTTGTTGCCCTAGGGGCAGGATGCTGAATTGGGGGAAGGCTAACTACGGTCGGATTAGGCAGGAATTTAGGGAAACTGATTGGGAACGGTTGTTCGAGGGTAAGTCCACGCTAGGCATGTGGGACTCTTTCAAGGGAATACTGAAAATGTTGCAAGAAAGATATGTGCTGGCTCAGAGGAAAGATGGGAAAGGTAGGATTAGAGAGCTGTGAATTACTAGGGATATTGAGGACTTGGTTAGGAAGAAAAGAGGCATATGATAGGTCAAAGCAGCTGGGAACGGAGACAGCGTTGAGGAATACAGAGAGAGTAGGAGGGAGTCAAACGGGGAGTTAGAAGGGCAAAAAGGGGGCATGAAATGGTTTTGCGAATAGGATTAATGCAAATCCAAAGGCTTTTTACTCCTACGTTAGAAATAAAAGGGTGGTCAGAGGAAAAATCGGACCTCTTAGGGACAGAGGAGGGGAACTGTGCTTAGAGCCTGATGGAATGGGGGAGATCCTGAATGAATACTTTGCATCGGTATTCACAAAGGAGAGGGGCTGGTTGACAGCTCCTGTCTCTGAGGGAGCTGTGGACCGGTTGCGGGAAACATCCATACCGAGGGAGGAAGCGTTAGAGCTTCTACGTAGTATTAAAACTGATAAATCTCCGGGACGTGATGGCATTTATGCAAGGCTGCTTAGGGAGGTGCGAGGTGAAATTGCTGGGCCTCTGATGCAAATCTTTGTCCCTTCTTTGGACACAGGTGAGGTCCCAGAGGACTGGAGAATAGCTCATGTTGTACCGTTGTTTAAAAAGAGTAGTAGGGAAAACCCTGGAAATTATAGGCCGGTGAGTTTGACATCAGTGATAGGGAAGCTGTTGGAGGGGATTCTTAGAGATAGGATGTATAGGCACTTAAAGCATTGCGATCTGATTAGGGATACGCAGCATGGATTTCTTAAGGGGAGGTTGTGCCTTACAAATCTGGTAGAATTTTTTGAGGAGGTGACGAAAACGGTTGACAAAGGGTGAGCCGTTGATGTTGTCTATATGGATTTCAGTAAGGCGTTTGTCAAAGTCCCTCATGGGAAGTTAGTTGAAAAGGTCAAGGCTCATGGGATACGAGGACAGGTAGCTAGATGGATAAGTAATAGGAGACAGAGAGTAATAGTGGATGGGTGTTTTTCTAGCTGGAGGTCAGTCACTAGTGGTGTGCTGCAGGGCTCGGTACTGGGACCTCTTCTATTTGTAATATATATAAATGACTTGGAAGAGGGAGTAAGTGGAGTGATCAGCAAGTTTGCAGACAATACAAAGATGGCTGGACTTGCGGATAGTGAGAAGCATTGTCAGGCAATGCAGCAGGACATAGGCTGGTAGCTTGGGCAGACAGATGGCAGATGGAATTCAATCCTGATAAATGTGAGGTGATGCATTTCGGGAGAAAGAATGTAGGGGGGAGGTATATGATAAAGGGTAGACATATTAAGAGTATAGAAATGCAGAGGGACCTGGGGGTGCAGGTGAACAAGTCTCTGAAGGTGGCAGAGCAAGTGGAGAAGGTTGTGAAGAAAGCATATGTATGTTAGCCTTTATAGGAAGGGGTATAGAGTACAAGAGCTGGCCTTTAATGTTTCAGTTGTATAAAATGTTGGTTAGACCTCATTTGGAATACTGCATCCAGTTCTGGTTGCCTTACTACCGGAAGGACGTGGAGACTCTGGAGAGAGTGCAGAGGATGTTTACCAGGATGCTGCCTGGTATGGAAGGTCTGAGTTACGAGGAGAGGTTAGGCAAATTGGGACTGTTTTCCTTAGAAAGACGTAGACTTAGAGGAGATCTAATAGAGGTGTACAAGATTATGAGGGGTATAGATAGAGTAAACAGGGTTAAGCTTTTTCCTAGGATGGACTCGAATAGCACGAGGGGTCACGGACTTAGGGTGGGGGGGGGTAGGGTATAATTTGGATGCTAGAGGGAGTTTTTTCACACAGAGGGTGGTGGGGGTATGGAATGCGCTGCCAAGTAAAGTGGTGGAGGCAAGTACTCTGGAGTTATTTAAGAAATACTTAGATGGGCACATGAACAGAATGGGAATGGAGGGGTATAGAAAACTGATTTAAATAGGGATCATGAGCCTTGGGAGTCCCTGGGAAGTGTGTAAATAGATGATGATATTGATGTACTTGTTTTTATCCTACAGTTGCTTTGGTCCACCTTGTTGTCTAACGAGGGGCATACACGCGATGGGTCGTGAGAGGGCTGCTCTTGGACTTTTTTCGAGAGTATCCCAGTGCTTCACATCGTTAGTGTACGCTTGACCTGGACCATTTGATGGGCAACACGACAGCTCAGTGACTATCGCTGTGCTGTGCAAATACATGGATTTGGGCCTGTATCTGTGGGAGTTTGCGCATTCTCCCCGTGCTTGCGTGGGTTTTCTCCGGGTGCTCCGGTTTCCTCCCACATCCCAAAGATGTGCTCTTAGGCTAACTGTCAAAACAAATTCTCCCTAAATTGTCTCAAATTTGGTTTTTAATCCATAGATCTATAAACATGGACAGGGATCGCAGGTAGAGGTGGGAACATCAGGGTGGTGGCACAGGCACGTTGGGCCGAAGGGCCTGTTTCCCGTGCTGTTTTGTTCTTTGTTCTTTTCTGAGAGTGGTGAATCTCTGGAGTTCACTGCCCATTGAAGTTGTGGAGGCTACCTCATTGAATATATTTAAATTATGGGTAGCTAGATTTCTGACAGACAAGGGAATTAAGGGTTATGGAGAGAAAGCGGGATAGTGGAACTGATCCACTTTCGATCAGCCATGATCTTATTGAATGCCAGGGCAGGCTCGAAGGGTTAGATGGCCTACTCTTACTCCTATTTCTTATGTTCTTATTTTCTTATGAGGAGAGGTTGAGTAAACTGGGCATGTACTCACTTAAGTTTAGAAAAATGAGAGGCAGCCTTATTGAGAGTATATAGGATTCTCAGAGGGCTTAACTGGGTAGATGCTGAGAGGATGTTTCCCCTTGTGGAGAATCTAGGACCAGAAGGCATAATCTCAAACTAAGGGGTCATCCATTTAAGACAGAGATGAAGAATTTCTTTTCTCAGAGGGTAGCGAATTGTGGACTTTACCATGAAGTGCTGTGGAGGCTGATTTGTTATGTTCAAGGCTAAACTAGACAGATTTTTAGTCAGTAAAAGGAATCAAAGATTATGGGGATAAGGCAGGAAAGTGGCATTAAGCATTACCAGATTTGTCATGATCTTGTCAAGTAGCAGAGCAATGGACTGAATGGTCTACTTCGGCTCTCTTCACCCAAGCCATTTATTGTTTCCTCCTGTGTAAGTTTCCTCCACCATCCAAAGAAATGCTGGTTAGTTGGATCAGCCATGCTCAATTGCTCGAATGTCAGGGAGATTAGCTGGGTAAATACATGGAGTTACAAGGATAGGGCCCAGGTGGGATTGTTATTGATGCAGGCCTGATAGACCAAATGGTCTCTCTCTGCACTGGAGGGATCCTATGATTCTGTGAAATTGCAAACAGTCACAACACTAATCCTTGCAGCACACCTTTTATTACATCTTGCCAATCTCAAGACTACTAATTTATACCTCCTCTGTGCTTCCTGTTGACCAGCCAATCTCCTGCACATGGTCCATAGAACTGCAATTTACCGCACTTAAGATGCAGATACTGGTGCATTTTCAACAAGTTTAGGGTGTCTGCTTCCACCAGCAACTCAGGCAGCAAATTTGAGACACCCACCAGCCTCTGCATAAAAAAGATCTTCCTCATTCCCCTCTAATCCTTCTACCACTTAACTTGAAATTATGGCTTTTGGTTTTTGAACTCAGGTTTCTACTCTATCACAAATTTGTATACCTCAATCATGATTTGGTTTTTATTTTCCACAATAAGCGTTGATGTGGCACTTTAGCAAATGCCTTCTGGAAATCTTAGTACAGTATATCCACCAGTTCATCCCCTTCATCCACAGACATATTACTTTCTTCATGAACTCAAATCGATAAGTTAGACATGATTTTCTTTGCATAAAACCATGTCAACTCTGCCTGATTATCTTGAATTTATCCAAGGTTTCTTTAATAAAAGGATCTAACCCTTCCAGATGTTTAGCCAACCAGCCTGCAGTTTCCTACTTTTAATCTCCTTGGAGGGGAAGATCTGCGACATCTCCTTTGGAGCCTTCAACATCATTGATGAAGACGAGCATCTCGCCAAGGCCATCCCTACATCCCTATTTCTTGCCTTCAAACAACTGCACAACCTCAAACAGACCACTGTCGGCTTTAGAAGAAGGGACCACAATATCACACAACCCTATCACAGCAACCTCTGCAAGTTGTGCCAGATCATCGACACAGATGCCATTATCTCACATTTAGAGAGAAATGAATTGATTGGGGATAGTCAGCATGGTTTCGTGAAGGGTAGGTCATGCCTTACTAACCTCATTGAGTTTTTTGAGAAAGTGACCAGAGAGGTGGCTGGGGGTAAGGCGGTTGATGTAGTATATATGGACTTTAGTAAGGCGTTTGATAAGGTGGCCCATGGAAGACTTCTACAGAAAATGCAGATGTGTGGAATAGAGGGTGATTTCGCTAATTGGATTAGGAATTGGCTGGCAGATAGAAGACAGAGGGTGGTGGTTGATGGGAGATATTCATTGTGGAGTTCGGTGACAAGTGGTGTACCTCAGGGGTCTGTTTTGGTGCCCCTGCTGTTTGTAATTTTTATAAATGATCTGGATGAGGGTATTGAAGGATGGATTAGTAAATTTGCAGATGACACTAAAGTCGGTGGAGTGGTAGATAGTGAAGAGGGGTGTTATAGTTTGCAGAGAGACTTGGACAAGTTGCAGAGCTGGGCCGAGAGGTGGCAAATGAGTTTAATGTGGAAAAGTGTGAGGTAATGCACTTTGGCAGGAACAATAAATGTGTAGAGTATAGGGCTAATGGTAGGGCTCTTAATAGTGTTGAGGAACAGAAGGATCTTGGTGTATGTGTCAATAGATCCCTTAAAGTAGCCAGTCAAGTGGATAAAGTTGTTAAGAAGGCTTATGGAGTCTTAGCTTTTATTGGTAGGGGGATTGAATTTAGGAGCCGCAGCATCATGTTGCAGCGGTACAAAACTCTAGTGCGGCCGCACTTGGAGTATTGTGTGCAGTTCTGGTCGCCACATTATAAGAAAGATGTGGAGGCATTGGAGAGGGTACATAGGAGGTTTACCAGGATGTTGCCTGGTATGGAGGGCAGGTCCTATGAAGAGAGGTTGACGGATTTGAGGTTGTTTTCGTTAGAAAGGAGGCGGCTAAGAGGGGATCTTATTGAAGCATATAAGATGATTAGAGGTTTAGATAGGGTGGACAGTGATAGCCTTTTTTCCTAGGATGGAGAAAGCTAGCACGAGGGGACACAGCTTTAAATTAAGGGGTATGAGTTATAGGACGGATATCAGAGGTAGGTTCTTTACTCAAGAGTGATTAGGGAGTGGAATGCCCTGCCTGCAGCTGTTGTAGATGCGCCAAGTTTGGTGGCGTTTAAGAGGTTAGTTGATACGTATATGGATGAGAAGGGAATGGTTTAGTTAGGAGGGGCATTGCTTTTTATTTTGGTCGGCACAACATCGAAGGCCAAAGGGCCTGTTCTGTGCTGTATTGTTCTATGTTCTATAACACCTCCCAACCAGGTACACAGTACATACTCTTGCAATTCGGCGAATGTTGTCTACCTGATACACTGCAAGAAAGGATGTCCTGAGGCATGGTACATCGGCGAGACCATGTAGATGCTATGACAATCGATGAATGGGCACTACTCAATAATCAGTCTAGAGAGATCCCTTCCTGTCAGGGAACACTTCCGCAGTCAAGAGCATTCAGCCCCTGATCTTCGGGTAAGCATTCTCCAAGGCAGCCTTCATGACACAGGACAATGCAGAATTGCCGAGCAGAAATTGATAGCCAAGTTCCACACACGAAGGCAGCCTCACCCGGGTCTTGGGTTCATGTCACACTGCCTGTAATCCCCGTGATTTGCCTGGGCTTGCTAAAATCTCACTCCTGGCTTGAGACAAATCACATTTCTTTCTTAACCCTCTCTCCATTCACATTGTCTATACCTGTAAAGACCTGATCATCTGTTAAGACTCGCATTCCAACCATTATTTTGCAATTGAATGTGTGTCTATATATTTTGTTTGAGAGCCCAACTTCCACTCACCTCCGAAAGCTCATGCTACCAAATAAACCTGTCTGGTATCAAGAGACTTCTTACTACATTCACCTCAGTCCAACATCAGCATCTCCACACTTTGGCAGGGAAGTAGGATAGGTTACGGCCAACAAAAGATAGCTTTGAGAGATGGCCATCTATACCAGTCTGCATATATACACACTTGTGCATAAATGCACAGAAGCCAATGACAATTTATAGGAGACAGTGTGGTTGGATCTTATTCAGAATCTGAAGCAGTTCACCCAGTTTGAGGCCTATGGTGGGAAGCCAACCAGGATGTGACCGCCTTGCAGTCTGGAGGGGGGTGGGGATTTGAGACAGTGGATGCTGAAAAGATGCTTCCCCCTGTGAAACGGAGTAGAACCGAGGGATTGAGGGGAATGGGATCACAATCAGAACAGCCGTGATCTTTTTGAAGGGTGAAGAATAGAGGGACTAAATAATCTAGTCCTAATTCATATGTTTGTAACAAGACCTAAAATTAACAAAGAGCCGAGCCAAGCCAAGCCTCAGATAAAATTTACAAGTTGTGCAAAGTGTGATAAGGCAACTTTTGGACTTGAAAAATAGGTTTATAGATTAAAGTATCCTAGACAAGGAACAGATGCGTTCTGTAATTTGTTCTCAGAAGTGGTGAAAATGCCTTAGCTGCATATTTTATTGGATTTGATATGGGGTAATGAATAACCACTTTGTTACTGAAAAACTGTTGATTAGAACACTCAAGACAACAAAAAACATATGCCTTACCTACATTTTTGCCTTGTATGAAATGGGTAAGGTGGGGAGGGATAAAAACATGTTATCTGGAAACTACAAATCACAATCAATCCTATATACAACAGAAATTTGATCTTGTCACTGTCTTCCCAGACAGAAGAAATAGCTAATCCCCATTTATGCCATCACATCCCTTGGCATTTATTTTACAACTTTTTATTAGATTGCTTATCCTCTCAGTTCTAATGGAAACAGTTTTCTTTCATAACCCTTGGTGTTATCCTGGTGAATCTATGCATACTTTCAATAATGACATGCACCTGAAATATACATTATACAGTAGCAATAATGGACTAACAAAACCTACTTGGACAAAGTTTGAGCCTTCTGTTGCAGGAAAGTTTCTCTCTGAATTTTAATAGATTGTAGATTCTTTTTTTCTGCAATCTTGGCAGCAGATGCCATTTTACATAACAGGAACTGATCAGCAAACCAGATAATGTTGGCAGTGAGTGTGATGGCAGGTACCTATAACGAGCCAAATATGTCAATCAATACCCAGAAAGTAATTGGATTGAAAAGCCAAATGAAATATTCCAAAAGGCAGACTGCACTCACCTTCTTGCAAACATCTAATAAGGATTTGTACAGCTTTTTATCTAATGTTCTGAAAATCTGGAAGTGCAACACAAAAAGTGCACAAACCCCGACATACTTATCTCGCTGGTCAATTTCCGACGGTTCCCCTGTGTAAATAGGAAGGATAATTAAAAACTTCAAGGAATGATACAATAATTACAAAACTTTCAATTAATTACAAAACCAAACAGATGCTAAATATTATGCTTGAATTGAAAAAATTTGTTGCAAAAAAACAATACTTTCAAAATTATGAAGCTACGAGGTTAGGCAAATTGGGGCTGTTTTCCTTAGAAAGATGTAGACTTAGAGGAGATCTAATAGAGATGTACAAGATTATGAGGGGTATAGATAGAGTAAACAGGGTTAAGCTTTTTCCTAGGATGGACTCAAATAGCACGAGGGGTCACGGGCTTAGGGTGAGGGGGGTAAGGTATAATTTGGATGCTAGAGGGAGTTTTTTTCACACAGAGGGTGGTGGGAGTATGGAATGCACTGCCAAGTAAGGTGGTGGAGACAGGTACTCTGGAGTTATTTAAGAAATACTTAGACGGGCACATGAACAGAATGGGAATGGAGGGGTATAGAAAACTGATTTAAAATAGGGATCATGAGCCTTGGGAGTCCCTGGGAAGTGTGTAAATAGATGATGATATTGATGGACCTGTTTTTATCCTACAGGTGCTTTGGTCCACCTTGTTATCTAACAAGAGGCATACACGTGATGGGTCATGAGGGCTGCTCTTGGAATTTTCAAGAGTATCCTAGTGCTTCACGTCGTTAGTGTACGCTTGACCTGGACCAGTTGATGAGCAACACAACAGCTCAGTGACTATCGCTGTGCTGTACAGATACATGGAATTGGGCATGTGTCAGTGGGAGTTTGCGCATTCTCCCCATGCTTGCGTGGGTTTTCTCCGGGTGCTTCGGTTTCCTCCCACATCCCAAAGATGTGCTCTTAGGCTAATTGGCAGAACAAATTCTCCCTAAATTGTCTCAAATTTGGTTTCAATCCATAGATCTATAAACATAGACAGGGATCACGGGTAGAGGTAGGAACATCGGGGTGGCAGCGCGGGCTCGTTGGGCCTAAGGGCCTGTTTCCCGTGCTGTTTTGTTCTTTGAAATTCTGAGAGAAACAAGTTTTAGTGAGGAACTGAAGGAAATCAGTATTGGTAGAGAAACGGTTTTGGGGAAGTTGATGAGATTGAAGGTGGATGAATCTCAGGGCTGAATAATTTTCATCCCAGAAGACTTGAGACTGGCCCCAAAAATAGTCATCTATTGGAGATCATTTTCCAAAACCACTTCCTACATGTTGGAGGTTAGGTAAAGTAAGCCCAAAACTGTAGAAAGAAAACAGGGAACTATAGGCCAGTGAGCCTAATATCAGTACCAAGGAAGTTGCTAGAGTCCATTCTCAAAGATTCCACAGCTCAGCATTTGGAAAGCAGTGATATAATCAGACAAAGTCAACATGGATTTACACAGGTCAAATCATGCTTGACAAATCTATTGGAATTCATCGAGGTGTAACTAGAAGAATTTACTCAGGAGAACTGGAGAATGTGATTTATTTAGACTTTCAGAAGGTTTTTGACAAGCTCTCACATAGCAGATACTATATAAAGTTAAAATATACAGAATTGCAGGTCGTGTCTTGAGATGAATAGAAACTGGTTAGCAGATAGGAAGAAGAGTTGGCATAAATGGGTCTTTTCCAGATGGGCAGGCAATACCCCTAGTGAGGTACCACAGGGATCTGTGCTAGGACCCATTCACATTAAATATTAATGATTTGGAAGTGAGAACTAAAAGTATAATCTTCACATTTTCAGATGATACAAAGTTAGGTGTAAGGGTGAGCTGCGAGGAGCATGCAGAGATGCTTCAGCATGATTTGGGCAGGTTAAGTGAGTGGGCAAATGCAGTATAATTTGGATAAATGAGGTTATCCACTTCAGTAGCAATATTAAGACAGATTACTATTTAAATGGCTGTAAATTAAGAAGGGCAGATACTCAGCGAGATCCTAGTGTCTTCACGCATCAACGGCTGAAAATCAGCACAGGTAGAGGAGAAAGGGGAACCAGTGGATATAATTTATTTAGATTTTTCAGAAGCCCTTTGACACGGTGCCACATAGGGGGCTGTTAAATAAGTTAAGAGCCCATGATGTTAGTGATAAGATTCTGGCATGGATAGAGGATTGGTGACTGGCAGAAGGCAGAGTGGGGATAAAGGGGTCACAGCTGATGATTAGTGATATGCCTCAGGGGTCAGTGCTGGGATTACAACATTTCACAACATACATTAATGATTTGGAAGGAGGAACTGAAGACATTACTGCTAAGTTTGTCGATGTTACAAAGATATGTAGACGGACAGGTAGTATTGAGGAAGCGCGGAGGTGGTTGCAGAAGAACTTGGACAGGCTAGGAAGTTAAAGAATTGGCAGATGGAATATAATGCGAAAGGTAGAATATTGAATTTAATGATCAACCATGATCAAAATGAATGGTGGAAAAGGTTCAAAGGGCCAAATGGTAAAGTTTGAAAGCATGTGAGCAAATATGTGGCAGGTGAAATATAATGTGGGAAAATGTGAACTTTTTCACTTCGACGAGAATAGAAAAACGGCATGATATCTAAATGGGGAGGGATCACATTTTGTGACAGAGTGATCTGGATGTTCTGGCACAAGAGTTACAAAACGTTAGTATGCAGGTACAGCAAGTGATTAGGAAGGTAAATAGAATGCATTTATTGCAAGGGAAATGGAATGTAAATACAGGGTTATTTTACTGCAGCTGTACAGGCCATTGGTGAGAATACATCTGGAATATTGAGAAGTTTTGGTCTCCTTATTTGAAAAGGTTTGTAACTAAATTATAAATCAGTGGGCCAGTAGGCTGATGAATGGCAGATGGGTTTAATTTGGGTAAATGCGACATGATGCATTTTGGTCAATCTAACCAGGGCAGGACTTATTCAGTTATGTAGGGTATTGGGAGAGTTATAGAACAAAGAGATCTAGGGATACAGGTTCATAGCTCCTTGAAAGTGGAATCACAGGTGGCCAGGGTAGTGAAAGCGACATTCAGCATGCTTGGTTTCTTTGGTCAGAACATTGAACAAAGGTTTTGGGATGTCCTGTTGAAGTTGTACAAGATTTGGTAAGGCCATACTTGGAACATACTGTGTACTCTTCTGGTCATCCTAATTATAGAAGAGGCACTATTAAACTAGAAAGAATGCAGAAATGCACTTATGTAGATAAGCTGACAAAAAGAGAGGGTGTACTTGATTTGGCCTTGGGAAATGAACCTGGTCAGATGTCAGATCTCTCAGTGGGAGAGCATTTTGGAGACGTCTATCATAATTCTACCTCCTTTACAATAGCATTGGAGAGAGATAGGATCAGACAAGTTAGAAAAGTGTTTGATTGGAGTAAAGAGAATTACGAGGCTATCAGGTAGAAAATTGGAGGCTTAAATTGGAAAGCGACTTTCTCAGGGAAACGTATGGATGAAATGTGGCAAATTTTCAGGGAATATTTGTCTGGAGTTCTGCATTGCAACGTTCCAATGAGACAGGGAAGTTACAGTAGGTTACAGGAACCGTGGTGTATAAAGGCTGTAATAAATCTAGTCAAGAAAAGAAAAGCTTACAAAAGGTTCAGAGAGCTAGGTAATGTTAGAGATCTCGAACAATATACAGCTAATAGGAAGGATCTTAAGGAGGAAATTAGGAGAGCCAGAAGGAGTCATGAGAAGGCTTTGGCAGGCAGAATTAAGAAAAACAGATCTTTGAAGACAGTAGGGTATTGAGAGAGTCGTTAGCAAAGTACATAGGATCTTGGGACCCATAGAATACAAACACAATTCTGAACCTTTCATAAAAGTTTCTAATTAGACCACAATAGGGAACTGACTCCAATTCTGTTCACCACACAGCAGGGAGAATGTAAGGGTGCTTGAGCCCAAGCAGAGATTTATCGGAATGATTCCAGGAATTGATGAAATTAGTAACAGGGTTAGGTTGGAAAAGCTACAGTTGTTCTCCTTGCAGTTATGCAATTGAAGGGGAGATGTGATCGAAGTTTACATTTTTGTGATACATTTATAGAAAACAGACAATAGAAAACAGCTGATGCTCTCAGAGTTAAAAAATGGAACTATAAGGTTTTGAGCATAGGATTGTGAAAAACTTTTTTTTTTAAAACACTGAGTGGTAATAGAACAAAGATCAGGAACTTGGTGTTTATGAGGGTGGTAGAAATAGAGACAATAAATAGTTAAGAAAATTGCATATTTATGGGAAATAAGTGTAGAGCTAAGGGGAACACAAGACTGAATTTCTACAGAGCAGCAGCATGGGTTCAATGG
This sequence comes from Sphyrna mokarran, assembly GCA_024679065.1. Taxonomy (NCBI): domain Eukaryota; kingdom Metazoa; phylum Chordata; class Chondrichthyes; order Carcharhiniformes; family Carcharhinidae; genus Sphyrna; species Sphyrna mokarran. The sequence continues at coordinate 870,210 of JAGIQG010000019.1, forward strand.
ATTGATTATCTTTTTTTGCCATAATAACTAACTGAAGATTTCTCTGGATGGGCTGAATTTAGGCCAGAAAAGGATGGTTATGGTTAAAGGAGGATATGGGGTGGGAACGGCAGCTCAAGATTAAAAACGACACTGTGAACAAAGAACAAAATAGCACGGGAAACAGGCCCTTCAGCCCAACGAGCCCACGCCGCCACCCTGATGTTCCCACCTCTACCCATGATCCCTGTCTATCTTTATAGATCTATGGATTAAAAACCAAATCTAAGACAATTTAGGGAGAATTTGTTTTATCAATCAGACTAAGAGCACATCTTTGGGATGTGGGAGGAAACCGGAAAACCCGGAGAAAACACACGCAAGCACGGGGAGAATGCGCAAACTCCCACAGACACAGGCCCAAATCCATGTATCAGCACAGCACAGCGATAGCCACTGAGCTGTCGTCTTGCCCGTCAAATGGTTTGATTCAGCTTTAGTATGGCCAGGAAAAGAGATGGGATGGTGGCTCGGTTACACTTCCAGGAAAACCAGCCCTTATACTTAGGAGCGTAACAAGATCTTACCAAGCTTGGATTCTACATTGGTGAAAATAGTGCGAATATTGTGGGCAAACTCTTCTGCAAATGTGCTATTTTTTGAGACCGAGGTTGGTTCATTTCTTGTATCAAACTGCTGTTCAACACAGGCCTACAGAATGAACACATTCAATACGAAAATGACTGAGAACATGTCATCTCACATATGCAAGCTACAACAAGCTGCTTAATATTAAGTTCGGGATTAAGACTGCATTTTGATTAAATGTAAACAAATTTTTGTTAGTAATGTACTTCATTATTTTACTATGCTGACCAGCTATAATCAAATAGACCCTGACCTGAAAGATCATGCCATCCAGCAACTGACCCTCCAACTTTAACAGCAATTTTTCAAACGGTTTTAGTTTTTCCTCAGCAATTCCAAATTTTGACGGATTGTGGTGGACTGATTTCAGTAACCTAAAAATCACCAAAAACGCAGATGTAAATGCTCACAAATATCAAACCTTGCAATTAATCTCCTTGCTCAACTGAGGCATACATTTAACAAAGTACACTTCTATCTAGAATGAGACTGATTTTCTTAACATGACTGTATCCAGAATTCTGAACAAATTTCAAGAATGCAAGCTGGAGAACAATGAGGAATCGATATCTTGAACTTATTTTAAACTGGACGAACACTCTCCATACGCTTTTTTTAAAAAAAGGCTCCAAGTTCATTTGGTCTACAAGCAAGCTTTTTTTTCAAAACATCATACGGTTTTAGTTAGATGACCAATAGGACACCTGGTAAGTAAACAATTATTCTCTTGTTGGCAATTTGTTGAATCCTGCTGATTGACTAAAAGCATGTGTGGGAAAGGATCTTGCTGGGTGTTTTAATTTGAACTCAACGTGAGCATGTGCTTGAATAACAAACTGAAGGGAGACTGTCTCTTTCTCTCTCTCTCCATCAGTATTGTCTGCAGTACTGAATGGCTGTTTACCATAAGTCAGAAAATTCTCATCAGGATAACTCACGTGTATCAGAAGCATGCAAAGCTGTAACAAGTAAGAGTTAACAAAGACAGTGTTACACTGAAGATCCATCCAAAAAGACTTCCAGATAATGTCTTGACCAGTATTTTGTTCAATCGACAGCATCAAGGCCATTTCAAACTTTATCCTTTTTAAAATGTTCTCTTATATTAACCACTACATCGTTCATTAATGGGGTGTGGGCAATATTGGCTGAGCCAGCATTTATTGTCCATCCGAAATTGCCTTTGAACTGAGTGTTTGCAAGGCCATTTTAGAGGTAGTTAAAAATCATTGTTGTAGGTGTGGAGTCACATGCAGGTGAGACCAGGGAAGGACGGCAGATTTCCTTCCCCAAAGACATGAGTGAACCAGATGGGTTCTTAGAACAATTGACAATGGTTTCATGGCCATCATTAGACTTTTAAATCCAGATTTTAATTAAGTTCAAATTTCACCATCTGAAGAGTAAAAGGATGAGAAGAGAAGGGATAGGACCCTTGAGGGTTTGAAGTTAGATAAGCTCCCTGGGCCGGACGGGATTTACCCTAGGATTCTCTGGGAGGTGAGAGAGGCGATTGCAGAGCCTCTGGCTCTGATCTTCAGGTCATCGTTGGTTACGGGTATAGTGCCGGAAGACTGGAGGATAGCGAATGCAGTCCCATTGTTCAAGAAGGGGAATAGAGACTTTCCGGGGAATTATAGAACGGTGAGTCTTACTTTGTTGTGGGCAAAGTATTGGAAAGAATTATTAGGGATAGGATTTATAGTTATTTAGAGAGAAATGAATTGATTGGGGATAGTCAGCATGGTTTTGTGAAGGGTAGGTCGTGCCTTACTAACCTTATTGAGTTTTTTAAAAAAGTGACCAAAGAGGTGGATGGGGGTAAGGCAGTTGATGTGGTATATATGGACTTTAGTAAGGCGTTCGATAAGGTGGCCCATGGAAGGCTTCTGCAGAAAATGCAGATGTATGGGATTGAGGGTGATTTAGCTAATTGGATTAGGAATTAGCTAGCTGATAGAAGACAGAGGGTGGTGGTTGATGGAAATTATTCATTGTGGAGTTCGGTTACAACCGGTGTACCTCAGGAATCTGTTTTGGGGACTCTGCTGTTTGTAATTTTTATAAATGATCTGGATGAGGGTACTGAAGGATGGATTAGTAAATTTGCGGATGACACCAAAGTCGGAGGAGTGGTAGATAGTAAAGAGGGGTGTTATAGTTTGCAGAGAGACTTGGACAAGTTGCAGAGCTGGGCCGAGAGGTGGCAAATGGAGTTTAATGCGGAAAAGTGAGGTAATTCACTTTGGCAGGAATAACAAATGTGTAGAGTACAGGGCTAATGGTAGGACTCTTAATAGTGTTGATGAACAGAGGGATCTTGGTGTCTGTGTGCATAGATCCCTGAAAGTTGGCAATCAAGTCGATAATGTTGTTAAGAAGGCATACGGAGTCTTAGCTTTTATTGGTAGGGGGATTGAATTTCGGAGCCGCAACGTCATGTTGCAACTGTACAAAACTCCAGTGCGGCCGCACTCAGAGTATTGTGTACAGTTCTGGTCCCTACATTATAAGAAAGATGTGGAGGCATTGGAGAGGGTACACAGGAGGTTTACCAGCATGTTGCCTGGTATGGAGGGCAGGTCTTATAAGAGAGGCTGAGGGATTTGAGGTTGTTTTCGTTAGAAAGGCGGCGGCTAAGAGGAGACCTTATTGAAACATGTAAGATGATTAGAGGTTTAGATAGGGTGGACAGTAATAGCCTTTTTCTTAGAATGGAGAAAGCTAGCACGAGGGGACATAGCTTTAAATTAAGGGGTGGTAGTTATAGGACGGATGTCAGAGGTAGGTTCTTTACCCAGAGGGCGGTAAGGGTATTGAATGCCCTGCCTGCTGCAGTTGTAGATGCGTCAAGTTTGGTGGCGTTTAAGAGGTTAGTAGATAACTTTATGGACGAAAAGGGAATGGTTTTGGGTAGAGGATCATTGCTTTTTCCTGATTGGTCGGCGCAACATCGAAGGCCAAAGGGCCTGTTCTGCGCTGTAATGTTCTATGTTCTATAAAAGGTGAAGGGGGAAAAGTCTGTGTGGAACCAGAAGAAATGACAGAGGTGCTTAATAAGTACTTTGCCTCAGTATTCACAGTGGAGAGTGATCTGGAGATTGTACTACAGGATTGCAGCAAACTGAAAAATTGAGTATGTGGACATTAAGAAAGAGGATGTGTTGGAACTGTTAAATTCCATCAAGGTAGATAAGTCGCTGGGTCCGGATGGGATGTACCCCAGGTTACTGTGGGAGGTGAGGGAAGTCATTGCAGAGCCCCTGGCGATGATCTTTGCATCACTGACGGAGACGGGAGAGGTTCCGGAAAATTGGAGGATTGCGGATGCGGTGCCTATTTTCAAGAAAGGAAACAGGGATAGCCCGGGGAATTACCGACCAGTGAGTCTGACCTCAGTGGTCGGTAAGTTGATGGAGAGGATTCTGAGAGATAGGATTTATGAGCATTTAGAGAAATTCAACACAATCAGAAATAGTCAACATGGCTTATTAAGGACAGATCGTGCCTTACGAGCCGAGTTGAATTCTTCGAAAATGTGACTGAACACATTGACGAAGGAAGAGCATTGCACGTGGTTTACATGGATTTTAGCAAGGCGTTTGATAAGGTCCCCAATGCAAGACTTCTTGAGAAGGTGAGAGGGGATGGGATCCAAGGGGCTTTGGCCTTGTGGATCCACAACTGGCTTGCCTGCAAAAGGCAGAGAGTAGTTGTGGATGGGTCTTCTTCTGCATGGAGGTCAGTCACCAGTGGAGTGCCCCAGGGATCTGTTCTAGGACCCTTGCTGTTTGTCATTTTCATAAATGACCTGGATGAGGAAGTGGACGGATGGGTTAGTAAGTTCGCCGACGATACAAAGGTTGGTGGTGCTGTGGATAGTCTGGAGGGATGTCACAAGTTGCAGCGAGACATAGATAAGATGCAAGACTGGACGGAGAAGTGGCAGATGGACTTCAACGCAAATAAATGTGTGGTGGTCCATTTTGGCAGGACCAATAGGATGAAGGAGTATAATATCAAGGGTAGGAGTCTTGGCAGTGTTGAGGAACAGAAGGATCTTGGGGTCTGGGTCCATAGGACTCTTAAATCTGCCCCGCAGGTGGAGGATGTGGTCAAGAAGGCATATGGTGTACTGGCCTTTATTAATCGAGGGATTGGGTTTAGGAGTCGGGAGGTAATGCTGCAACTTTATAAGACCCTGGTCAGACCCCACTTGGAGTATTGTGTGCAGTTCTGGTCACCTCACTATAGGAAGAATGTGGAAGCTATTGAGAGGGTGCAGAGGAGGTTTACAAGGATGTTGCCTGGATTGGGAGGCATGCCTTATGAAGATAGGTTGAGAGAGCTAGGTGTCTTCTCCCTGAGAGACAAAGGTTGAGAGGCAACCTGATAGAGGTTTATAAGCTGTTGAGAGGAATAGATAGAGTGGATTCTCAGAGGCTATTTTCCAGGGCTGAAATGGTCGCTACGAGAGGACACAGGTTTAAGGTGCTGGGGGGTAAGTACAGAGGAGATGTTAGGGGTAAATTTTTCACTCAGAGGGTGGTGAGTGAATGGAATCAGCTGCCGTCGGTGGTGGTAGAGGCAAACTTGCTGGGGTCTTTTAAGAGACTTCCGGATGAGTACATGGGATTTAATGGGATTGGGAGTTAAAGATATTTCTATGGCCTGGTAAGTATAGATATAATCAGCACAACTTGTGGGCCGAAGGGCCTGTTTATGCTGCAGTGTTTTATGTTCTATTTCCATGGCATTATTTGAAACCAAAGACCCAAGCATTACCCTGGGTCTCTGGATTACTAGTCCTGTGACAATACCACTACAAATCACCTTCTTGCACTGGCCTTGTAGTGCGTTTGTGCATGTGCACGCTGGGATTTTAAGAGGATAAATTGTTATAAACAACAAAGAACAACACAGCACAGGAAACAGGCCCTACGGCCCAACGAGCCCACGCTGCCACCTCAGCATTCCCATTTCCACCCATGACCCCTATCTATCTTTATAGAAATCTGCATTGGAACCAAATTTGCGACAATTTAGGGAGAATTTGTTTTACCAATCAGCCTAAGAGCACATCTTTGGGATGTGGGAAGAAACCGGAGCACCCGGAGAAAACCCATGCAAGCACAGGGAGAATGCACAAACTCCCACAAACACAGACCCAAACCCATGTATCTGCACAGCAACAGTGATAGTCACTGAGCTGTCGTGTTGCCCAACTGGTCCTGTTCAAGAGTACACCAACGACGTGAGGCACTAGGATACTCTTGAAAAAAAATCCAAGAGCAGCCCTCTCACGACCCATCTCGTGTATGCCCCTTGTTAGACAACAAGGTGGACCAAAGCACCTGTAGGATAAAAACAAGTACATCAATATCATCATCTATTTACACACTTCCCAGGGACTCCCAAGGCTCATGATCCCTTTTTTAAATCAGTTTTCTATACCCCTCCATTCCCATTCTGTTCATGTGCCCATCTAAGTATTTCTTAAATAACTCCAGAGTGCCTGCCTCCACCACTTTACTTGGCAGCGCATTCCACACCCCCACCACCCTCTGTTAAAAAAACTCCCTTTAGCATCCAAATTATACCTTAACCCCCCTCACCCTAAGCGCGTGATCCCTCGTGCTATTTGAGTTCATCCTAGGAAAAAGCTTAACCCTGTTTACTCTATCTATACCCCTCATAATCTTGTACACCTCTATTAGATCTCCTCTAAGTCTACGTCCTTCTAAGGAAAACCATCCCAATTTGCCTAACCTCTCCTCATAACTCAGACCTTCCATACCAGGCAGTATCCTGGTAAACCTCCTCTGCACTCTCTCCAGAGTCTCCACGTCTTTCCGATAGTAAGGCGACCAGAACTGGACGCAGTATTCCAAATGGAGTCTAACCAACGTTTTACACAACTGCAACATTAAAGGCCAGCTCTTGTACTCTTCCTATAAAGGCTAGCATACCATATGCTTTCTTCACAATCTTTCCACCTGCTCTGCTTACCTTCACTGTGACTAGATCTAGATCAAGAGAAACTTCACTCGGGCTTCTTTCAGTAAGCTCAGAATAATTGATTTACTAAAAGACAAAACTACCTCTTTAAAAAACGTTACAAAACTGCCTAAAGTAAAATTTACAATCTGGAAATGTAATGATTTACTCCCTTTTAAAATCCTAACACACATACAAAACAAAAGACAAGATAAATAAGGTCTCTGCAGAGGTCAGTGTAAGGGAACACTATATAAAAAAGATAAGTTTGAAAAGGTCTTGACCCTGTTGATCTGACAGAGCAGTGGATACCTGGAAGTCTTTTTGGACGGAGCTTCAGTAAAATTCTTTGTTAATTCTCGCTTGTTGCAGCTTTGCAGGCTTCTGATGTAGACAAGTTATTCTGAGATAAGAAGTTTCTGGCTGAAGGTGAACTTCCACTCAGGACTACAGTCAATATAGAGTAGAGCAAAACAGAAAAAGTCTACCTTCACAGTTTCCTCCCAAAGCCCAAACACACACTTGCACACAGTTCAACGTGAAATGCTCAGCAGAGCTTCTACACCTGATATTTTTAGCAATCAGCAGGAGTATACAACTGACAACTGCAGTTTTTTTTTTAAAATTTGAATTCAAGGAAGCAAGAAAACTGTTATTTCACCAGATGACTTGCTAGTCACCCACTTGAAATCATGTGATTTCTTCAAAAAAGTAGGTTGACAAAAATGAACTTGTAGCTTTTAAAAAACTCAGCAGTGTGAAAAAATAATTCAATGTACTAGCAATTTAGAAAACAAAGTCCTGGGAGACAGATTCCTCATATCTCCATTCTTAAGGAATGCAACAGCATTTCCAAAAGCATTTCATTGCAAACTGCACAGAAAGAACATATACTACAAGTTTAAAAAGTTCAAATTTGCCCTCACTTATTTTCATTCACTCTATGTTGGACCCATACTGCTTTCTTTCTTCTTTACTTCCAACATTTTTAACATAAATCATGGGTGCGATTCTCCCACTTTAATTTTTAAACTAACCTTTTAGCGCAACGGGCCCGGAGATTTTGCGTCAGCCGATTCGCGTGTATGTTTGTGACTTGCTTGCATCTGCTCTGCGCTGGAAATCGGAGGGGAGGCGCAGGGAGCATTTACACGGTCATTTTAACAGAATTTAAATATAATTAGCGGACCCGGGACTGAAGTCTCTGGATCCACTACCATCTCCTGCCCCGCACCAGAGTATTTCACTCCAGCAGGGTTTAGAATAGCTCCCCTCTGTTGGGGAGCTAGTGGCCCAATACCACTGGAGTGAAGGGGGAGAGGGCAATCATGAACCCCAGAGGGTTGGGTAGCATGGGGATGTCATATGGGCATTTGCACCCTGGCAGTACCAGCCTGAGCCCACAGCACTGCCTGTGGTCCAGCAAAAGGACACCTTGGTACATAGAACATAACAGCGCAGAACAGGCCCTTCGGCCTTCGATGTTGCGCCGACCAATTAGGAAAAAGCAATGACCCTCTAACCTAAACCATTTCCTTTTCGTCCATAAACTTATCTACTAACCTCTTAAACGCCACCAAACTTGGCGCATCTACAACTGCAGCAGGCAGGGCATTCCATACCCTTACCACCCTCTGGGTAAAGATGCCCCCATCAGGCATGGACAGTGCCCAGAAGACAGAGCATATGGAGAGGGGGTGGGGGGGATTGGAGTGTTCTGCTACCAGTCTGCAGGCATGATTGGTGGGGGAAGAAGAGAGGCCAGCGATTACAGTGCGCAGTCAGCCTACTTAGGAGGGGGTTACTGTTGGGGTCTGGAAATTGCAGTGAGCCAGGAAGAGGGGGGGGCAGGGTCAGGGCTGGGCCTGGAATAGGCAGGAAGCCAGCAATCAGCCATTCGGGGTGGGGGAGGTGTAATTGGCGATTGAGCTTGCAGTGATCAATGTGGGACCTGAAATTTAATGATATTCATACTGGTGGTCTCTGCAGTGCAAAGATTATGGGAGATTCTTCTGAGCTCCCACTAAAGAACCAGCATGAATTACTCTAGTTTTCATGCGAATTCAACACTTAGAGCAGAATTCTCAAAAAAATTTCTATGTCCCTGATAATATATAACAATTATATTAACATTCCTAGCAAAATGAAAAACATTCCATCAGAACTGTATAACATTGAGTCTTAAAGTTTTCTATACAGGCCCAGGGATTATTCCAGCGTATATATAAAACGGGATTTTTTTTTTTTAAACAGCCATTTCTAAAATGTTTAAGAACCAGTAACAATCCGACAGTTTTTTCTACCGTCAAATACGTTTTATTGATACCGATTTAATTTTTTTTAAGAATCAGACCCCACTGGCTTTCTCCATGCCTGACTCACTTTATAAGGCTGCATCCACCCCCATGTCACTCGCATCGAATGCAACCTTGAAGAATTCAGTGAAGTTAGGAGCAGCCAACACTGGCTCACTAGGTACAATTGCCTTCAGTTTCTTGCGACTTGTCTGACACACATGACCACATTACCAGTGCCTTATTTTGCTGTAAATATTTAGTGGAGCAGCATAAAGTTTGGCACAAAGTTGCAATGGAAGCTGCACATTTCTCGTTTAGATTTAAGGGCAGAAAACTCTAAATCTGGTACTTACTGTTCTTGGCAACACCTGTCCTTATCCTGCAATATGCCTGAGGTAACTTGCACTTTGTGACCTCGCTCTAATGATTTAAAGCGGGCTTCCGATAGTTTTAAATTATCTTTTCCAGTGCTGTAAATCGATATATTGTTCGGGAAATCACTGAGTTAGGAAGATTGGTTACAACTTAATTCATTAGTTTTGAGCAAATGGCTAAAGTTGTACATCCTTGCTTATCCTGACAAATTCCTTTAAATTCTGTAAGTAACCTCACTCGATCTTCTCATTGCTCTAAGTATAAGAATGTTGTGTATTATTTCAATAACTGAATACTAGGAGATTCAACTGATGAATTGTCTAAGTCTCCTTCTGCCTCACTCTGTCTTTGTCCTCACATAGCAAGGTGTGTGTGGATATGTGCCACATGTAGAAAAACCCAAATAAAATATACTTTATAAAGTTATGGAAGAATTTCACTGAGCCTTCAACGTGGTTACATTTAATCAATTAACAAATTACCAGCTTTACTACATTCAATTTTAAATTTACCAAGGTGATATTTGAATTCAGCCTTTAGATTTAAGTTCAGTAAAATAACCATTGAACAATCATACATGAATGGCATTTTTTAGTTTTTACAGCTCATATTTGTCATTTCACTGAAAAGTTGAATTTGTAACACTGGCTCAGACCAATGAATATTATTCTTTCAATTTGTCAAATGTCAGGAAAGAGGCAGCTTTAGGTGTTGGAAATATTAAAAATAAGGTACAGATTTAAGAGTTTAATTTGATAATTGTCTGTATCATAGAACCACAGAAATGACAAAACGCATAACATTTCTAATCCCATATTCCCATGGGCTATAGCCCTGCAACGTACAACAATTAAGATGCAGATCCAGGTACTTTTTAAAGTCAGGCAGCAAATGCCTGATATCCACCATCCTTTGATGAAACCAGGTTTTTACTCATGTCCTCTCTAATCCTTTTGCCACTGGATTTTGTACTCTGCTAAGGGAATAGCTTCCTCCTGTCTAATCTATCTCTATAAGACATACAAGCAGAATTAGGCCACTTGATCCATTGAATCTGCTCTGCCATTCAATCATGGCTGATAATTTTCTCATCCCAATTCTCCTGCCTTTTCCCCATAACTCCTGATTCCCCCTTGTTAATCAAAAACCTATCTATTTCAGTGACCTGGCCTCCGCAGCCTTCTGAGACAAAGAGTTCCACAGATTCACCACTCTCTGGCCTCATCTCTGTTTTAAAGGATCATCTCTAAGCTGAGGTTGTGTCCTCCGGTTTTAGTTTTTCTTAATAACGAAACATCCTCTCTACGTCCACTCTATCCAGGCCTCACAGTATCATGCAAGTTTCAATATGATTCCCCCCGCCCCCCACCCACCCTTCTAAACTCCAATGGGTACAGACCCAGAGTCCTCAACCATTCCTCATATGACAAGCTCTTCATTCCAGGGATTATTCTTGTGAACCCCCTCTGGACCCTTTCCAAGGCCAGCACATCCTTCCTTAGATACAAGGCCCAAAACTGCGCACAATACTCCAAATGGGATCTGACCAGAGCCTTATACAGCCTCAGAAGTGCATGCCTGCTCTTGTATTCTAGCCCTCTTGACATGAATTGAGGGGACTTCCTCTTTCATTTGTCTCCCTAACTGCCAACTGAACCTGCACATTAACCTTAAGAGAATTTTGAACAATGACTCCCAAGTCTCTTTATATTTCTGATTTCCTAAGCATTTTCCCGTTTAGGAAATAGTTTATGCCTCCATTCCTCCTTCCAAAGTGCATAACCTCACACTTTTCCCCATTGTATAAAGAATGGCAGATGTGTATTCTAAAAAGTGGTGGTCCCAGAACTGACCTCAGGCCCACCACTAGTCACTAACTCCCATCCTAAAAAAAACCCCTTTATCCCCATGCTCTGCTTTCTGCCAATCAGCCAATCTCTATCCATACTAGGATTTTACCCTTAAATATCATGGGATCTTGACTTATTTAGAACATAGAACATAACAGCGCAGAACAGGCCCGTCGGCCTTCAATGTTGCGCCGACCAATTAGGAAAAAGCAATGACCCTCCAACCTAAACCATTCCCTTTTCGTCCATAAACTTATCTACTAACGTCTTAAACGCCACCAAACTTGACGCATCTACAACTGCAGCAGGCAGGGCATTCCGTACCCTTACCACCCTCTGACATCCGTCCTATAACTACCACCCCTTAATTTAAAGCTATGTCCCCTCATGCTAGCTTTCTCCAACCTAGGAAAAAGGCTATCACTGTCCACCCTATCTAAACCTCTAATCATCTTATATGTTTCCATAAGGTCTCCTCTTAGCTGCCTTCTTTCTAATGAAAACAACCTCAAATCCCTCAGCCTCTCTTCATAAGACCTGCCCTCCATACCAGGCAACATCCTGGTAAATCTCCTCTGTACCCCTTCTAGTGCGGCCGCACTAGAGTTTTGTACGGTTGCAACATGACGTTGCGGCTCCGAAATTCAATCCCCCTACCAATAAAAGCTAAGACTCCGTATGCCTTCTTAACAACCTTAACAATATTTAACAGCCTCTTATGTGGCACCTTGTCAAAAGCCTTCTGGAAATCTAAATAAATCATGTCCACTGGTTCTCCTTTATCTAACTTCCTTGTTACTTCCTCAAAGAACTAACAGATTTGTCAGATACAACCTCTCCTTGACAAAGCCATGCTGACCCAGTCCTACTTTATCCTGCGATCTCATCTTTAATGATGGACTTTAAAATCTTGCCAATGACTGAAGTCAGGCTAACCAGCCTACAATTTCCCGTCTACTGCCTCACTCCCTTCTCAAACAGCGGTGTTACATTCACTACTTTCCAGTCCTCTAGTACCATCCTTGTCTCCAGTGATTTCTGAAAGATCACCACCAATGCCTCCATAATAACCTCAGTTATTTTTTTTCCCCCAAACTCTGGGGTGTAGTCCACTAAGTCCACATGATTTACCTACCTTCAGACCTTTCAGTTCCCCAGGAACCTTCTCCGTAGTGATGGCCACTACCCTCTCCTGGAGCTCTAGCATCCCACCAGTGTCTTCCATCGGGAAGACTGATGCAAAATAACGATTCAGTTCCTCTGTCATTGCTTTGTTTCCTATTATTTCTGCAGCCTCATTTTCCAGTGGTTCAATGTCTATTTTTTCCTCTCTCACCTTATATATTGAAAAAAACTATTCCTATCTTTTTATATTACTAGCTAGCTTACACTCATATCTCATCATCTCCCTTTTTTTTAAAAAACCTTTTGTTCTGCTCGCTCTTAAAGGCTTCCCACGAATTCTTGCCACTTTGTATTTTTTTTTCTTTTGCTTTTATGCTGTAGTTGACTTTACTCATCAGCCAAGCTAAACCCTCCTTTAGCTTGTTTCCTCCTTCTTGGAATGAATTTCTGTTGTGTCTCCCGAATAACACTCCTGCTATTGCTATTTTACTATCTTCCCTGCTCGGTTCCCTTTCCAATCAACTCTAGCCAGTTCCTCCTCATGTCTTTGTAGTTAGTTTTATTTAACTGTAATATCCGATTCCAGCTTCTCCCTCTCAAACTGCAGGGTAAATGCTATAAATATTGTGGTCACTGCTTCCTAAAGGTTCCTTCACCTTAAGTTCTCTAATCAAGTCTGCCTCATTAGAACATAGAAAAACTACGGCACAAACAGGCCCACAAGTTGCGCCGATCATATCCCTACCTACTAGGCTTACCTATAACCCTCAATCCTATTAAGTCCCATGTACTCATCAAATGTCCCATTACACATCATCAAATCCAGAATGCCTATTCATTCCCTAGTAGACTGTCACAAGCTGCTCCAAAAAAAATCTCAGACATTCCACAAATTCCTTTTCTTGTGATCCACTACCTGCCTGACTTTCCTAGTCCACCTGCATTGACATCCCCCATGATTACCACTTTTTTTAATGTCTTTTCTATCTCCTGATTTATGTTCTCTCTCACATCCTGACTACTGCTAGTGGGCCTGTACATAGCTCCCATCAGGGTCTTTTTACCTTTGTGATTCCTCAATCTACTTAGAGATTCTATGCTTTCTGATCCTACATCACTTCTTGCAATCATTTAACTTAATTTCTTACTAACAATGCAAATCTGCCTCCTTTGTCATTTAGATCCCAGCCCTGATCCTCTTGCAGCCACGGTTGATGCCCACATCATCTTAAAAGCCAATTTCAATGTGTTCAACCAGCTCATTTACCTTATACTGTTTGCGTTTAGGTACAACAACCTCAGTCCTGCATTGGCCACCTCTCTTCTCATATTTGTCACCTTCTTGCTCTGCCTAAGGTTAGATTCCTGCCACTTTCTACACTCTGCTCCTTACATGGTCTGGAAATTTTACTAACCTCTCCTGAGCTCTCAGCTCCATTAACCTGCACTTCTGCCCTCTCCTTGGTTTTCCAATTCTCCATACAACTGAACTCTTTCCCCAACAATTTAGTTTAAAGCCCTATCTACAGCTCTAGTTATACGATTCACCAGGATTTTGGTCCCAGCATGATTCAGACGAAGACCACCCCATCGGAACAGGTCCTCTCTTCTCCAGTGCTGGTGCCAATGTCCCGTGAATTCAAACCCATTCCCCCCACACCAATCTTTGAGCCATGCATTCACCCCCTTGCAATTGTGTATCCCTCAATCATGTCACCCTCTCAGCTTTCTCAGTTCCAAGGGAAAAAATCCTAACCTCTCTAATCTCTCCTCATAGCTACAATACTGCCAAAGCTGGAGAAATCTGGTAAACCATCTCTGCATTCTCTCCAGAGCAATCACTTCCTCCTGTAATGTGGTGACCAAAACTGTACACAACACTTCAGTTGTGGTCTCACCTTGTTCAGTTTCATTGTTATATATCTACTTCTATATTCTATACCTCTGCCAGTGATATGCCATCTTACAAACTTACTTACCTACCTGTACTGCTATTTTTAGGGATCCGTGCACTTGCATTGAATACAAAAACAGGGATGTATGATGGAACTGGATAAAATGCTGGTTAGGCCACTGCAGGAATTTAATGTGCAGTTCTGATCATCACATTACAGGAAGGACATAATTGTTATGGAAAGAGTGCAGAGGTGACTTACAAAAATATTGCCAGAGCTTGAAAACTGCAGCTCGAAAGAGATATTGGATTGGTTAGAGTTGTTTTCCTTAGAACAAAGGAGGCTAAAGAGTAACCTAATTGAGGTGTACAAAATTATGAGGGTAGACAGGAAAGACTTGTTTCCCTAGCTGAGGGTTTTAAACTAAACTGATTGGTAGACAGATTAGAGGAGATATGAGAAAAAACCTTTTCACCCCAAAGGCGTTGTCGAGTGATGTTCGACCTCTGCATGGTCTCCCCAACGTACATCGCTCGATACATCAATTGATCACCAGTCTTGCATGGTGATCGCTCGATAATCACCAGGCAAGACTGTTCCCGTCCTGTTGGCGAACACTTCAGTGGTCACAGGCATTCGGCCTCCGACCTTCAGGTAGGCATTCTCCAAGGCGGCTTTCACAACAGGAAATAGTGCAGAATCGCTGAGCAGAGACTGAGCTAAATTCCGCACACGAGGATGGTCTCAACAGGGATCTTGGGTTCATGTTGCACTATCTGTAACCCCATGACTTGCCTGGGTTTGCTAAACCTCACTTACTGTACTCTCTGGAGTCAATACACATCTCTTTAACCTGGGCTTAATGCTCCTTCCACTCACATTGTTAGCCACTTCAAGACTTGAATAATAGGTTAGGTGTAAAGATTCACATTCTAATCAGTAATCTGTAAACTGTCTGTGCTGTTATATGTACTGTCTGAGGCCAGAACTCTCCGTTCACCTGACGAAGAGGGAAACCTTGTGAGTTTACTATCAAATAAATCAGTTGGACTTAAACCTGATGTTGTCAGACTTCTTACTGTGTAAATCTCATTTAACCAGCAGCATACGTGGTTGCAATGATTAAATGTACATGGATTATTGTGCTGCTGCACAGCTTGAGAGAGAACACTGATCCAGCTATGACATGAGTGGGACAGCCCATCAGCCAACTATTAGAGAAAGCAGCCTTGCTGACTTGTTCTTATAGTATCTATCATGTGGAAACATCTTACTTGATCTGCAAGCCCTCCTTGAAAGGCAATTCAAGCTCAGAATTACAGCATGCATAGAATCTCATGCTCTCATTCTGAGGTATGGCAAATTAGCAAACAAAATCTGTCAGTAAACTAAATGATTAATAAACTAGTGAAATAATTTGTATTTACTTTTTTCTTAACTTTCTAACCTTTTGTACATGATCCAGTGGTCCTTCAAGGTAACGTGGTTAGCAATGATTTCATCCAAAACCAGAAGAACAGCCAACAGCTCTCCAAGGTGTTCATATACAGTCTGCAACAGTATGTATATATAAACATTTACAGCATTACTGCACAAAGATACCATCTCCACAGTTAGACAAAAGGCAACCAACTTCAATCTTGCACATATCTTTCAAAGCCTTGCCCCCGTTAAGTTCTTCCAAGACACCCACAATACCACCCTCCAAACGACAATATGAAAAACTGCCTTGTTACATTTTTTCCATAAAAAACAGGGTAAATTCAATCCAGTTAATCGCCACCACATTAGTCTACTCTCAATCATTAAGAAAATAATTAACAATGCTATCAAATGACACTTATTCACCTATAACCTGCTCACCAATCTGGGTTTCAACAAGATCACTAGGCTGCAAAATTCATTGTAGCCTTGGTTTAAATCACAGGCCAAAGGAGTGAATTCCAGATGTGAGGAAGTGACAGACCTTAACGTCATGGCAGTATTTGACCAAATGTGGCATCAAAGAGCCCTAGAAAATTTGAACTCAATGGCAATTAAGTGGAAACTCTCCACTGGCAGATGTCATACCTAACACAAAGATTGCTGTTGTGATTGCAGGAGGCCAATCATCTCAGTTACAGAACTGATCAGGAGTTCCCCAGGGTGGTGCACTGGCCATCTTCAGCAGCTTTATCAGTGACCTTCCCCCAGCATAAGAGGTGGGGATGTTCGCTGATAACTGCACAGTACCATTCACAACTCCTCGTGCACAAATAGTCATACCCACATGCAACAGGACTACAAAAATATTCAGGCTTGGGTTGATAGGTAGTAAATAACATTCCATTGCATAAATACCAAGCAATGACCATCGCCAACAAGAGAATGTAATCATTGCCCCGTGCCCCCCAACATTCAATAACTTTACCATCACTAAATCTCTCACATCCTGGAGGCCAGAGGGCATAGTTATTTGTGACCAGAAACATAACTGGACTAGTCATGTAAATTGTGGCTACTAGAGAAAGTCAGAGATTAGGAATTGTAGCATGTAACCTACCTCCTCATTCCCAAAGCCTGCCCATCATCTACATGGCACAAGTCAGTTGCATGATGGGATACTTGCCACTTACCTGGATGAGTGCAGCTCCAACAACACAAGAGCCTCAACAGCATCCAGGATAAAACAGTCCAATTGATCAGTACCCCAACAGGCATTCATTCCCTCCACCACCAGTGTATACTGACAGCAGCATGCTTCACCTACAAGATACAAGCTCCCTAGCCTCCTTCCACTGCACATGCCAAACCTGCGACTTCTACTAACAAGGAAGGAAATGACATGTACCCATAGGCATATCACCATTTGCAAGTTTCCTTCCCAATCCTGAGTTGGAATTATATTCTTGTCACTGGATGGAAACCTGGAATACTCTTCCTATCAGCACTGCAATAGCCCAAGGATTGATTTTTCAATTAATTAGGGACACGCAACAAATTCTGGCCTTGTTAGTGATATCCACATCCCACGAATGAATCAGCAGAATACTAACTTTTTCAACATCAAATTATGTTTAACAAGCAGGACACCGACAGGATGCAAGACTGGGCGGAGAAGTGGCAGATGGACTTCAACGCGGATAAATGTGTTGTGGTCCATTTTGGCAGATCCAACGGGATGAATGAGTACACTATCAAAGGTAGGAGTCTTAGCTGTGTGGAAGAGCAGGGGGATCTTGGGGTCCGGGTCCATAAGACTCTCAAATCGGCCTCCCAGGTGGAGAATGTGGTTAAGAAAGCTTACGGTGTACTGGCCTTCATTCATCGAGGGATTGAGTTCAGGAGTCAGGAGGTAATGCTGCAGCTTTAAAGGACCCTTGTCAGGCCACACTTGGAGTACTGTGCGCAGTTCTGGTCGCCTCACTATAGGAAGGACGTGGAAGCTATTGAAAGGGTGCAGAGGAGATTTACAAGGATGTGCCTGGATTGGGAGGCATGCCTTATGAAGACAGGTTGAGGGAGCTGGGACTGTTCTCCCTGGAGAGACGAAGGTTGAGAGGCGACCTGATAGAGGTTTACAAGATGTTGAGAGGAATAGATAGGGTGGACTCTCAGAGACTATTTTCCCAGGGCTGAAATGGTCGCGACGAGAGGGCACAGATTTAAGGTGCAGGGAAGCAAGTACAGAGGGGATGCTAGGGGAAAGTTTTTCACTCAGAGGGTGGTGAGTGAATGGAATCGGTTGCCGTCGGTGGTGGTCGAGGCGAACTCGCTGGGGTCTTTTAAAAGACTTCTGGATGAGTATATTGGATCCAATGGGATTGGGGGTTATAGATAGGTCTATGGCTGGGTAGGTTTTGATGTGTTCGGCACAACTTGTGGGCCGAAGGGCCTGTTTGTGCTGTAGTGTTCTATGTTCTATGATCATGGAAATGCTAACCTAGACCTTTTTGATTTTAACTCACCTGGAAATGAACTCCTGCTGTTTCTATGACTTTCGGTGCAGTTCTAAGGAAAAGAAAAGCTTTAGTAACATTGAGGATGGAGGTTAGGACAAATAGTAAAATTTAAACTTTAGTATGTTTCTCACAAGAGATTTCAGGAAAATATCTTTAGGAGAGGAAATTTGCCATCTTAATCAGTATAGCGTACAGATTCACAACAATGTGGCTGACACTTAGCTGCTTCTGAAGTAGTCTGACAAGCCACTCAGTTTAAGGACAATTAGGGATGGCCAACAGATGCTGATCCAGTCAGTGATTACTCACATCCATCAAAAAACAAAGAAAATGGACAACATTTTCAAACTCCAGAGGTAAATGGGTTGAAAGGATCCTCAGTGCCTGTGAGAATCCTCTGAAAGACATTTTCAGCTATTTTGCAATTAGAAGGAATCCACAGAATCCCTACAGTGTACAAAGAGACCATTCGACCCATTGATCTGCACCAACTTTCCCAAAGAGCATCCCACCCAGGCCCAAGTCCTATCCCCATAACCCTGCACATTTACCATGGTTAATCCACCTAACACTGGCCATGCTAAATTGCCTCTCAATCTACCTAACCTGTATATCATTGAAGTGTGGGAGGAAAGCAAAGCACGCAGAAAAACCCCCCACAGACACAGGGAGAACATGCCAACTCCCCACAGTGATCCATGACTGGAATCGAACCCGGATCCCTGGCGCTCTGAGGTAGCGTGCTACCATGCTGCCTTGGTGGATACTAAAAACCAAATGCAAATTAGAAAATAAAAATAATTAAAAAATAATACAAATCAAATACAAATATGAAACACTGAAAAGCACTTGCTGTTGAAATGCGAATTAGCCTTGTATCTTTCCAGGTCTTGGTGCCTTGGAAGCAATTCTGATCATGTTACTTCTGGGTTTGAATTTATGGCATAGGCTGTGACAAATCTGACATGATGACAAGCATTTCTGTTCAGAGACAGCAGTGTGGCTAACATGAGAAAAGAAGTGCTGTTTTAGTGCAGTTGGAATAAGATTAAAATACATTGTGAAAGCACAGTACAACTCCTAGAACTTGAGGCTGACAAATGGATGTAGTATGGGAAAATATGCGAGCACCAGGCAGTCCAACACAAACAAGCAGGTCAGAGGGACAAATAGGCACTACTGTGATGGTTATCATCACTCCAAATTGATGTGTTACCTCCCTGGCACAAGGGTCCAGGAAGTCAGTGAACGGCTGCAGTACATGCTGAAGCAGGGAGGATCATAAAGCAGAAGTCATGGTACACGTTAGTACCAATGACATAGGAATTAGGAGCAGAAGTGGGTAAATTCAGGCCCTCGAATTTGTTTCACCATACATTCAGATAATGGCTTATCTCCCTTTGGCCTCAAATCCACCTTCCTATCTGTTCTTCATGTCCCTCGAACCCATGTTTAAATTCAAAATCTATCAATTAGAGATATATCTGTCTCATCTCATTGTCCCAAAATCTTTCCAATATTTACAAGGTACAAGGCAGAACCATGATAGAATACTACCCATTTGCCTGGATCAGTGCAGTTCCAACAATATTTAAGTAGTTCAAAACCACCAAAGCAGCCTGCTTGACCCATCAAGCTAAACATGAACTCCTTCTACCAATGACATAAAATGTACTGCATGCAAGGCTCCCTGCAGCAACGCAGCAAGGTTCCTTCAAAGCACCTTCCGAACACAACCTTATGTTAGGCACCAAATTAGAAACTCCAAGATACGTTATGAAGTTATCTGAGACCACAATATTTTTTGATTTTGACATTAGTGTGAACTTGAGATGTTTTATTCTTTTATTCCGGGTTATGATTCTATTGACTCACTAGGAAACAAACTTTATTTAACAATACTGTTTAGATATAACTAGCAGAACTTTTACTGATGAAAATACTTAAAACATGACAATATATAATTTTTAACAACTACCTATTAGTCCCATAATTTGAAAGAGGGATGTCGTCTTCCATCAAGAATTGAGGGAGCTGGACATTAGACTAAAAACCAGGGCCTCATTGAATTATTGGATTGCTCCTGTGTCATGTGCTAGTCAACACAGAAGTAGGAGAATAGCGCAAATGAATGTGTTGCTTAAGAGTTAGTGCAGGAGGAACGGTTTTGTAATCACTGGGACCGTTTCTGGGGAAGGTCAAACATACCTATACAAGTGGGACAGTCTATATCTGAACCGGGAAGGGAGTTTATGCGTGGAGCCAAAGAAAATGGATGAGGTATCAAATGCATACTTTGCACCAGTATTCACCAAAAAGGACTTGGTGCATGAGGAGTCTGGGGAAGGGTATATAGATAGATTAGGTCACGTTGAGATCAAAAGGGAAGGGGTGTTGGCGTTCTTGAGAAACATTAAGGTAGATAAGATCCCAGGGCCTGGTGGGATATACTCTAGAATACTGAGAGAGGCAAGGTAGGAAATTGCTGGGGTGTTAAGAGAAATCTTTGTGTTTTCACTGGCTACAGGGGAGGTCCCAGAGGATTGAGAATAGCCAACCTTGTTCCTTTGTTTAAGGAGGATAGCAAGGATAACCCAGATAATAACAGGCCAGGTGTGAAATTATTGGAGAGGATTCTTTGACACAGGATTTATTCCCACTTTATTTTCACTTGGAAATAAGTGAAAATATTAACAAAAGGCAATATGGTTTTGTGAAAGAGAACTCATGTTTCACGAACTTGATCAAGTTTTTCAAGGAAGTGACAAAGATGATTGATCCACGTAGGACAGTGGACGTTACCTACATGGGCTTGACAAAAATCCCTGATGGCAGACTAGTACAAAAGGTGAAATTGCATGGAATTAGAGTTGGCAAGGTGGATACAGAATTGGCTCAGTTACAGAAGACAAAGGGTAGCAGTGGAAGGGTGCATTTCTGAATGGAGAGCTATGACAAGTGGCATTACTCAGGGATCAGTGCTGAGACTTTGCTGTTATATAAATGATTTGGAGGAAAATGTAATGGTTTGATTAGTAAGTTTGTGAATGATACAAAGGTTGGTGGAATTGCAGATAGCGATGTGGATCGTCAGGAGATTCAGCAGGATATAGATCCATAGACTTGGGCGGAGAGTTGGCTGATGGAGTTTAATCTGGACAAATGTGAGAATGTATTTTGAAAGGTCTAATGCAGATAGGAAATACACAGTAAATGACAGAACCCTTCAGAGCATTAACGGGCAGACGGATCTGGGTGTACAGGTACACAGGTCACTGAAAATGGGCATGGACAGAGCAGATAGTCAAAAGCTTTTTCCCAGGGTAGAAGAGTCAATCACAAGAGGGCATATGTTTAAGGTGCGAGGGGCAAAGTTTAAAAATGATGCATGAGAAAGTTTTTTTTATATACAGAGGGTAGCAAGCACCTGGAACACACTGTCAGGGAAGGTAGGGGAAGAAAGTATGACAGTGGATTTTAAGAGGAAATACATGAGTAGGATGGGAATAGAGGGATGTGGTTTCTGGAAGAGTAGGGGGCTTTAGTTCAGAAAGGCAGCATGTTCAGTGCAGGTTTAGAGGGTCCAAGGACCTGTTGCTGCGCTGTAATTTTCTTTGTTCAGAGCGGAACTAATATCCTTGTAGGCTGGACTGCTCATGCTGTTGGGAGGAATTTAAACTAATTCAGCAGGGAACATGGACACAATCTGTTAGCAGAATAGGTACATTGCATTTGTTTATTATAAACTTCCAAATATTGAGCAGGAAATTAAGGAATAAATATGTACACAACCCATGGAGATGTGCAAAAACAATAACAATAAGGTGATTAGGTGATTTCAACTTTCCTAACATTAACTTGTATAGTCAGTGTTAAGGGAGTGAATTTCTTGAAATGTATACAGGAGAACTTAAGTCAATACGCAGAGGGTCCAACAAGGGATGGCACAGTACTGCACATAATCTTAATCTGAGGAAAATGCAGTACAAAAATAAGTTTGTAACCCTTAATTCCCTTGTCAATCAAAAACCTACCCACCCTTGACTTAAATACATTCAGCGAGAAAGCCTCCACCATTTCAACAGACAGAGAATTCCAAAGATTCACCACCCTCTGCGTGAGGAAATTCCTCCTCAACTCTGATCTGAACCGCCCCCCCTTAATTTTGAGGCTGTGTCCTCTAGTCCTGCTACCTTTGCTAAGCAGGAAGAGTCTCTCAATCTCTATCCTATCCATCCCCTTCATTATCTTATACATCTCTACAAGATCCCCTCTCAGCCTTCTAAACTCCAACAAGTACAAACCTAGCCTATTTAGTCTCTCCTCATAATCCAACGCCCTCATCTCCGGTATCAGCCTAGTGAACCTTCTCTGCACCCCCTCCAAGGCCAATATATCCTTCCTCAAATGCGGCGACCAAAACTGCACGCAGTACTCCTACTGCAATCTCACCAGTACCCTGTACAGCTGCAAAAGTACCTCCTGCTTTTATATTCTATCCCCCTTGCTATAAAGGCCAACATTCCATTCGCCTTCTTGATCACCTGCAGATTATGTTTTTGCGATTCATGCACAAGGACTCCCAGATCCCTCTGCACCGTCGCATGCTGCAGCTTTTCTCTATTTAAATAGTAATCCTTCCTACCGTTATTCTTCCCAAAGTGGATAACGTTACACCTGCTAACATTATACTCCATCTGCCAGGTCCTCACCCACTTACTCAACCTACCCAGATCCCTCTGCAGGCTTTCCACACCTTCCACACAATTTGCTTTCCCACTCATCTTCATGTCATCAGCAAATTTTGTCGCCCTGCACTCAGCCCCTTCCTTCAGATCATCTACGTAAATGGTAAATAGTTGAGGCCCCAGCACCGATCCCTGAGGCACTCCACTAGTCACCAGCTGCCAATCAGAATATTACCCATTAATAATTACTCTCTGCTTCCTATTAGACAACCAATCCTCTATCCAGTCTAACACCCTATCCCAACTCCCTGCACCCTAATCTTCTGCAGCAATCTTTTCTGAGGCACCTTATCAAATGCCTTTTGGAAATCCAAAAACACCACATCCCGGTTCCCCTCTATCTACCGCACTAGTCACTTCTTCATAGAACTCCAATAAATTTGTCAAGCACGACTTCCTCTTAATGAATCCGTGCTGCGTCTGCCTGATCAAACCGCTCGTATCCAGGTGCCTCATTATTTCCGCTTTGATGACAGATTCAAGCATTTTTCCGACTACAGACGTTAAACTAACTGGCCTATAATTCCCAGTCTTCTGTGTGAGCACATAATACGTACTTGGATTCTGTCTTCACAAAAGAGACAAATCAGATACCAGAAATATTGAGAATACAAGATTTAACGAGAACGGAATCAATATTGTTAGAGAATTGGGGCTGGAAAAATTGATAGGATTGAAGATGGGTAAATCCCCTCGGCCTGATAATCTACATTCCAGAGTACATAAGGAAATGGATCTAGAAATAGTAGATGCATTGGTCGTCATCTTCCAGAATTTTATAGACTCGGAAACGATCCCTACAGATTGGAGGGTGGCTAATGTCACTCCAAAATTCAAAAAGGGACATAGAGAGGAAACAGGGAATTATAGACCAGTAAGTTTAACATCAATATTGGGGAAAATTCTCAAATCTGTTATCAAGGACTTTATAATGGAGCATTTAGAAAGCAGAAGCAGAATCAGAGAGTCAGCATGGATTTATGATGGGAAAATCATGCTTGATAAACCTGTTGGAATTTTTTGAAGATATAATTAATAGAATTGACAAAGGGGAGCCAGCTGATGTAGTTAATTTGGACTTTTAGAAAGCATTTGGTAAGTTCCGAAGACAGAATATCATGTAAGATTAAAGTGTATGGGGTTAAGAGATGTATATTGAGATGGTAGAAAATTGGTTGGCAGAGAGGAAACAAAGAGCAGGAATTGAGAATGGACCCTTTTCAGTTTAGTAGGCAGTAATTATTGGAGTGTCACAAGGATCGGTGCTAGGATCCCAGCTATTCATAACATAAATTAACCATTTGGATCAGGGAACAAAATGTAACATTTCAAAGTTTGCAGATGATATCAAATTGGATGGGAGCAAGAACTGTGACAAAGTTGCAGAGATTCTTCAGAATAGAACAAAGAACAAAACAGCACGGGAAACAGGCCCTTCAGCCCAACGAGCCCACGCCGCCACCCTGATGTTCCCACCTCTACCCGCGATCCCTGTCTATGTTTATAGATCTATGGATTAAAAACCAAATTTGAGACAATTTAGGGAGAATAGGAAGAATTTGTTTTGCCAATTAGCCAAAAAGCACATCTTTGGGATGTGGGAGGAAACTGGAGCACCCAGAGAAAACCCACGCAAGCACGGGGAGAACACACAAACTCCCACAGACACAGGCCCAAATCTATGCATCTGCACAGCACAGCGATAGTCACTGAGCTGTCGTGTTGCCCATCAAATGGTCCAGGTCAAGCGTACACCAACGACATGAAGTACTAGGATACTCTCGAAAAAAAAATCCAAGAGCAGCCCTCTCACGACCCACTGTGTGTTTGCCCCTCGTTAGACAACAAGGTGGACCAAAGCACCTGTAGGATAAAAACAAGTACATCAATATCATCTATTTACACACTTCCCAGGGACTCCCAAGGCTCATGATCCCTATTTTAAATCAGTTTTCTATACCCCTCCATTCCCATTCTGTTCATGTGCCCATCTAAGTATTTCTTAAATAACTCCAGAGTACCTGCCTCCACCACTTTACTTGGCAGCGCATTCCATACCCCCACCACCCTCTGTGTGAAAAAACTCCCTCTAGCATCCAAATTATACCTTACCCCCTCACCCTAAGCCCGTGACCCCTCGTGCTATTCGAGTCCATCCTAGGAAAAAGCTTAACCCTGTTTACTCTATCTATACCCCTCATAATCTTGTACATCTCTATTAGATCTCCTCTAAGTCTACATCTTTCTAAGGATGCTGCCTGGTATGGAAGGTCTGAGTTACGAGGAGAGGTTAGGCAAATTGGTACTGTTTTCCTTAGAAAGACGTAGACTTCACCTGACAATGATCAGGGTTGGGTAAATGGGCAAATCAATGGCAGATGCAGTATTATTTGGATAAATGTGAGGTTATTCACTTTGGAAGCAAAACAAGATGATCCATTACCACCTGAATGGCTGGATATTGGGAGGGGGGAGTGTGGAAGAGGACCTGGGTGTCCTTGTGCGCCAGTCACTGATTGAAAGCATACATGTGCAGCAGGCAGTAAAGAAGGTATGTTGGCCTTCATTGCAGCAGGAATGCACTGTTGCAATTATACAGAGCCTTGGTGAGGCCACACCTAAATAGTGTTTGCAATTTTGATCTTTTCTAATAGTATTTTGCTCTTGAGCGAGCACAGCAAAGGTTTATCAGGCTGATTCCAGGGATGGTAGAATTGATGTAAGAGGAGAGATTGAACATTTGGAGAAGTTTAGACTGATCAGAAATAGTCAGCATGGTTTTGTCAAGGGCAGGTCATGCCTTATGAGTCTAGTTGAGTTCTTCGAAAATGTGACTGAACACATTGACGAAGGAAGGGCGGTGGACGTGGTATACATGGACTTCAGCAAGGCGTTTGATAACGTCCCCCATGCAAGGCTTCTTGAGAAGGTGATAGGGCATGGGATCCAAAGGGCTTTGGCCTTGTGGATCCAGAACTGGCTTGCCGGCAGAAGGCAGAGCGCTGTTGTGGATGGGTCTTTTTCTGCATGGAGAGTGTCCCAGGGATCTGTTCTGGGACCCTTGCTGTTTGTCATTTTCATAAATGACCTGGATGAGGAAGTGGAGGGATGGGTTAGTTTACCGACGATACAAAGGTCGGTGATGTTGTGGATGGTCTGGAGGGATGTCAAAAGTTGCAGCGGGACATAGACAGGATACAAGACTGGGCGGAGAAGTGGCAGATGGACTTCAACGCAGACAAATGTGTAGTGGTCCACTCTGGCAGGAATAATGGGATGAAGGAGTACAATATCAAGGGTAGGAGTCTTAGCTGTGTTGAAGAGCAGAAGGATCTTGGGGGTCCGGGTCCATTGGAATCTTAAATCGGCCTCGCAGGTGGAGGAAGTGGTTCAGAAGGCGTACGGTGTACTGGCCTTCATTAATCGAGGGATTGAGTTTAGGGGTCAGGAGGTAATGATGCAGCTTTATAAGACCCTTGTCAGACCCCACTTGGAATACTGTTCTGGTCGTCTCACTACAGGAAGGATGTAGAAGCTATTGAAAGAGTGCAGAGGAGATTTACAAGGATGTTGCCTGGATTGGGAGGCATGCCTTATGAAGATAGGTCGAGGGAGCTGGGACTCTTCTCACTGGAGAGACGAAGGTTGAGAGGTGACCTCATAGAGGTTTATAAAATGTTGAGAGGAATAGATAGGGCGGATTCTCATAGGCTATTTCCCCGGGCTAAAATGGTCGCTACAAGAGGACACAGATTTAAGGTGCAGGGAAGCAAATACAGAGGGGATGTTAGAGGTAAATTTTTCACTCAGAGGGTGCTGAGTGAATGGAATCGGCTGCCGTCGGTAGTGGTAGAGGCAAACTCGCTGGGGTCTTTTAAAAGACTTCTGGATGAGTATACGGGAACTAACGGGACAGGGGGTTATAGATACGTCTGTTGCTTGGTAGGTATAGATGTGATCGGCGCAACTCGTGGGCCAAAGGGCCTGTTTGTGCTGTAGTGTTCTATGTTCTAAGTCTCACGTCAGCAGTAGTAAAACTATTGGAGAAAATTCTGAAGGAGAGACTTTATCTCCATTTGGAGAGGCAAAGTTTGATCAGGGATTATCAGCATGGCTTCATCAGAGAGAGGTCACACCTAACAATCTCATTGAATTTTTTGAGGAGGTGTGTCGATAGTGCAGTTGATGTAATCTACATGGATTTCAACAAGGTTGAAATCCAAGGTAGAAGTTTGATGAGGACTTGTCTGTGGAGGTAGTATGGGCTGAGATTAGAAACAGGAGAGGAGAGGTCACCCTGTTGGGAATCTTTTACAGACCTCCTAATAGTTCTAGAGAGGTTGAGGAAAGGATTGCGAAGTCAATTCTGATTAGGAGTGAAAGTAGTAGGGTAATTGTGATGGGGGACTTTAACTTTGCTAATATTGATTGGACTAGCTATAGCTCTAGCTCGTTAGAGGGGTCAGTTTTCGTACAGAGTGTGCAGGAAGGTTTTTTGACTCAGTATGTAGATAGGCCAACTAGAGGTGAGGCTACATTGGATTTGGTGATGGGCAATGAGCCAGACCAGGTGTTAGGCTTGGAAGTTAGTGAACATTTTGGTGATAGTGACCACAATTCGGTTACGTTCACCTTAGTGATGGACAGGGATAGGCATGAAGCTGGGGGCAGTAGTTATAGCTGGGGTAAGGGTAATTATGAGGCCATCAGGAGAGAATTAGGGTGCATAGATTGGACTAGGAAACTACAGGGACTGGGAACATCTGGAATGTGGTGCGTATTCAAGGAGCAGCTGCTGCGAGTCCTTGATAAGTATGTCCCTGTCAGGCAGGGAGGAAATGGACGAGTAAGAGAGCCTTGGTGTACGAAAAGAGTTGATTTGCTGGTTAAGAAGAAAAAGGAGGCTTATGTCAGGATGAGGCTTGAAGGCTCAGGTAGTGCAATGGATAGATATAGATTAGCTAGGAAGGAGGTAAAAAGTGAATTGAGGAGAGCTAAGAGGGGACACGAGAAGATGTTGGCGGATAGGATTAAGGAGAATCCTAAAGCTTTCTTTCGATATGTTAAGAATAGAAGATTGGTTAGGGCAAGATTAGGGCCAGTCATAGACAGCAGTGGGAAGTTGTGCGTGGAGCCTGAAGAGATTGGAGAGACACTGAATAAATATTTCTCTTCGGTATTCACGCAGGGAGATGTAAATGTAGTTGTGGAGAACACTGAGGTACAGGGTTGCAAACTGGAAAGTATTGAAGTAGATAGGGAGGATGTGCTAGATATTCTTGAGGGTTTGAAGTTGGATAAGTCCCCTGGGCCGGACGGGATTTACCTAGGATTCTCTGGGAGGCAAGAGAGGCGATTGCAGAGCCTCTGGCTCTGATCTTCAGGTCGTCATTGGTTACGGGTGTGGTTCCGGAGGACTGGAGGATAGCGAATGTGGTCCCATTGTTTAAGAAGGGGAAGAGGGACCTTCCTGGGAATTATAGGCCAGTGAGTCTTACTTCTGTTGTGGGCAAGGTATTGGAGAGAATTATTAGGGATAGGATTTATAGTTATTTAGAGAGAAATGAATTGATTGGGGATAGTCAGCATGGGTTTGTGAAGGGTAGGTCGTGCCTTACTAACCTTATTGAGTTTTTTGAAAAAGTGACCAAAGAGGTGGATGGGGGTAAGGCAGTTGATGTGGTATATATGGACTTTAGTAAGGCGTTCGATAAGGTGGCCCATGGAAGGCTTCTACAGAAAATGCAGATGTATGGGATAGAGGGTGATTTAGCTAATTGGATTAGGAATTGGCTAGCA
This sequence comes from Sphyrna mokarran, assembly GCA_024679065.1. Taxonomy (NCBI): domain Eukaryota; kingdom Metazoa; phylum Chordata; class Chondrichthyes; order Carcharhiniformes; family Carcharhinidae; genus Sphyrna; species Sphyrna mokarran. The sequence continues at coordinate 898,864 of JAGIQG010000019.1, forward strand.
GATAGAAGACAGAGGTGGTGGTTGATGGGAGATATTCATCGTGGAGTTCGGTGACAAGTGGTGTGCTCAGGGGTCTGTTTTGGGGCCCCTGCTGTTTGTAATTTTTATAAATGATCTGGATGAGGGTATTGAGGGATGAATCAGTAAATTTGCAGATGATCCTAAAGTTGGTGGTGTGGTAGATAGTGAAGAGGGGTGTTTTAGTTTACAGAGTGACTTGGACAAGTTGCAGAGCTGGGCCGAGAGGTGGCAAATGGAGTTTAATGTGGAAACGTGTGAGGTAATGCACTTTGGCAGGAACAATAAATGTGTAGAGTATAGGGCTAATGGTAGTGCTCTTAATAGTGTTGAGGAACAGAAGGATCTTGGTGTATGTGTCAATAGATCCCTGAAAGTAGGCAGTCAAGTGGATAAAGTTGTTAAAAAGGCATATGGAGTCTTAGCTTTTATTGTAGGGGGATTGAATTTAGGAGCCGCAGCATCATGTTGCAACTGTACAAAACTCTAGTGCGGCCGCACTTGGAGTATTGTGTGCAGTTCTGGTCCCCACATTATAAGAAAGATGTGGAGGCATTGGAGAGTGTACAGAGGAGGTTTACCAGGATGTTGCCTGGTATGGAGGGCAGGTCCTATGAAGAGAGGTTGAAGGATTTGAGGTTGTTTTCGTTAGAAAGGAGGCGGCTAAGAGGGGATCTTATTGAAGCATATAAGATGATTAGAGGTTTAGATAGTGTGGACAGTGATAGCCTTTTTCCTAGGATGGAGAAAGCTAGCACGACGGGACACAGCTTTAAATTAAGGGGTATGAGTTATAGGACGGATATCAGAGGTAGGTTCTTTACTCAAAGAGTGATTAGGGAGTGGAATGCCCTGCCTGCAGCTGTTGTAGATGCGCCAAGTTCGGTGGCGTTTAAGAGGTTAGTTGATAAGTATATGGATGAGAAGGGAATGGTTTAGTTAGGAGGTGCATTGCTTTTTATTTTGGTCGGCACAACATCGAAGGCCGAAGGGCCTGTTCTGTGCTGTATTGTTCTATGTTAAGGGCTATAAAGAAAGCAAATGCACATGGGATACAGGGTAATTTCAGAAGGTGGATTTCAAATTGGCTCAGTTGTAGGAGACAGAGAATGAAGACAGAAGGCTGCTTGAGTGACCTAAAACCTGTATACTGTGAAGTATCATACAGAACTGTGCTGGATCCTCTATTATTATTACTTGTATAAATAACTAGATGACTGTGTGAGGGGGGTAGGGTTAGTAAGTTTGCTGATGACACAAAAATTGGCCAGGTGGTAAACAGTGAGGAGTTGGGTTACACGAACATATAGACAGGATGGTCAAATGGGCAGATAAGTGACAGATGGAATTTAATCCTGAAAAATGAGAGGTGATACACTTTGCAAGGACAAATTTGACAAGGAAATTTTCAATGAACTGTATGACACTAGGAAGTTGAGGTACAAAGGTACCTTAATGTGCTTATCCATAGATCTCTGAAGATGGAAGGGTATGTTAATAGGTTGGTGAAAAAGGCATATGGGACATTTGCCTTTAAAAACTGAGGCTTGGATTACAAAAGCAGGGAAATCATGTTGGAGTTGTATAGAACTTTGGTGAGGCCACAGCTAGAGTACTGTGTGCAATTCTGGTTGCCATGTTAGGAGAAAGATGTGATCGCACTGGAGAGGATGCAGAGGAGATTCACTAGGATTCTGCCTGGGATGGAATATTTAGAGTTATTTTTGTTGGAGCAGAGGTGATCTGATATGAGGGGTGTGGATAGGTTGCATAGCAAACAGCCGTTCCCTTAGTTGAAAGGTCAGTTACGAGGGCGCACAAGTTCAAGGTGAGGGACAGGAAGTTTAGGAGGATGGCTGGAAAAATATTTTTACCCAGAGGGTGATGATGGTCTGGAATGCATTGCCTGGGAGGTTGCTTCACATTCTTTAAAAACTACTTGGATAAGCAATTGGCACATAACATAACATTCAAGGCTACGAGCCAATTGCTAGTAAATGGGATTATGTTGGCGATCAGGTGTCTCTCATACATCATTGCAAAAATTGATGGGCCAAAGGGCTTCTTCTACACTTTATCAGTCTTCCATTCCCCAGCACCAACATCCCTCACCTTGATTACAAAATATTGGTAACAGTTTTAGAATGCAATAAAGTCTTCCCTCATTCCAATTATCTAATGTACCAATGTACTGACACAATGAAGAGTTTACTTACTTATTGCTAGTGTAGATGGAAGCCAGCTGTTGGACAATATTCATCACCACTTCGTAACATCTTGTAATAAAACAAGATAAATCCTAAAAGTAGAAAAGATTGTACTCGGTCATTCTCTCAAAACTCTCCTGCTTAAAGCTTGCGACAATTTCAAGAAAGTGACTGTATAAGGGCCATTTCATGGTAGCTTCTCAGAGACACCCAACCCCCACAATATTAGAGCACCCAAGCCAGGGCAACCCTTGAGCTGCCCCCTCATCAGTGCAAGAAACCATAGCAGCTTTCCTCTTGACTAGCACTTGTTTGAGGGAGTTAAAAACTTCACACTCCTCACCAAAATTACATGGAATAAAAGCAAATTGTAAAATTGCTGCTGAAGCTATTTAGAATCATAAAATCATTCAACAGCGGAAAAGATTTACTGGGATGCCACTGGCGCTTGATGGTTTGAGTTATAAGGACAGGCTGGATAAATTGGGACTTCTTTCTCTGCAGCATAAAAGGTTAGAGATGATCTTGTGGAGGGGCAAAGATCAGGCAGATAGTCAATAATGTTTTCCTAAAGGTAAGGGAGTCTAAAACTAGAGGACATAAGTTTAAGGTGAGAGGGGAAAGATACAAAAGCAACCACAGAGGCATTTTTTTTCCACGCAGAAGAAATGTCTGGAACAAGCTGCCAGAGGTAGTAGTAGAGAAAGGTACAATTTTCTTTTTTAAGAAAACATTTAGATAGCTACATTGGTAAGATGGACATAGAGGGATGTGGGCCAAATGCAGGCAATTGGGACTAGCTTCAGGATTTTAAAAAAGAGCGGCATGGAGAAGTTGGGTCAAAGGGTCACGTAAATCTTATAACTCTCACAGCATACTCTTCAGTCCTTTATATCTATTCTGGTATTTGATCTGACTTATTATTGTCAAATGTATTAGTATAAAGTAAAATGTATTGTTTCTTGCACACTATATAAAGTATACTATACTTTGGGACATAGATAAGCTGCAGAGCTGGACCGAGAGGTGGCAAATGGCAAAGTGTGAGGTGATTCACTATGGTAAGAGTAATATACGTACAGAATATAGGGCCAATGGTAGGACTCTTAGTAGCGTAGATGGGCAGAGATCTCAGTGTACACGTGCATAGATCCCTGAAAATTGGTACTCAAGTTGAGAAGGTTGTAAAGAAGGTGTACAGTGTTAGCTTTTATTGGTAGAGGCATTGAATTTTGGAGCCGAGATGTCATGTTGCAACTGTACAAAACTCTGGTGCAGTCGCACTTGGGAGTACTGCATAGTTTTGGTCACCACAGTATAAGAAAGATGTGGAGGCATTGGAAAGGGTGCAGAAGTAGTTTACCAGGATGTTGCCTGGTATGGTGGGTAGGTCTTATGAGGAAAGAATAAGGGACTTGAGGTTATTTTCATTAAAGAGAAGAAGGCTAAGAGGTGACCTAATTGAGATATATAAGATGATCAGAGGGTTACATAGGGTGGACAGTGAGAGCCTTTTTCCTCAAATGGAGATGACTAACACGAGGGGTGGGAGTTATAGGATGGACCTTAGAGGTTCTTTATTCAGAGGGTATCAAGGGTGTGGAATGCCGTGCCTGCAGCAGTTGTGGACTTGCCAAGTTTAAGGGCATTCAAATGGTCATTGGATAGGTATACGGATAGCATTGAAATAGTTCAGATTAGAGGGTCATAAGATCAGTTCCATTGGTCGGTGCAACCTCGAGGGCCAAAGGGCCTGTACTGCGGTGTAATGTTCTATGTTCTATACAGAAAGAACGGAGAGGGTGCAGAATATAGTGTTACAGTCATAGCAAGAGTGTAGAGGAAGATCAACTTAATATAATAGGCTTTTAAAATCATAGAAAGAGTAAAAGATAGATTGAGCGGGTATGATGGACACAGCATGCAAGAAGTCGCCACACTCCAGCGCCATCTTTGAAAGAGTTAGCCAATTAGTCTCATTTCTACTCTCACCTTAATCCAGCAAGTTTTTCCTTTTCAAGTATTTACCCAATGTTTTGAAAGTTACTACTGAGTCCCAATGCACCCCAGACCATAAGTCATTGCATCACTATGATGTAGAGAGGCAATTTGGCTTATCGAGTCTGCATCAATCACATAGGCCCTATTGCCATAACTACATGTATTTACTTTGCTAGTCCCCCAACACTTAGAAATTTAGCTTGCCCAATCCTCCTTTCTCCATATCTTTGGGCCTCTTTATGAAGAGATGACCAAGCTGTACTGTACCAGTTTTGAGCACAAGTTGTGTTATTGCTGAAAATGGAAAAACTCAAAAATATTTTTAAAAAGTAAACTGTTGGGAAATTTAATTAAAGGCAGTAATTAAATATAAGTCATGACTGTTAGAAGTGAGAATGCCACCAACTGCATCAAAAGAAAATAAACCAGGAAATTGTCTTGTTTCAAAAAGGCTGCCAAGTAACTATTCAAAGATCTCAGTAATATCTACTTTCATATGAAGGACAGATTAGTTGTGTAGAGAAACTAAACATCATAATTCACTAGATCTGAACAATGATACTTGGGAGAAAATTAAAATGGAGTCAGTCAATTTATATGAAATTGGATTGTGAAAAAAATCTCTTCAGTATAACATGGTGACTGACATCGCCTGATGCCTTAACATTGAAGTAAAGGTCCACCACTAGACTCCAATTTGTTTGAGCTTTTAATACTGCTGCACCATTAAGATCATCTTAACTAATGCTAAGGATCAGAAGTATTTTCAATGAGGTCATGACTTGTCAGGACTTCAAAGTACAAAAAAAATGCAAAAAATGTGTCACTGCATAAAACTCTGTCTCCGCAATGGTCATTTGAGAGTTTCCAATCACTGACCCACAGTCCTGTAAAAACATCTATTCAATAAAATGCTGATACATATTTTGCATTGCTGTTCAGAGAGAGAAATGGAGTCAACCAGTAAACAACAGGGTGTGTGCAAGAAAGTGAATGATAGGCAAGTACTCTGATCAGAGATCAGGGTAATGGAGAACAGGAAACAATACCAAAGCAGCATGTCCAACGCAGCCAATCAATAGGAAATGCCCACATCAGGCATGAAGTGGAGGAGTCAGGAATTTGCAGGTAAACAATGCAGAGTTAAATTCTAATTTTGTGGTTTATCTGTTTGATGTTCTAAGCAGAAACTGAAAGCAGCTTTTAGGGAGATGTACTTACTCTTAAATCATCTTAAATCAGACAATTTGGAACAAAAATCACCTTTTATTCAACATTTTGCAACTAAAAAATAGAGATAGATGGTTTAAGAACATATAAGAAACAGGAGCAGGAGTAGGAGTAGGCCATCCAGCCCCGCCATTCAATGAAATCATGGCTGATCTGCAGTGGTTCAGTACCACATTACCGCTGCCCTCTAGTCCTGCTATCTTTGCTAAGCAGGAGTCTCTCAACCTCTATCCATCCCCTTCATTATCTTATACATCTCTACAAGATCCCCTCTCAGCCTTCTAAACTCCAGCAAGTACAAACCTAGCCTATTTAGTCTCTCATAATCCAACGCCCTCATCTCCAGAATCAGCCTAGTGAACCTTCTCTGCACTCCCTCCAAGGCCAATATATCCTTCCTCAAATGCGGCGACCAAAACTGCACACAGTACTCCAGCTGCGATCTCACCAGTACCCCGTACAGCTGCAAAAGTACCTCCCTACTTTTATATTCTATCCCCCCTCGCTATAAAGGCCAACATTGCATTTGCCTTCTTAATCACCTGCTGCACCTGCAGACTCTGTTTTTGCGATTCGTGCACAAGGACCCTCAGGTCCCTCTGCACCGTCGCTGCTGCAACTTTTCGCCATTTAAATAGTAATCCTTCCTACTGTTATATCGTGGATAACCTCACACTTGCTAACATTATACTCCATCTGCCAGGTCCTGTCCATTCACTCAACCTATCCAGATCCCTCTGCAGGCTTTCCACACCCTCCACGCAATTTGCTTTCCCACTCATCTTTGTGTCATCAGCAAATTTTGTCACCCTGCACTCAGCTCCTTCCTCCAGATCATCTATGTAAATGGTAAATAGTTGAGGCCCCAGCACTGATTCCTGGGGCACTCCACTAGTTACCAGCTGCCAATCAGAATATCACCCATTAATACCTACCCTCTGCTCCCTATTAGACAACCAATCCTCTATCCAGTCTAACACCCTACCCCAACTCCCTGCACCCTAATCTTCTGCAGCAATCTTTTCTGAGGCACCTTATCAAATGCCTTTTGGAAATCCAAAAACACCACATCCCGGTTCCCCTCTATCTACCGCACTAGTCACTTCCTCATAGAACGCCAATAAATTCACCAAGCACGACTTCACCTTAACAAATCCGTGCTGCGTCTGCCTGATCAAACAACACGTATCCAGGTGCCTTGTTATTTCTGCTTTGATTCAAGCATTTTTCCGACTATAGACATTAAACTAACCGGCCTATAATTCCTCGCCTTCTGTCTGCTTTTTTTAAACAGCGACGTAACATTACAATCGGATTAGGCAGGAACTTATTGAAACTGATTGAGAACGGTTGCTTGAGGGTAAGTCCACGCTAGGCACGTGGGATTCTTTCAAGGGAATACTGAAAACGTTGCAAGAAAGATATGTGCCGGCTAAGAGGAAGGATGGGAAAGGTAGGATTAGAGAGTCATGGATTACTAGGGATATTGAGGACTTGGTTAGGAAAAGAGGGGTGTATGTTAGGTCAAAGCAGCTGGAAATGGAGAGCGTTGGAGGAATATAGAGAGAGTAGGAGGGAGCTCAAACGGGGAGTTAGAAGGGCAAAAAGGGGGCATGAAATGATTTTGGCGGAAAGGATTAAGGAAAATACAAAGGCTTTTTACTCCTATGTTAGGAATAAAAGGGTGATTAGAGGGAAAATCGGACCTCTTAGGGACAGAGGAGGTGAACTGTGCTTAGAGCCCAAGGGAATAGGGGAGATCCTGAATGAATACTTTGCATCAGTATTCACAAAGGAGAAGGGCTTGTTGACCGCTCCTGTCTCTGAGGGAGCTGTAGACCAGTTGAGGGAAATGTCCACACCAAGAGGGGAAGCATTAGAGCTGAAAAATCTCAAGGCCTGATGGCACTGAACCCAGGCTGCTTAGGGAGGCGCAAGGTGAAATTGCTGGGCCTCTGACACAAACCTCTGTCTCTTCTTTGGAAGAGATCTGACAACACCAATTTTAAATCCAACCGATTTATTTGATAGTAAACTTGCAAGCTTTCGGCCTTTGTAGCCTTCCTCAGGCGAATGAGGTGTTCTGGACATAGACAGGCTGGTAGCTTGGGCAGATAGATGGTAGATGGAATTCAATCCTGATAAATGCGAGGTGATGCAATTGGGGAGAAAGAATATAGGGGGGAGGTATATGATAAAGGGTAGACCTATTAAGACTATAGAAACGCAGAGGGACCTGGGAGTGCAGGTGCAAAGTCTCTGAAGGTGACAGAGCAAGTGGAGATGGTTGTGAAGAAAGCATATGGTATGCTAGCCTTTATAGGAAGGGGTATAGAGTACAAGAGCTGGCCTTTAATGTTGCAGTTGTATAAAACGTTGGTTAGACCTCATTTGGAATACTGCGTCCAGTTCTGGTCGCCTTACTACCGGAAGGACGTGGAGACTCTAGAGAGTGCAGAGGAGGTTTACCAGGATGCTGCCTGGTATGGAAGGTCTGAGTTACGAGGAGAGGTTAGGCAAATTGGGACTGTTTTCCTTAGAAAGACATAGGCTTAGAGGACATCTAATAGATGTGTTCAAGATTATGAGGGGTATAGATAGAGTAAACAGGGTTAAGCTTTTTCCTAGGATGGACTCGAATAGCACGAGAGGTCACAGGCTTAGGTTGAGAGGGGTAAGGTATAATTTGGATGCTAGAGGGAGTTTTTTCACACAGAGGGTGGTGGGGGTATGGAACATGCTGCCAAGTAAAGTGGAGGCAGGCACTCTGGAGTTATTTAAGAGATACTTAGATAGGCACAAGAACAGAATGGGAATGGAGGGATATAGAAAACTGATTTAAAATAGGGATCATGAGCGTTGGGAGTTCCCTGGGAAGTGTGTAAATTGTTTATGATATTTGATGTATTTGTTTTATCCTATAGGTGCTTCAGTCCGCCTTGTCTAACAAACGGCATACACGCGATGGGTCTTGAGAGGGCTGCTCTTGGATTTTGAGAGTAGTCTAGTGCTTCACGTCGTTAGTGTATGCTTGACTAGACCATTTGATGGGCAACACGACAGCTCAGTGACTATTGCTGTGCTGTGCAGATACATGTGTCTGTGGGAGTTTGCGCATTCTCCCCGTGCTTCCATGGGTTTTCTCCAGGTGCTCCGGTTTCCTCCTACGTCCCAAAGATGTGCTCTTAGGCTGCCTGCAGAACAAATTCTCCCTAAGTTGTCTCAAATTTGGTTCTAATGCATAGATCTATAAACATAGACAAGGATGATAGGGATCATGGGTAGAAGTGGGAATATCAGGGTGGCGGCGGGGGCTCGTTGGGCCAAAGGGCCTGCTTCCCGTGTTGTTTTGTTCTTTGTTCTTATTAGCCGTTTTCCAATCTTCCGGCACTTTCCCGGAGCCCAGCGAATTCTGAAAGATAATTACTAGGGCATCCACTATCACCTCTGCCATTTCCTTGAGAATCCTGTTTAATATTCGTGCGTTAGTCCAGCACAAAAGTCCACCAGTATTTACTGTGCAATGCTGTGGGTTCAACCAAGTTTGCCTATTAATTCACACATACCTTATATTAACCCAGAATATCTGAATATGGAATAGATATTATAAATTGTTTTATCTTTCTGACCTCCAAAGTTTATTTTTCTACGTCCAAAATTCTTGGAATCTTGTAGTTCTATTCCCTTTTGTCCACTTTATATATTATTGGTTGCTGACTTTATCTTACCAACAATTTAGGCTAGAATATAGGTACTGCAAGTAATTAGCAACATTAAGAGAACATTATCATTTATTGAGGGAAAACTGATTTACAAAAGTAATGAAGTAATGCTTCAGTTGTATAAGGTATTGTTGAGACCATATCTAGTAGATTATATACAGTACCAGTCTCCTTATCTAACGAAAACTGCAAATGCATTAAGAGCATTTCAGGGGAGATTTATTATCTAATACCAGGGATAGATGTGGGTTATCTTATGATCAGAGATTGGAGAGATTAGGTGCGTGTCTACTGGAGTTTAAAGGAGTCAAAGATGACTTGATTGAAACTTTTAAAATCTTGGGGGGTATTGACAGGGTGAGTGTGGAGTGAGTGTTTCTGCTTAAAAATAAGGTGCCAGTGATTCAAAACAGTGATGAGGAGACTTTCTTTCTTTCAGAGGGTCCAAGTCTTTGAAACTAGAGAGTCTTTTAATATTTTTAAGACAGAGTATATAGATTCTTGATTAACAAGAGGTAAAATGTTATCAGGGGTGGGCTCAACGTGGGGTTGAAGGTACAATCAGATCAGCCATGATTTTGTTGAATGGTGGAGCAGGCTTGAGGAGCCAAGTGGCCTGCTAATGTTCCTAGTTCGTATGTTTATAATTTGGGGGTTTCTGGTCAAGGATCTTAACAAGAACTTATTCTATAATGCTAATGCGGAATGAATACTCATTGTTTCATTAAAATTCTATTTCATTCAGCTCAAGGTTTAATTCTGAATTCATGTCAGTTTTTGGTTTTAGCCCAAAGAACACCCAGATGCCATGTAAGAGCTAGTCAATTACAGATTGACTCGCCCTTCATTAGAACCTACTAAGTTCTAAATTAGCATCATACATAGGGCTTCCGGTACCTGCTGGATTAGTTTGCTTTTATGTTCAGTCATAGGGAGATCATTCTCCATAATTAGGATTCAGCAGGATTCCTCAGGGTGCATTAGTGCAGCTTGCTGGGCAGATTTTTGAGAATAAGGCATACATTAAATGTAATAGAGTACTGCAAAAGAAAGCAGGAATAACAAAGGCAATTCATCCAATCCCTGAAGTGGCTGAGTTATGCAGATACCAGCAATGTCTGGGAATCTGCTAAGTGATACCAGAGTCTCATACTCGCATCACACTCTGGGCACAGTGTTTTTGAAAGTAATCAAAAAGGAGTACAATGAAAATGAGTGATCAAGATCAAACAGGAACAGTTCAGAGGAGTGTTGCTTTCTAAAAGAGCACTAGGAACTTGAATAACTTAAAATCCAGCACAGCTCTGCCTCAGTTCAGGAGATGACTAAAACATGACAGAAGGGATTACAAAATATTAGTCCATTTTCCCCAGATTTGAAGCAAAATAATAAAGCTAGACTCACAGAAATGATTTAATATAGGCTAACTGCTCATCCCCAAAGAGGAATGCCTCAAAACAGCTTGTAAACACAAAGCACATTTTCTTACAAGTACAGACAAACAACTGCAAACCAAAAACAGGTAGCATACCTGTAAAAAAGAAATAAACCTGCCCATCTGGATCTGAGACTCTCCTTCCACGATATTCGAATCTGTAACTAAAACAGAAACTTGGTTATTGGACCCTTCCAGGTTGCAGGGCAGGGCAAAGAGATAAATATTCGCAACAGAATCCTGCAGTGCAGAAACAGACCATCCAGCCCACTGAGTTTGCACCAAAGCTCCCAAAGAGCATCTTACCAAGGCCCTCTACTCCATGTATTCCCATGCCAACGGCCAATCCACCCAACATACACATCTTTGGACAGTGAGAAGAAACCAGAACACCAGGAAGAAACCATGCAGACACAGGGAGAACATGTAAACTCCACACAGTCACTCAAGGCCAGAATTGAACCCAGGTCCCTGGCACTGAGTAGCAATGTGAACCACTGTGCCACCATCCTGCTCTTACCTGGTACTTATGTGGCATGAATGTTACTCGCCATTTTTAGCCCAAGCCTCGACATTGTCCAGGGTTTGTTGCATCTGGACACTGACTGAGGAAAGAGCTAAAAGCAGATAACTGCCCTGCAGTTATAAATTCAAGTTATGACTTCACATCAGTGATATTTTGACATAGAATTTGCACAGACACATCAAAATCAACATTAGTAACAACTGTAGCAGCAAGTTGATATCAGCAATTTATTGCAACCGCAAGTCCAATTCAATTTGCTTAACAAATTTTAAAGTGTTCTCTTTCTGTTTATTGTCATTTGAATATTAGTTTTAACCAAGGTCTGAGATGAAACTCCAAAAACACTCAAGTGAAATCTAACTTTGTTAATTTTGCTTTGAAGTGTTCAAAGCCACTAATTCCCAAATCCACAGGAAAAAGCTGCCGATAAGTCACCATGACAGGATTTTACGATCTCTCAGTCGAGGCTCAAATTCCATTCCGTGAGCCATGGCGAACATAGCAGTAAAATTCAGTAAATGTTACAAAATAAAATGTCTTACGGATTTAAAATTAAGTGCTTATCCAAGCCTAGCATTTAGCTCAGGATGGCCTGAATATCTGAAATATTCCAAATGATAGATTTATGACAAGGTTGGCTCGGGGCAGTTGGTCAAACAGAGCTCCTACATCCCTAACACGATCACTCCCAGATTTACTGTGCTTCAAAAGGTCACTGATGTACACCACACAATTAACCAACTCAATAATCAGCTGGCTGGCTAATCTTTCAAATATTGCTGACAAATTTTTCATATTAAATGGCATGACTTTACACTGGAACAGACAGTCTGGATTACAAAATCCTTCCAATTTTTTTAGCTTGATCAATCAAGAATACTTCAATTCAATCTTGCTCATCAGCTGGTTCAACAAGGGTAGGTCTATCACCATCTCCCTTTTCCAGTACCTGGCCTGACTATTCTCATGATCACTGTACCCCCAACATGGTCACACGACATGCTCTTTTACTCTTCCTTCTCAGTTGCTGACTACATAACTCATCTCTTTACACTGTAGATTCCAGAAGATCATCAGGCCAGGGTAACAAAATACTGATCCCCTCGTTAAAGCTACCAGCTTTAGCAGCTCTATCCACTTTAGTTTTCATTATCTGCTTAGAAATATCACAAGCTTCTGACAGCCTCTGTTGGAACTTCGTCTGCTTTATCCCAAAAGTATATATGACCTCCTGAAACATGACAGAAAATTTGATTCCTACCTAGCAATAAATTGTCCTAGCTCTTCAATCATAGCTTTTGCTGTGATCTTCCTCAAGGGCACTCCCTCTGGAACCAAGAAAGAAAATGCTGGAAAATTCAGCAGGTCTGGCAGCATGTGCATGGCAGCAAGTCCTGATAGTCCTAGTAAATCTTTAGTGCACTCCTAGTTTAATAATATCTTTTCTATAATAGATGACCAGAAATGTACACAATATTTCAAGTCTGGCCGTACCAACGTTTTGTACAATATGACAGCCCAACTCCTATACTTAATGTTCAGTGAAACCAAGCATGCCTTCTTCACCATTCGGTCCACCTCTGACTCCATCAGCCACTGGCCCACTTGATCAAGATTCTGTTGCAATCCTAGATAATCTCCTTCACTGTCCACTATGCCACCAATTTTGGTGTCAACTACAAACTTACTAACTATGTCTCCTAAATTCTCATCCAAATCATCAACATAAATGACAAATAACAGTGGAGCCAGTACCAATCCCTGAGGCACACCGCAGGTCACAGGCCTCCATTTGAAAAACAATCCTCTACGATCACCTTCTGCCATCAAGCCAATTTTGCATCCATTTGGTGGATCCCGTAGTAAGAGGAGAAAAAGCTGACGCTCAAATCCAGATGACTCTTTGTCAAAGTTTTGGAGTTAGTCGCTGCAGTTTCAGAGAATGAGAGGCAACCTCACTAAAGATTGTGAAGGAGTTTGGATGCTGGTATCTAAATCATGGGGGCACACTTTCAGGATAAGGAGGGTGATCATTTATAAAGAACAAAGAACAAAACAGTACGGGAAACAGGCCCTTCGGCCCAACGAGCCCGCGCCCCCACCCCGATGTTCCCACCTCTACCCGCGATCCCTGTCTATGTTTATAGATCTATGGATTAAAAACCAAATTTGAGACAAAAAAACAAATTTGAGACAATAAAAATACATCTTCCAATCGCTGCTCTAGTTGCTTGACCCAAGCCCTCAGACACTGTAGCTCCAAACACTTGACACATATGTGGACTTTCGGGAGAGGTCTTGCCTCCAGGAATTCCCACATATGACACCGTACACAGGTGAGGCATTTTCCCTTAATCCCTACCATTGTCCTGAACACCTTTGGAGGTGTGAATGCAACTGGAAAACCAGTAGCACACTGTGCCTAAGCCTGCTCTTGCCCAAGCCCCACGAGCCAAAGCCCTTATATCTCTCTCTGCTTCCCTAGTCACTCCCCTGCCCGCTCCCGATGCTGCCCGGTGTTTATTGCCACTTTCTTTTTATACTACCCGGTTCCCTTCCCCGCTAGCCCCAGGCCTAACTACAGCAGCAAAAAGCACTCAAAGAGAGAGAAAAAAAAGCAAATTGAAAAATTCACACTCAGCCACCAGCACTTCCAAACACACTGTCCCAGAGAACAATGAACAATTATGTCTGAGATGAGAAGAAATTACTCCATTCAAAAGGTTGTGAACTTCTGGAATTTGCTCCTGCAGAGGGTTGTGGCTGGAATAGACAGATTAATAGTGTTAAGGAGTAGGGGGCTGTATCTAAGATCAGCTATGATCCTATTAAATAGTGGAGCAGGCTTGATGGACTACATAGTCCGATCCTATTTTTTAATTCTTGTATTCTTGTGAAATGGTATTGATAGGTGGTGCAGATCAATGAAGCTGAATAAAACTTTGAAAACCTCAGAATCTGATTCTGGTGGAAAAAATTGAAAAATAGTATTCCTGTGGGGAAAAAAGTGCCATTTGGATGAGTGTACAGTTCATAAAAAAAGACAATACAGAAGTGATGGGTGATTTTGGACAAACGTGCACACTGGCAAGTAACAAGACCCACTTTGGAAACTGCCAAAGAAATTGGTGAGATGGGAGTTTTGATAGGGAATAGAAAGCTGGTTCAGGTTATAACAATGGCAAGGTGAAGATGCGAGTATTTCTCAGGTTAGTGAAAGAAAGTCTAGTGGATAAGTCTGATTTGAGGGGGCCAACTTGTTATTTTTGTCAAAAATATAGACATTTAGGACTGAATGTTAGAAATGGAAGAGCAAATCAGTGGTACTATCGCTGTTGCAGTGTCTCGCTAGAGAATATTGGCCTTCTGTGTGAAACGTTTGACATACCAGTAAGTTTTCCTATGTTTCTGGGTGATGTAGAAAGAATAACAATTATCTAAATGGAGAGAGATTCCAGGAGGCCTGAGATTCAGAGGGATCTGCATTTCTACTGCATGAAATCACAAAAGGCTAATGTGGAGGTACAAGTAATTAGGAAAGCTAATAGAATGTTTATTCTAAGAACATAGAACATTACAGCACAGAACAGGCCCTTCGGCCTTCGATGTTGTGCCGACCAAAATAAAAAGCAATGCCCCTCCAAACTAAACCATTCCCTTCTCTTCCATATACTTATCAATTAACCTCTTAAACGCCACCAAACTTGGCGCATCTACAACAGCTGCAGGCAGGGCATTCCACTCCCTAATCACTCTTTGAGTAAAGAACCTACCTCTGATATCCGTCCTATAACTCATACCCCTTAATTTAAAGCTGTGTCCCCTCGTGCTAGCTTTCTCCATCCTAGGAAAAAGGCTATCACTGTCCACCCTATCTAAACCTCTAATCATCTTATATGCTTCAATAAGATCCCCTCTTAGCCGCCTCCTTTCTAACGAAAACAACCTCAAATCCTTCAACCTCTCTTCATAGGACCTGCCCTCCATACCAGGCAACATCCTGGTAAACCTCCTCTGTACCCTCTCCAATGCCTCCACATCTTTCTTATAATGTGGGGACCAGAACTGCACACAATACTCCAAGTGCGGCCGCACTAGAGTTTTGTACAGTTGCAACATGATGCTGCGGCTCCTAAATTCAATCCCCCTACCAATAAAAGCTAAGACTCCATATGCCTTCTTAACAACTTTATCCACTTGACTGCCTACTTTCAGGGATCTATTGACACATACACCAAGATCCTTCTGTTCCTCAACACTATTAAGAGCCCTACCATTAGCCCTATACTCTACACATTTATTGTTCCTGCCAAAGTGCATTACCTCACACTTTTCCACATTAAACTCCATTTGCCACCTCTCGGCCCAGCTCTGCAACTTGTCCAAGTCACTCTGTAAACTATAACACCCCTCTTCACTATCTACCACTCCACCAACTTTAGTGTCATCTGCAAATTTACTGATCCATCCCTCAATACCCTCATCCAGATCATTTATAAAAATTACAAACAGCAGGGGCCCCAAAACAGACCCCTGAGGCACACCACTTGTCACCGAACTCCACGATGAATATCTCCCATCAACCACCACCCTCTGTCTTCTACCTGCCAGCCAATTCCTAATCCAATTAGCTAAATCACCCTCTAACTTGATCACGAAGGGAGGGAAGTCATGGAGAGGTAGTATAGGGTTCCCAGTATGAGGTTCTTCATTTTAGTTCTACTATAATAAGCAGTCTAGGTTAAGATAATTAAAAGTGTCTGATATATAGTGAGAATTCAATGTGCCCGGAACAAATATGCAAAGGTATTATAAGCTGTATAACCATAGTTTAGCCAAGTATATGAATACAATTTAATTTCATAAATGTGTTTCTGAACCTTGGCCAAACAATGATCCAGCTGCTTAATATGATGGGAAACACCATGATAGACCAAAAACTTTTAATATAACGGAGAATAGTGAACAGTTCATTCTTATCTGCTTGGAATACCAGGAGCAAGTTTAGTGTCCTGAAACATGTGGGACAATATTCAGCAGAGCATAATTGAGTATAAAACTAAGTTACCTTGGGGATCCTTGATCTAGTCTGCAGGGAGCAGTCAGAGGGCGGAGCAGAGCGTAACCATGTATAAAACGGACTTAGCAGTAAAGGTGATTGGCAGTTGCAGGTCACATCTGCATAATTACTGTCACTGTGACCAGATGGTGGTTTGTGGAGGAGCTACTGTGAAGAGACAGTTAAACCCCAAACACGACTTCAGTGTTTCCCTCCCTCCTCCTCTAACAAATAAAAAGTCAGGAGGACCACAAGCAAGGGAGCAGTGAGTTGTAATTCTTTTATCCGTATAAGAGCAATATGGCAGCGGCATGCTCCTCCTGCCAGATGTGGGCAATTAGAACAAACAACAAAACAGCAGGGGAAACAGGCCCTTCTGCCCAACAAGCCCGCGCCGCCACCCCGATGTTCCCACCTCTACCCGTGATCCCGGTCTATGTTTACAGATCTATGGATTAAAAACCAAATTTGAGAATTTAGGGATAATTCGTTTTGCCAATTAGCCAAAGAGCACATCTTTGGGATGTGGGAGGAAACCGGAGTACCCGGAGAAAACCCACGCAAGCACGGGGAGAATGCGTAAACTCTCACAGACACAGGCCCAAATCCATGTATCTGCACAGCACACCAACAGTCACTGAGCTGTCGTGTTGCCCATCAAATGGTCCAAGTTAAAGGTACACTAACGACGTGAAGCCCTAGGATACTCTCGAAAAAAAATTCAAGAGCAGCCCTCTCATGACCCATCGCATGTATGCCCCTCGTTAGACAACAAGGTGGACCAAAGCACCTGTAGGATAAAAACAAGTACATCAATATCATCATCTATTTACACACTTCCCAGGGACTCCCAAGGCTCATGATCCCTATTTTAAATCAGTTTTCTATACCCCTCCATTCCCATTCTGTTCATGTGCCCATCTAAGTATTTCTTAAATAACTCCAGAGTACCTGCCTCCACCACTTTACTTGGCAATGTATTCCATATCCCCACCACCCTCTGCGTGAAAAACCTCCCCCTAGCATCCAAATTACACCTTACCCACCCCTCACCCTAAGTCCGTGACCCCTCGTGCTACTCGAGTCCATCCTAGGAAAAAGCTTAACCCTGTTTACTCTATCTATACCCCTCAATCTTGTACAGCTCTATTAGATCTCCTCTAAGTCTACGTCTTTCTAAGGAAAGCAGTCCCAATTTGCCTTAGAACATAGAACATTACAGCGCAGAACAGGCCCTTCGGCCTTCGATGTTGCGCCGACCAATTAAGAAAAAGCAATGACCCTCTAACCTAAACTATTCCCTTTTCATCCATAGACTTATCTACAAACCTCTTAAACGCCACCAAACTTGGCGCATCTACAACTGACGCAGGCAGGGCATTCCGTACCCTTACCACCCTCTGGGTAAAGAACCTACTTCTGACATCCATCCTATAACCACCACCCCTTAATTTAAAGCTATGTCCCCTCGTGCTAGCTTTCTCCATCCTAGGAAAAAGGCTATCACTGTCCACCCTATCTAAACCTCTGATCATCTTATATGTTTCAATAAGGTCTCCTCTTAGCCGCCTTCTTTCTAATGAAAACAACCTCAAATCCCTCAGCCTCTCTTCATAAGACCTGCCCTCCAGACCAGGCAACATCCTGGTAAACCTCCTCTGTACCCTCTCCAATGCCTCCACATCTTTCTTGTAATGCGGGGACCAGAACTGTACACAATACTCCGAGTGCGGCCGCACTAGAGTTTTGTACAGTTGCAACATGACGTTGCAGCTCCAAAATTCAATCCCCCTACCAATAAAAACTAAGACTCAACATGCCTTCTTAACAACCTTATCGACTTGATTGCCAACTTTCAGGGATCTATTAACATATACACCAAGATTCCTCTGTTCATCAACAATATTGAGAATCCTACCATTAGCCCTATACTCTACACATTTGTTATTCCTGCCAAAGTGAATTACCTCACACTTTTCCACATTAAACTCCATTTGCCACCTCTCGGCCCAGCTCTGCAACTTGTCCAAGTCTCTCTGCAAACTATAACACCCCTCTTCACTATCTACCACTCCTCCGACTTTGGTGTCATCCGCAAATTTACTAATCCATCCTTCAATACCCTCATCCAGATCATTTATAAAAATTATAAACAGCAGGGGCCCCAAAACAGATCCCTGAGGTACACCACTTGTAACCAAACTCCATGATGAATAATTTCCATCAACCACCACCCTCTGTCTTCTATCAGTTAGCCAATTCCTGATCCAATTAGCTAAATCACCCTCAATCCCATACATCTGCATTTTCTGCAGAAGCCTTCCATGGGGCACCTTATCGAACGCCTTACTAAAGTCCATATATACCACATCAACTGCCTTACCCCCACCCACCTCTTTGGTCACTTTTTCAAAAAACTCAATAAGGTTAGTAAGGCACGACCTACCCTTCACAAAACCATGCTGACTATTCCCAATCAATTCGTTTCTCTCTAAATAACGATAAATCCTATCCCTAATAATTCTTTCCAATACTTTGCCCACAACAGAAGTAAGACTCACCAGTCTATAATTCCCAGGAAAGTCTCTATTCCCCTTCTTGAACAATGGGACCACATTCGCTATCCTCCAGTCTTCCAGCACTATACCCGTTACCAACGACGACCTGAAGATCAGAGCCAGAGGCTCTGCAATCTACTCTCTCGCCTCCCAGGGAATCCTAGGGTAAATCCCGTCCGGCCCAGGGGACTTATCTAACTTCAAACCCTCAAGAATATCTAGCACATCCTCCTCATCTACTTCAATACTTTCCAGTTTACAACCCTGTATCCCAGTGTTCTCCACAACTACATTTACATCTCCCTACGTGAATACCAAAGAGAAATATTTGTTCAGTGCTTCTCCAATCTCTTCAGGCTCCACGCACAACTTCCCACTGCTGTCTCTGACTGTCCCTAATCTTGCCCTAACCAATCTTCTATTCTTAACTTATCTAAAGAAAGCTTTAGGATTCTCCTTGATCCTATCAGCCAAAGTCTTCTCATGTCCTCTTTTAGCTCTTCTCAACTCACTCTTTAGCTCCCTCCTGGCTAATCTATAGCTTTCCAGCGCACTAACTGAGCCTTCAAGCCTCCTTTTTCCTTTTAACCAGCGAATTAACCTCTCCTCATAACTCAGACCTTCCATACCAGGTAGCATCCTGGTAAACCTCCTCTGCACTCTCGCCACAGTCTCCACGTCCTTCCGGTAGTAAGGCGACCAGAACTGGACGCAGTATTCCAAATGAGGTCTAACCAACGTGTTATACAACTGCAACATTAAAGGCCAGCTCTTGTACTCTATACCCATTCTTACAAAGGCTAGCATACCATATGTTTTCTTCACAACCTTCTCCACTTGCTCTGCCACCTTCGGAGACTTGTTCACTTGCACCCCCAGGTCCCTCTGCATTTCTGTACTCTTAATAGGTCTACCCTTTATCATATACCTCCCCCCTACATTCTTTCTCCCGAAATGCATCACCCCCCGCATTTATCAGGATTGAATTCCATCTGCCATCTATCAGTCTATCTATGTCCTGCTGCATCGCCTGACAATGCTCCTCACTGCAAGTCCAGCCATCTTTGTATCGTCTGCAAATCTGCTGATCACTCCACTTGCTCCCTCTTCCAAGTCATTTATATATATTAAAAATAGAAGAGGTCTCAGTACCGAGCCCTCCAGCACACCACTAGTGACCAACCTCCAGTTGGAAAAACACCCTTCCACTATTACTCTCTGTCTCCTATTACTAAGCCAGTTACTTATCCAGCTAGCTACCTGTCCTTGTATCCCATGAGCTTTGACCTATTAGGGAGCAATCGAGTCTTCCTGACAACTTTGTCTGCACGAAGTGTGTCCAGTTCTAGTTCCTCAGAGACCGCATTGTTCGGTTGGAGAAGCAGTGGATGCACTGCGGAGCATACAGCAAGAAGTCACCCAACACCAGGTTAAAGTCCAACAGGTTTATTTGGTAGCAAAAGCCACCAGCTTTCAAAGCACTACCCATTCATGAGTTCTATTCATAAACAGGGCACATAAAGACACAAAATCAATTTACAAAATAATGATTGGAATGCGAGTCTTTACAGGTAACCAAGTCTTAAGGAGAGGACAATGTAAGTGGAGAGAACATTAAGCACAGGTATTTTGTAAATTGAGCTTATGTCTTGATATGCCCTGTTTGTGAATAGAATTTGATTGTGAATAATACACAGCACCGATCTCTGAGGCACATTGCTGGGAATAAGTCTCCAGTTTGAAAAACAAGCTTCTGCACTGCACGCATCTCCCTTATTGGTTACCCCTTCAAAAAAAACTCAGATTCATGGGATATGATTTCCCACTCACAAAATCATGCTTACTGTCCCTAATCAGTCTTTGTTTCTCTAAATGCCAGTAGATCCTGTCTCTCAGAATACCTTTTAACAACGTCTTCTGCTAAAGCTTATGACATAATCATCATACTCAAGCGATCCACTAAAGATGGCTTGATCCACTAAGCCCATTTCATTCCCCACAATATCCAGTACTGCCTACTTCAAAGTTAGACTGAAAACTTACCCAGTTAAATAAGTCCTCCTGAATATATTTGAGTGATTCCTCCCTCTCCTTACCCTTTATTCTGTTATCAATTGTTCCTTGGATCAATATCACTGGACTGTAATTCTTGCACATCTGTGATTTTCTGGCAGATTTGTTCCCTTTCTCTCTCAATCTGAAAGCATATAGAATACATCCAGGGACCTAATCAGACTTCTCGGTTCCTAACTCTTACTAAATGAGTTCTGCTCTTGCCCCAATGATATCCTCTTTTTCCAAAGATGCGGGGGTTAGGTTGATTGGCCATGCTAAATTGACTTAATATCAGGGATTAGCAGAGTAATGAGGGTTACAGGAATAGAGCGGGAAGGGGGGATTGAGGTCAGTACAGACTCAATGGGCCGAATGGCCTCTTTACATATTGTAGGGATTCTATGATTCTTTCCAAGACTCT
Organism: Sphyrna mokarran; assembly: GCA_024679065.1. Lineage (NCBI taxonomy): Eukaryota > Metazoa > Chordata > Chondrichthyes > Carcharhiniformes > Carcharhinidae > Sphyrna > Sphyrna mokarran. The sequence goes on from JAGIQG010000019.1 coordinate 920,096, forward strand.
AATGGCTTCTCTATTCTGTATTAATATCCCATCTTCCTTTATTCATTTCTTCCCAATAGTTATCATCTTTGAATACTAAGTTTAAGCAATGTTTCAGTATTTGCTACTGCACCATATTCTCACAAGGATATTTGTGCTTGTGCCTCACCAACCTAAAACATACGCATTCTAAATTTGTCTTTATCTCCTCATATTCCTTCTTAGTCTGCTTCTACCGAATATTGTACTCCCTCTTTCTCAAATATTATCCATCATGGTCCCTTTGTACATCTTATTCCTCTTCTACTTCTACATGTTGATTCTTACCCCTCTGCAAGTTTAATTCACATTAGCGAGTCCCGTTGAGGGGGCACTGGTCCTGTTGGGGTGCAACCCACATATTTTGAATGAGTGCCTCCTGCAGCAAAATCATGAATCTGAAGCCCTCCCTCCTGTATGGTGCTTTTACTACAGTGATCATCTCCATCTTCCAATTTTTACTCTGATTAACCAATCAAATCCACTATCCACATGCAGCAACAAACTCAATACGTTGGATATTTAATAGTTGTGCATGATCCAGACATTACTACCTTTGAGGTTTTATTATTGAGTTTCCTCCAGAGCAAATTAAAATCTATCCACAGGAACTCAATATTGACTCTATGTTGCATCATAACATCTGTTCACTCTCTTCTCTAGAGTACTCTCCCTAGAGTACTAGGTCCTCTTCTATTTGTGGTCTACATAAACGACTTGGAAGTTGGGGTAGGTGGTGAGATCAGCAAATTTGCTGATGATACTAAGATGCTTGGATTGGCAGGTGCAGAGGAGCAGTGCCAGGCAATACCACAGGACATAGGTTGGTAGACTGGGCAGATAGATGGCAAATGGAATTTAATCCGGATAAATGCGAGGCGATGCATTTTGGCCGGAAAAATGTAGAAGAGAGTTGTAGGATAAAAGGTAAAACTATTCGAAGTATAGAGATGCAGAGAGACTTGGGGGTGAAGGTTCACAGGTCTCTGAAGGTGTCTTCACAGGTGGAGAAGGTGATAAAGAAAGCGTATAGTATGTTAGCTTTCATTGAAAAGGGTATAGAATACAAGAGTAGGAGTTTGATGTTGCAATTGTATAGAACATTGGTTAGGCCTCATTTGGAATACTGCGTCCAGTTCTGGTTGCCGTACTATCGGAAGGATGTGGAGTCCTTGGAGAGAGTGCAGAGGGGGTTTACCAGGATGCTGCCTGGTATGGAAGGACTGTCTTATGAGGAACGATTAAATAGACTGGGGTTGTTTTTCCTTGAAAGACGTCGGCTTAGAGGGGATCTCATAGAGGTGTATAAGATTATAAGGGGTATAGATAGAGTAAATGGAGGTAAACTTTTGCCACCTTCAGAAATGGATAGGACGAGGGGTCATGGCCATAGGGTGAGGGGGGCTATGTATAGGACGAATATTAGAGGGCAGTTTTTCACACAAAGGGTAGTGGGGGTGTGGAATGCACTGCTGAGTAAGGTGGTGGGAGCAGGCACACTAGGGCTGTTTAAGGGTCTCTTGGACAGCCACATGAGCGTTATGCAGATAGAAGGATATAGTAGGACTGTTTAACTATGGCTTTTTTTTCCCACAGGTAATTCAGTCCATACTTGACCATCAAGGAGCATGCATTCGGCAGGTGGTGCAAGGACAGCTCTTGGATGTTGATTCATGGGTTGCCTGGTGCTTCATGTCATAAATGAGTGCTTTATGTGGACCATCTGAAGGGCACCATGACAGCTCAGTGACTATCACTGTAGCTGTGCAGACACTTGGAATTGGGCTGGTGTCTGCGGGAGTTTGCGCGTTCTCCCCGTGGTTGCGTGGGTTTTCTCCGGGCGCTCCGGTTTCCTCCTACATCCCAAAAATTCGCTCTTAGGCTGATTGGGAAACAAATTGTCCCTACATTGAGACTCTTCCATATTAGGAATAACCTAAAATTAGGATAGGATAATGGAATTGTTACTATATAGTTATGACGGCGGCGCGGGCTCATTGGGCCGAAGGGCCTGTTTCCCATGCTGTGTTGCTCTCTCTCTCTCTCTTGCTCTCTCTCTCTTCCCTCTGCAGCACATTCTGCATTGGTGCACCCTTCTGATGAGGATGCAAGTGGACAGATTTCAAGAAGAGCATGACTAACCTCCTTCTCCATAGAAGAGAAGTCCATTATAAAATTTTGTTTCAGCCTGAAAGACAAAAATCATTAATATACTTTAAAATATCTGATAATGGATTTTACTAAATACATCACTGCCGCAACAAACTAATTTTAAAACTGCATTGAGGGGAAATGAAATGTGATAAGTTCTCTTACCTCATATTTCAACTTTTTTACTTCACAGCAAAGAGCAGCATAAACTGTAATCACTTTGTTCAGGACCTACAAAAGATTGTTCATTAAGTGGAAACGATCATTCAAATCATCACCACTATCCATATGCAGGAATGAACTCAACGTTAAACATTTAATAGTTGTCCATTTTGATTGCTAAACATTTATATTTAGAATCAGCACATTTGAATCCAACACAAAAACACAACTGTCACCATCATGATTTTGAGTAGGAACATTCCACAGAAATTCTTTGTACAAATCTACCGTTCAAAGTCACAGAAACTGAGGAAAACTGAACCCTTTAACAACACACACACTTCAATCTGTTTGCATGTTGCACCAGCCAGTTACAGGTTTATTGGATGTGTGTAATAGCTGCATTCCAGGTTTCAAGATCTCAATTCTAATATTAGAAATATTATTTTTTGCCAAATTGTTAATTCCATAACTATATAAAACGAGCAGAAACCCCTTTATTGCTAAAATTCTTATTTTAAATTTCCCTCTTCTGCCATTCCAATCCCTTTCCTTCCTCTCATATCCTCCCCCCACAACTCCATGCTGTCTCCCCAATCTGTTCCTGCCCTGAGCCTACATACAGAATGGCATCCCCACAACATGCTACCCAACCAAATCCTGTGCCACCCAATTCCCACCTCCTGCTGCCTTTCCCAACCCAATCTCCATGTTGCCTCAACCCAACCCAGTACCACCCAGCCACTACAAGAACCATAGAACATTACAGCACAGTACAGGCCCTTCGGCCCTCGATGTTGCGCCGGCCAGTGGACCCTCTAACCTATACTATTCCAATATCATCCATATGCCTATCCACCGAACATTTGAATGCCCCCAAAGTAGGCGAGTCCACAACTGCTGCAGGCAGGGCATTCCACGCCCTCACCACCCTCTTGTGAAGAACCTGCCTCTGACATCCGTCCTATAACTACCACCTCTTAATTTAAAGTTATGTCCCCTTGTGTTGGTCATCACCATCTGAGAAAAAAGGCTCTCACTATCCACCCTATCCAATCCCTTGATCATCTTATACGCCTCAATTAGGTCACCGCGTAACCTTCTTCTCTCTAATGAAAATAACCTCAGGTCCCTCAGCCTTTCCTCATAAGGCCTTCCCACCATACCAGGCAACATCCTGGTAAACCGCCTCTGCACCCTTTCCAATGCTTCCACATCTTTCTTATAATGCGGCGACCAGAACTGTACGCAATACTCCAAGTGCGGCCGCACCAGAGTTTTGTACAGTTGTAACATAACCTCACGGCTCCTAAATTCAATCCCTCTACCAATAAAAGCTAAAACACCGTACGCCTTCTTAACAACTTTATCAACCTGGGTGCCAACTTTCAAAGAGCTATGTACTTGTACCCCAAGATCCCTCTGCTCGACAACACTATTAAGGGTCCTGCCATTAGCCCTATATTTCATATGCCTGTTATTCCTACCAAAGTGAATCACCTCACACTTATCCGTATTGAATTCCATTTGCCACCTCACGGCCAGCTCTGCAACCTATCTATGTCCCTCTGCAAACTGTAACATCCATCCTCGCTGTCTACAACTCCCCCCACTTTGGTATCGTCAGCAAATTTACTAATCCAACCCTCTACGCCCTCATCTAGGTCATTTATAAAAATGACAAACAGCAGTGGCCCTAAAACAAGGGCCACATGGTGGCTAGCATTGCTGTCTCACAGTGCCAGAGACCCAGGTTCAATTCCCAGCTGTGTGGAGTTTGCATACTCTCCATGTGTATGGGCGGGTTTCCTCCTGGTGCTCCACTTTCCTCCCACAGTCCAGAGATGTGTAGGTTAGATGGATTGGCCATGCTAAATTGCCCCTTAGTATCAGTGGGTTAGTAAATATGTGAGATTACGGGAATAGGGCCTGGGTGTGATGTTGTTGGTGCAGGGTCCTTCTGCACCGTAGAGATTCTAACCCAGCCAAACCCCCTGCCACCCTGCCGAAACCAACACCGCTCTATTCTGGCCCAACCCCCACGTTCCTGCCCCAAGTTTCTAGATATGCAGATCACCAACAACCTGCTCTCCAATAATATAACTAAGAAAGCCAACCAACGTCTCTACTTTCTCAGGAGGATAAGGAAATTTGGCATGTCCGCTATGATTCTCAACAACTTTTACAAATAAATCACAGAAAGCATTCTTCCTGTTTGTATCTCAGCTTGGTATGGCTCCTCTGCCCAAGACCGCAAGAAACTACAAGTGTCATGAACTAAGCTCATGAGATCATGCAATCCAGTCTCCCATTCATTGACTCTATATTTCCCACTGCCTTGAAAAAGCAGCCAGCATAATTAAAGACCTCACACACCCTGAACATACTCTCTTCCACCTTCTTCCATCAAGATACAAAAGTCTGAGGACACGAACCAATTTATTCAAGAACAGCTTCTTCCCTCTGCCATCAGACTTTTGAACGGACCTACCTCATATTAAGCTGATCTTTCTCTACATCCTGCATTCTCTCCTTTCATTCTCTATATACGATGTGCTTTGACTGTATATCAAGCAAGAAACGATACTTTTCCCTGAACACCAATACATGACAGTAATAAATCAAATCAACCCCATCCCTCTGCCCAGCCCCATCTCACACCTCCCTTCCCCATCCAGTCCTAATGCAGACCGGTTTCAACTTACTTACTTTGTTTTCAGTTTTAATAAGTTCCAGCAATGAGGATTGTTCATATGGCAAGAGCTAAATAAAAGAAAAACATGTTTAAAAATTACTTAACCAGAAGAGTTAAACACATTTATTTGATGTGACAATGATGTAGATAACTTAATAATCCTGTAATAACCAACACTGCACAACACTAACATTCTACTTTCCTCATGGCTACTTTTTCCTATCCTGTCAAGGCACTAATTCCCTTGCTGATGTACGTTTATATGGTGCCAGTCACCCAAGGCTCCATGCTGGTTTTGACAAACAGCCATAGCAAGTCTGAATATACATCTGCCCACTACCCACATGTACATGTATTTTGAACCATTACAGTGTATGGCAAAGGACAGTTAAGCGTTGGTAGAGTACAGGAGTCATAAAAAAATTTATAATGAGACAGGTTTCCCTCCCTACAAGTCATTCAGGGACCAATTCAGTTTTTATGACAATCCAAGTTCAGTCACTTCTACCAATAGTTTTCTCTTTTGCTTCTTTTAAAATCAAATTTAATTTAGAATGTAAACCGTCAAGACTTGTTTGAATTTCAGCCAATGAACAGCTCCACTTGCTATGACAAATGGTCCTGAACAAATAAAGTCCCCTCTCAGGAAAGGCAACAACTGTAATATTTAGATGGAATTTTACACAGGATATACAGCTACATGCCACTCAGGCTAAGCAGTCTATGCTGGCATTTATTCTCCATTTGTACCTCTTCCTATCTTCTCTAAATTTATCATGGTAACACTCTATTTCCTTCTCCCTTACATGTATCTCACATCCCTTTGAATATATCTGTATCATTTACTTTGAAACTCCTACCTCTGGTAGAGTGTTCCACATTCTCAGCCCTCTGAAGATATCCCTTCTAATGGATTTCTTAGTTACTATCTTTTACTGATGGCCCCTCGTTATGTTCTTTCCCACAAGAGTAACTGATTAATCTGCACCCATTCTGATAAAATCTTTCAGAATTCTAAACATTCCATTTAGATCACCATTCATCAGTCTGCCTCCAGCCTCCCCGCCACCCTAAGGAGACCTGGTTTGACAATCCTTCAAATTTCTGGACTGAGCCTTATAAATCTTCTCTGCACCCTTTCCAGTGTCTCCATATTCCTTTTTATAGTATGGCGACCAGAACTGCACACAGAATGTCTTAAATGATTGTCTTGCTCTCTTTGATAGTACAGCTAGTCACAATCTTGTGTTGGCAAGACCAGCAGTTGTGGCCTATTTTAAACTATCTTGACAGAAGTGTTTCGCCTGGCCATTTCAGTAGGTAGTTAAGAATCACACAAACTGCTGTGTATCTGGAGTCACGTGTTGGCCAGACTAGGCAAGGACGGCAGTTTTCCCTGGATTTCTGGATTATTAGTCAATATCACTACCCCTAAATAGACACTTCTTCAATGTAAATATTTCAAAAGGACTTAATTGACATAGTCAATGCTGCCCCATCATGCATCAGTCTTGGATAGCTCATATTGCACTACTTTGCACAAAGCTTGGCCCCATCACCAGCACATCAGATCAAAAAGTAGCCCTGTCAGTTTCACATTCAACAGGCTCCTCTCAGACTGCAAGTGTTTAACCAGCCTAGAAATACTGCGCATTTATCCTGATATAACCAAAAGTAAACAAAATCAATGCTGATTCAACTGTCACAAGCTTTTCTATGCTTACCTATAACAAAAGTCTAAGCATCATGATCAGCCCTCTGAAAAGGTGAGTGCATGGCTGAATGTGGATTTTCAACTCTTCCCTGGCCTAACATTAACCTAGTTGAAAAAAGTGACTGGGACATTTGAGACAGCTCCTTAGATTCCAAATAACCAAAGCATCAACCCAGAGACACCTTAGCTTTGGTGTACCTACTTGCTGATTCGTCACCTCAGTTGACCGATGGTTTAGAAACTTACTTTAGTACCAGGTTTCCATAGACCTCAAAATACTTCATACTGCCCTAACTCAAAATCAGATCAAGTGATTCCAAAGTAACTAAAACAACCCTAGCTACCAGTTTTACATTACTGTAATATAAATATCAACCACAAAAAGATTCAAAAAAGTGATATCAAAATCAAGCAATCAAATTAACTGGCTCTGGTGAAGGGTCATTCAGACTCGAAATGTTAGCTCTATTCTCTCTCCACAGATGCTGCCAGAGCTGCTGAGATTTTCTTGCATTTTCTGTTATTGTTTAAGACTCCAGCATCCACAGTATTTTGCTTTTGATCAGTAATATGTACTTAAAATTGCACCCCTAGCAATTATCCCTGCTCTGTTCTTTGCCTTTGCCAGTGTTTCCAAATGTGCTAAGACATTAATTAGTAAGAAAGCAAATATTAAATGTGAAAATACTCAATTAGAGGATCACTAATTACAATAAACTGAAGATTTGACCCACAAGGTGGATTGCAATTGAACACTGGTGTTAAGACAGTAGTCATGACGTAGAGATGCCGGCGTTGGACTAGGGTAGTGAGTAACTCAGTAAGTGAGGTTTTTTGCTAACCCAGGCAAGTTACGGGGGTTACAGATAGTGTGACATGAAGCCAAGATCCCTATTAAGGCCGTCCTCATGTGTGCGGAACTTGGCTATCAGTCTCTGCTCAGCGACTCACTTACTGTGCTGTCTGGAGAAAATACACAATTCTCTAACCAATGCTCAGGATTCCCTTCACACACATTGTTAGCCACTTTAACACTTGAATAGCAGGTTAGATGTAAGGATTCGCATTCTAATCAGCAATCTGTGACTCTCTGTGTTGATATGTGTGCTATTGCAGACCAGAACACTGCATTTGCCTGACGAAGACAGAAAGTCGAAAGCTCGCAAATTTACCATCAAATAAATCGGTTGGATTTAAAATTGGTGTTGCTAGATTCTTACTGAGATCTTGCTAAGACAGTAAACAGGCAGAGACCTTCAAAGTTAAAATAGCTCAGAGACAGACTGGGCAAATTTTCACAGGCACAATAGGAGCAGAATCCAAACTTGAACTCTATTGTTGACTAAAGGTATCAAAATTAAAATGAAATGTAAAAAGGCAGTTTACAATCAGTGACAACACAGAACTTGTTTGAACAAAGAAATATGAAGTGGAGAACTGAAAAGTTGAACAAAGGCAAAAGAATATGTATGAAAATAGATAAAATAGTGGAAAATGGCAGCCTTCTGTCTCTTAAGACAATGGTTAGCATCACTGATGTGGCTGAACATCCAAGAAACCTTGACCCAATGACCAATTCACCATACAGATGGGCACACAGCTGTCATCTGATGACTGTGGTCAATCCATCGCAAACATCACTGACTTAGCAATGAGCGCATACTAATGGAAATGACACATTCCTTATCCTCATCTCCTTATCTTAATGATGTCTTATCATCAGCATCTCTTAGCAATGAAGACGTCAACTGCTCAGTCCTTCCTCCTGTCTATTATTTGTTGTCAAAGTCTCACCACTATAGAGGGATACAGGCTTTGTAGACTCAGTTTGCTGTTCTCAGTCAGGATGCTGTTGTTCCAAACATTCTTATCCAGTTTGGATGTAACCGCTTTTGCGAAGCATGAGTTGCTTTCAGTGTCAAGTGATAGATTGCTGGTAGTGGAGCTTGGTTATGTGAAGCTATGAGCAATTTTCCATCAGATCTGGTATAAGTAGACACCCTAGGTAGATGCTTGAAGCTATATTACAGCTAAAAAATTGCGAAAGCGTGTCAGTGCTACAATACAACCGTTTGACTCCACTGTAGGTCTCAAAGGTTTCTAACATTGCCCCATCATAGAACAATACAGCACAGAACAGGCCCTTCGGCCTTCGATGTTGTGCCGACCAAAATAAAAAGCAATGCCCCTCCAAACTAAACCATTCCCTTCTCTTCCTTAGCTGACCTTACTCATCATGTCATCAAAGAAAAAGTTCAAAGTTCAAAGAAAAAGCGGTAGATAATTTTTTCCATCAATTTAAATGACTGCTTCATAGGTCAAAAGCCTTAGTGAGATTCAAGAACAATATATACTGTGGTCTCCTTTGTTCATGACACTTCTCTTGCAGATTGAAAAATCATTGGTCCCCCTGCAGATATCCAGACTTAAAATTTTGAACAGAATTCTTTAGCACTGTGGGACTTTATGATGAGAACACCGAGCAGAGAAGCTCATATACTGAAAGATTTGATTATTTTGTCCAAGCGAAAAGGACTGTGGCACATACTGTAGTCCCGAATTCAATGGGGAGAGGAGAGGAAACATTCAACCTCCTGAGAAATCTAGTATAGCTGGAAAAGCCAGGTTCAAAAAAAATGGTGAGACGGCGGGAATACGACAGGGCCACTTCTTACCTAAACCTTTGGTCATCACAAAAGTTCAATTTCCATTAGCATAATCAACAAGGTGGTAAACCAATCACAGTTCATTGCTATTTTGAAGAACTAAATCTTCAATGACACCATTAAAGACAGACTAATGTATAGGTTAAGTGAGGCAATGCAAAAATGATTAACCTAAACCACAAGGCAGCTTTAGAAGTCACAGTCTCAATGGGAATGGCAATCAAGAAAGCCTAACAATTAAGTTTGAGTACTTGAATCCATAGAATGTTGGCTGCAACCTAAACGCAGACACAGGTTTGAAATTACCACCAATGTGCAAAAACTAGGCATGCAGCAACAGATTGCTGGAGCAAAGATGTAAAGTGCAGAAACTGTGGCAGAAAGGAGCACATTAAACATGCTTGTTGGAGAAGAAACAAGTTCCAAGCAAGATCTATAAAAAGAACCAATGCATCATATGGAAAATGAAAGAGGGAAAAGTATTCTTTTCATTAAAGGGAAGCTGTTGGAGGGGATTCTTAGAGATAGGATGTATAGGCACTTAGAGCGTTGTGATCTGATTAGGGATACGCAGCATGGGTTTGTTAATGGGAGGTCGTGCCTTATAAATCTGGCAGAATTTTTTGAGGAGGTGACGAAGACAGTGGATGAAGGGCAAGCCATTGATGTCGTCTGTATGGATTTTAGTAAGGCGTTTGACAAAGTCCCTCATGGGAGGTTAGTTGAAAAGGGCAAGGCTAATGGGATACAAGGACAGGTAGCTAGCTGGATAAGTAACTGGCTTAGTAATAGGAGACAGAGGGTGATAGTGGAAGGGTGTTTTTCTAGCTGGAGGTCGGTCACTAGTGGTGTGCTGCAGGGCTCGGTACTGGGACATCTTCTATTTGTAATGTATATAAATGACTTGGAAGAGGGAGTAAGTAGAGTGATCAGCAAGTTTGCAGACAATACAAAGATGGCTGGACTTGCGGATAGTGAGGAACATTGTCAGGCGATGCAGCAGGACATAGATAGGCTGGTAACTCGGGCAGATAGATGGCAGATGGAATTCAATCCTGATAAATGTGAGGTGATGCATTTTGGGAGAAAGAATGTAGTGGGGAGGTATATGATAAAGGGTAGACTTATTAAGAGTATAGAAATGCAGAGGGACCTGGGGGTGCAGGTGAACAAGTCTTTGAAGGTGGCAGAGCAAGTGGAGAAGGCTGTGAAGAAAGCATATAGTATGCTAGCCTTTATAGGAAGGGGTATAGAGTACAAGAGCTGGCCTTTAATGTTGCAGTTGTATAAAACGTTGGTTAGACCTCATTTGGAATACTGCGTCCAGTTCTGGTCGCCTTACTACCGGAAGGACGTGGAGACTCTGGAGAGAGTGCAGAGGAGGTTTACCAGGATGCTGCCTGGTATGGAAGGTCTGAGTTACGAGGAGAGGTTAGGCAAATTGGTACTGTTTTCCTTAGAAAGACGTAGACTTAGAGGAGATCTAATAGAGGTGTACAAGATTATGAGGGTATAGATAGAGTAAACAGGGTTAAGCTTTTTCCTAGGATGGACTCGAATAGCACGAGGGTCACGGTAAGGTATAATTTGGACGCTAGAGGGAGTTTTTTCACACAGAGTGGTGGGGGTATGGAATGCGCTGCCAAGTAAAGTGGTGGAGGCAGGCACTCTGGAGTTATTTAAGAAATACTTAGATGGGCACATGAACAGAATGGGAATGGAGGGGTATAGAAAACTGATTTAAAATAGGGATCATGAGCCTTGGGAGTCCCTGGGAAGTGTGTAAATAGATGATGATATTGATGTACTTGTTTTTATCCTACAGGTGCTTTGGTCCACCTTGTTGTCTAACAAGGGGCATACACGCGATGGGTCGTGAGAGGGCTGCTCTTGGATTTTTTTCTGAGAGTATCCTAGTGCTTCACGTCGTTAGTGTACGCTTGACCTGGACCATTTGATGGGCAACACGACAGCTCAGTGACTATCGCTGTGCTGTGCAGATACATGGATTTGGGTCTGTGTCTATGGGAGTTTGCACATTCTCCCTGTGTTTGCGTGGGTTTTCTCCGGGTGCTCGGTTTCCTCCCACATCCCAAAGATGTGCTCTTAGGCCAACTGGCAAAACAAATTCTCCCTAAATTGTCTCAAATTTGGTTTTCAATCCATAGATCTATAAACATGGACAGGGATCGCGAGTAGAGGTGGGAACATCGGGGTGGCAACGCGGGCTCGTTGGGCTGAAGGGCCTGTTTCCTGTGCTGTTTTGTTCTTTATGTAAAAAGGTCATTAAAAAAAGCCCAGAGTTACAGATAGCAGATGAAGCTGTCATTGTAGTACCAGCAATTGGCAGTGCATTCAAACTGATACTGGATGACTGCTTTACCAGTGAAAATAGAGGTGGGAATAATGCAACAGTTTTGTTGGTAGCAGAAACTGTTCGCTAAGAAAAACTATGATAAATTGCCTCAAAAATCAAATTAAAAACTACATTGGAGAAGTGGTCCCATTAGCAGCCATATCAGTATAAACATACAGCTGAGTGGAAGACCACTGCCTTGTTCCAGCACATTGTCAAAGGAAACCTTCCAGAATTACTGGGGAGAACATGGCTGGAAACGATCAGATTAAACTGAGTGAGATAAATCTCATTTCAGATTCTGAAGCAGTCTACCAAAGATTTTAAAGAAAAATGCTATTGTCTTTAATGGGAAGTTAGACAGCAAGGAGATCTCAGTCAAGTTAAAAACTAAGGACAAGAGTTAAGCTTAAAAGCTAGATCATCAGGTCTAAGGTGGGGGCAGAATTAGAACGGTTGGTCAAGAGGGAGTCTTCAAACCCAGTAATGAGAGTGATAGGGTCACGTCAATAGTACTCGCAATGATTGGTATGCATTTTGAAGTCACTATCAATCTGATACTGAGTACCCTCTGTTCCGATTGATGGTTTATTTGCTGGGTTGGCTAATGGCCAGAACTTCACTGTATACTAAATACATGTGACAGTAATAAATCAAATAAAACAAGTTCAATAAAATTAACTTTAGTCAAGCTCATCTCCAGATGAACATGGATGCAAATTCACAATAATATTTGACAATTGTGATATAAAGAGTCGTTTTTCGATGTAAAAGTCTTCCATTTGACACCACGCCTGGATTCCTTTGTTCACAGTGCCATTGATCATAGAACACTACAGCACAAACAGGCCCTTTGGCCTAAAAGTTGTGCCGATCATATCTATACCTACCAGGCCATAGAATTATCTGTAACTCCCAATCCCATGTACTCATCCAGAAGTCTCTTAAAAGACCACAGCGAGTTCGCCTCTACCACCATTGACGACAGCCGATTCTACTCACTCACCACCCTGAGTGAAAAACTTCCCTAACATCTCCTCTGTACTTGCTGCCCAGCACCTTTAATCTGTGTCCTTTCAGTGTGATCATTTCAGCTCTGAGAAACAGCCTCCGAGAATCCACCCTACCTATTCCTCTCAACATTTTATAAACCTCTATCAAGTCGCGCCTCAACCTTCATCTCTCCAGAAGAGACCTAGCTCCCTTAACCTATCTTCATACAGCATGCTTCCTAATCCAGGCAACATCCTTGTAAATCTCCTCTGCACCCTCTCAATAGCTTCCACATCCTTCCTATAGTGAGGCAACCAGAACTACACACAGTACTCCAAATGGGGTCTGACAAGGGTCCTATAAAGTTGCAGCATTACCTCCCGACTCCTGAACTCAATCCCTCAATTAACGAAGGCCAATACACCACATGCCTTTTTGACCACATCCTTCTCCACCTGTGAGGCCAATTTAAGAGTCCTATGGACCCGGACCCCAAGATCCTTCTGTTCCTTAACACTGCTAAGACTCCTATCTTTGATATTGTACTCCTTCATCCCATTGGTCCTGCCAAAATGGAGCACTACACATTTATCTGTATTGAAGTCCATCTGCCACTTGTCTGTCCAGTCTTGCGTCCTATATCCTGCTGTAACTTCTGACATCCCTCCAGACTATCTACAACAGCACCAATTTTTGTATCCTTCCACTTCCTCATATTTTAAGTGGATTAAGAGTCCAGTGTTAGATAGATGATATCTTAAGTTACTGGAAAGAAGGAGAAAGAACATCTTCACAACCTAGACACCAATTCCAGAGTTAGAAGATTACGGACTGACAGTCCAAAAAGACAAATGTGGATTTTTCCAATCTGAATATTGCGGTCATGTCATAAACACAAAGGGACTGCACAAACACCTTCAAAAGTCAAAGCCATTGCTGAGGTACCGGCACTTCAAAACATCAATCAACTTCGTTCTTTTTTGGACTTATTAAATTATGGAAGGTTTGTCCCCATCTCTTACAAACTTATTTTGCCCAAATAAGAATTTGGTGGATCAGTGCAAGAAATCATTTGCATAACATAAAATATCACCAATCAAATTACCATAGGAACGTTGATGGACTTTCCCGCTTACCTTTACTCAACGAGTTGTCAATGAACAATCTGAGTGGAAACATTTTCCAGCCAAGTAAGTTGGCAACACTCTTGTAACCGCAACACAAGTTAACAAGCACTACAAATGATCCATAACTGATACAAGTTTGGGCTTGTACTTTGTGGCAAGGCCGTGGAAGCAAACCTAGAGTTGAAGGCATACATCAGCCGAAGACTCCTACAATGCATACAAGCTGGTTGTCTCTTCTGGGGAATGAGAGTCATCATTTCACCATTATTAAGGAAACATGCAGTAATTCAATTATACAAAGGTCTCTGTGGTATAGTAAGGATAAAGGAGATAACCAGGAGCTATTTTTGGTAGCTAGCGCTCGATATCAAAATTGACAAGATGTTTTCACCTTGAACGAAAGTTTGGAAACTGCAACCTTTAGTGCCATTATACCCATAGCAATAGGCGCAAACGGTATATTATTCGAAAGGGTTATGTTTCTCATCGTCGTCAACTACCACTTGAAATGGATTGAAATCGCCATAATGAAGATAAAGTCCTCACAGAGAACAACAAAGACTGGATGAGATTTTAGGAAGATTCTATTATTCTGAACAACTTGTGTGTGGCAATGGGCTCCAGTTCATTTTGCAAGGATTCACAAACTACTTAAAGGAAAACAGAAATCAACATATTTGATCCACTCCTTATCATTGTGCCACAAATCAGCCAGCAGAACAGTTTGCACAGATGACGAAACATTCATTGAAGGTAAGTAGAGAGCAAGCTTCATTGTCTAAATGACTGAGCCAATTTCTGATGATTTACTGCACATTTGACAACTCAAAGTTCTTCAGTATTGCTCATTATAAAACATCAATCATGCAGTGTTTGGTTTGGTGAAGCTGCTCAAGATGAAATTGCTGAAAGGAAATAGCAAAGTCAGATTATACAATGTGAGAACAGATCTACATGCTGCATTTTTCAAAAAGGCAGGAACAATACCACCAGTGAGAAGTGGATACTCTAAACAAGTGGGAAAGACAGTACCTCTGTTACAAACTTCAACACTGAGTCAACCTCTAAATACCACGTCAAGTCTGGTGAAGACAACCATAGATAGCGTCCAAACTAAACCAAAATACCAGAGGTTGCAGTCAATACAAAAAAGTAGAAGTATTGTAAGCTGTGAGGAAGACTGCGTAAAACTTAAAAAAGTAGATAGACATGTTGGTGGAGTGGGCAGATAGGTGACTGATGAAATTCAATGTGGGTAAACGTGAGGTGATGCATTTTAGAATATAGAACATAACAGCGCAGAACAGGCCCTTCGGCCTTCAATGTTGCGCCGACCAATTAAGAAAAAGCAATGACCCTCTAACCTAAATGGTTATCTTCTATAAAGATAAACCATTCCCTTTTCATCCATAAACTTATCTACCAACCTCTTAAACGTCACCAAACTTGGCGCATCTACAACTGCAGCAGGCAGGGCATTCCATACCCTTACCACCCTCTGGGTAAAGAACCTGCCTCTGACATCCGTCCTATAACTACCACCCCTTAATTTAAAGCTATGTGCCCTCATGCTAGCTTTCTCCATCCTAGGAAAAAGGCTATCACTGTCCACCCTATCTAAACCTCTAATCATCTTATATGTTTCAATAAGGTCTCCTCTTAGCCGCCTTCTTTCTAACGAAAACACCTCAAATCCCTCAGCCTCTCTTCATAAGACCTGCCCTCCATACCAGGCAACATCCTGGTAAACCTCCTCTGTACCCTCTCCAATGCCTCCACATCTTTCTTATAATGCGAGGACCAGAACTGTACACAATACTCCAAGTGCGGCCGCACTAGAGTTTCGTACAGTTGCAACATGACGTTGCGGCTCCGAAATTCAATTCCCCTACCAATAAAAGCTAAATTTTGGAAGAAAAACAACGCAACATAAGGCACAGAATAGGTGGAGAGAGCAGTTCATAGAGTATAATAATAAAGCCTTGGGCTTTACTAATAGGGGCAAAGAATACAGGTGCAAAAAGGTTATGCTGTATATATACATTGCTAGTGTATTGTGTATAGTTCTGGGTGCCACACTATGGGAAGGATATGAACGCATTGGAGACAGCACAATAGAGATTTACAAGAATGATCCAGGCATGAGAGACTTCAGTTATGAGCACAGATTGAAGAGATTTCAACTGTTCTCTTTGGAGAGAAGGTGGCTAAGAGATTTAACAGTGATATTCAAAATCATGAGACAGTGGAGGTAGGGAGAAACTGTTCCCACCTGTAAAAGGATCGAGAATGAGGGGAAACAGATTTAAAGCAATTTGCAAAAGAAACAAATGTGATGCGAGAAAAACCTTTTCACACAGTGAATAGCTCAAATCTGGAATGCACTGCCTGCAATCATGGTGGAGGTAGGTTCAAACGAAACATTCAAGAGAGTATTGTAGGATTATTTGCATAGAAATAGCATGCAAGGGTACAGGGAAAGACAGGAGAATGTCAGACACTAATACATAATGCTCATTTGGACAGCCAGTACAGATATGATGGGCCAAATGACCTCCTTTTGGGCTGTAACAATTCTGTGATCAGTGCAAATAAACAGGGAATTCAGATTTTTTACTTTTTCTCATCCCTTATCTATCTCAATCCTATCTTTCTGCCCCAATCTTTGTGCTTTCCTTTCTAAAATCAAATTTTTACTTCCTGGTTTGGATTCTGTGGGGCTTAGTAATGATTCCTCAATCAATTGATGGATTAGCCTCATGGATTTTTGCCTTGTTCACAAACGTTATAAATCCTAATTAGAGGGAACTGCACTGGTTCATATCCCCAATTGAGCAAATCAACGTTCAGAAATCCACTTAAACTCTATTCAGTTGTCAAAAATCCAGACTGTTAAAAGTAAAGTTTCTCAAGACATGCCTTAAGAGCAATTGGATCCAGAGTAAAGTCCCAGACATCCCCAATAGAGTCATCCAATGCATCTTCAATTCCTTTCAACTGATTGGTGTACTCTTCAAGAAATCTTTCATAATTCTTCAGCTGTACTTCAGCATGGATTCCTAAAAAAAGAGACAGAAATTTTAAACATTTAAAATAATTTGCTGGCTATATTTGATAGCCTGGCTTAAAAAAATTGAGCTACAGCTCATTACCCCTTTCGAAGTCAAAGCAAAACCAGAAAGCGCCAAAGCATCATAATGCTTTTGCAACCCTCTCGCCTGACAATGCATGACTTTAACCTGGAGTTGAGAGACTCACTGTGTTTACCCAAGACCAGCATCAGCACCTCCACATCACGACTAAGGAGAGATAACCTCATCCAGTCCAACAATATTAAGTGAAGAGCAACAGGATTTATACACCAGTAGCCAGGACTGACACACTCCCCTCACACCCAACTCCGGGCTCTCCCCAATCCCCTCGCCCCCACTCCGAGCTCTCCCCCGCCCAGCCAGGCACTCTCCCCTCCCCACGGGCTCTCTCGCCCCCACACACCCCCCTCCCCAGGCTCTCTTCCC